>WTXC01000015.1:0-407983 GCA_022496195.1 Lactifluus subvellereus | reverse complement strand
TGCTGGATTGCACACTCAAGTTTGGTCCCGCTTCCCGGTCATCCCTGCTGTGAAACGCCGTACCGTCACATCCTCGAGCCAGCGGCAGCAGAAGAGCATAACGTTCATCGCTGAAAATTACTCCCAACCCTTCGATTCTTACTTCTCAGATCTCATCCAGACATTCGAAAGGACGACAAGGAAGCCCACGGGTAATGAATTGCGTCATATAAAGGTATCTGCGACACAATTTGAAGCATTCCGGGAACACGTAGTACTCGTCTCAAACTGGAGTGTGTCGCGCTACTGTCTCGGAGAGTGGCTCGTCGACCTCCTCTGTCTTATTCCCATTCACATCGCTGCTTCCCGCGAGAACACATTTATTCCCCTAGCCGACGGAGTTCTCTCTACTGATTTCGAAAGGTCTCTACGTGGCGCAGAGGTCCACCAGATAGTGGATAAACTGTCGTTCGGTTGGTATGAATCCATCTTCCGGTCATATCTGGCCACAAAGGTATCGTCACCGGGTGAACGTCTATACTGTGTATGGGACAGCTCTGATGTTATTGACAGCCCGTAAAAGTTGTATCATCTATGGGCCCGCAATCTGTTGGGAAAAGCTTCCTGTTGAACCACTTTCTGGACACGTCATTCGCGGGGAGTGCCATGCGGACAACAGGTGCAGTTGCTACTCCATTGATCGTGTAGAATCGTGCTGAGCTAAATAGAGGGTGTATGGATGTCTGTAACACCGACCGACGAGGAGTTGATTGTCGCACTCGACTTTGAAGGTTGGCCCAACTGCTCGGGGTCTTATCACGATTGATCCATCGAGCGAACCACAGGTGTTGGCAGCATTGAACGGACTGTTCAAGAGGACACGCTGCTCGTCTTGTTCAATACCGCAATATCAAATCTCGTACGTTGGTCGCATCCTGACCATGACTGCCCTTTCAAAATTGAGTAGGTCCTGTTCTGCAATACCTTCGCATTTGGTCGAGACATCAGCGGATTCTTCCAATCATTCCAGGCTAGCGCGTCAGTCTTAGATCCCGAGGCTAACCCATCTCTCTTTCGGTCTACTCTGTTGATTATCATCAAGGCAAGTGTTCAGCGACGATGCCCCTCACTCCGTCTCATGACTTTGATCGTAGGATGTCATGGATTCCGACGCAGATGAAATAGAGCGCGAGTAAGGTTTCGTATGATAACCTCGCGACCGTTCAGTCAATGTTGCGGTTCATAGGTTTAAGCTCAGGTTTCAGCGGATTGTGCAAGAGGACAATGAGGACAACTTCATCTCGTGCCTCCACAGGGGAAAGATGGGGATCATACCGTGGCCTTTGATCGGATCGAAGGAATTCTATGATAATGTATCTTCACTCAAGGAAATCCTGGACGACCAGCAGATCTCGCATCCAACAGCGCGTGAATTCCTTTATACGATCAAGACATTGATGGCGAAGCTGAAGGAATGTTTCACTCGGTTCTTTCTCAAAATTGTGATTTGATATTTTCGTATAGGCCCAAGACTGGGGAATGCTCTCTCGTCCGTTGCTTCATCTCTGTCTTTATCCATTCTCCTCATTCCCCCGATAGAGGCCATGGTAGAACATCGTGCAAGAGCACTCTCCGCCCTCCTCCCAATTGCACTAGCTACAGGTTATTCCGAGACCGAGCCTGATCTCGAGCCCCTGAAGGTTCTGTCTCATATCAATCCGTCCCGAAGAGAGTTCCTGATAAATCACCCAGAATCTTGACACGGACCTTATAGTGGAATACGACGATACCACAACACGCTTTCCTATTTCGGATCGTAAGGTTCTACCAGCTGATATCATTAGGCATCTCTATACTTTACGGGAGTCCTGGAACCTAGGCACACCACGACAATCCATACCCGACTTCGATTGGGTGTCGGAGTTTGGGTTACACATTAGCGCATTGACCGACCTACGAGTCAGGCACGTCCAACTATGGTTGGATTCCAATCTGGAGCGGTTCGAAGTTGGACATGCTGCTGTCGAGGATTTACGCAGAAAATTCGACAAGATGGTCATCGAAATGAGACGGAATGTCCAGCTTTGCAAGGCTTCCTGCGCATCGTGTCATCTTCTCTGCGTCCGCAATCACTTACACATGGGAAAGCACAGCTGCAAAACCAGACACAAGTGTGTACATAGCTGTACACTCTGTGGAGATTCTGTCGAGCCGTGCGTCCACCACCTACTGCTAATGGGCGTCAACTGAAGAGACCACAGCGCTGGACATACTGGGGAGCACGTGTACGTGAAGCAGAGTTGCCTGGTAATTTTCTTTTTCTCATCAACGTACAGCTGTGTCGTCAAGCCTCATTTGTGTGGCAAACCTTGCAAACTGTCAGGGAAGTTGGGTTGCTCAGAGAGCTGCACGAGAGTAAGCCGCGTTTCTTGTTCAGATCACGTGTGCCCACCGTAGATATTGCCAGGAACGACGTCACGTGCATGACGAGCACACGTGCTCGGCGCCTCTACACATGTGCGGCGAGGTAGGAGAGTAACTTTGTATCCTAGGTAGCTGAATCACGGAAACGTGGTATCACTAGCCTTGCGATCTGCAAAAGTTGAAACTGCCAGGCGGGGAGACTTATTCTTGCCAGGAACGTTGCACTATCCGCAGGTACGTTCATCCCTGGTCTGTTCCCTTTTTTTTTAGTAATCGACGGGATCTTCTCCAGTGGTCTAGACCACCAAGTTCATTTCTGCGATGCAAGGCAATGCCCGGTGAAGTGCGCACTTTGCAATGAGCCTTGCAAGGAATCGCACCTTCATGGGCTTACATGGGACGTACACCACTTGCCAGTGTGCGGGTCAGTATTTCTCCTCTTATGACGAGCATCCGAGTTCGAACCGAAAGATTGGCCCATCAGAGGCAGACATCCATGTCAGGCATTGTGCGCAGCGCCTGGAATATGCGAAATCGATACAACGCCTCTTACAAGTCAGCTCGATTCCACCCGCAGACATCTGACGTTTCAACACACCAAGGTGACGATTAATCATAATACTACGCTGGTCTACGCAGCCCATTTCTGATCCCATCGTACTTTCGCACAGTATATACAAGGTTTGTTCTGAATGATATACTGTATCCCCATCATGATGGTGGCACGCTGACATACAACCAGTCGCAAAACGGCTTCAGTGCGCCAAGATCATCGAACCAGGAAAAATGGAGCATACAGGCCCCCACATCCATACACGTAAAAGGCAACCATTCCACTACTGTGAGACTCGGTATGTTTGTTTCTTATTGATGTTACATATTAAAGCGAACGGAAACTATGTAGTTGTTCAGGTTGTGGCCATTTTTGCACATTGCAACTTGGTAAGAAGCTGATTTAACGACAACTCTTCCATCTCATTTCTTTCATCGGTCATTTCAAGGTCACACTCAGCAAGAGCACGAAACTAGCCATGGATCTATGACGCAAACTTGCTGGGGTGTCGAGGGTCCTGATGAGGAAGATATTGAGTTGGGAGGTCGCACGTTCTCCTTTAATGACGACGGGACGTCTATGATGTGTAACCTCGTCTGTTCGTCGATGGGAAGACACGTTCATATCGATTATTGCCTCTCTAACGGCGAACCTTGTAAAAGCGACGAAGTCCGGCATATCAATGCAAGGATAACTCCAGATCCGGACAGGCCCAAAGATGCCGTCACTCATAGCCTCTACTGGCGCAGGATGGGTACGTTAATGTCCCTTTTCTATTTTCTTCATACTCAAACCTCAAGTTCAGGCTTTAAAGGCCAGGCGCATACATGCCTTATCTAAGTGTGTACTGAGATTTACGAACAGACCCATACACTCGTGATGAACAGATCAGCTTTAGAAAATGGTGAGTTACGCGTCTAAGGAGTAAATGACCTACTGATTTTTTCGGTTGTAGCGATGCCATGTGCTCGGGTACGGTGCCAATAGGTTAATACGATTTCATGAGTTAAATCACACATCTTTAGGGTCCGAGCACTCGGCGTCGGAACCATCTTATTGCACGCTTCCTATGTTTCATCCGCCAAGAAGCCCTGACGAGCCTGTCAACGGTTCTGGCTATGTCTCCAGTGATGGCCATTTTTTTGAGTGTACGAGTCCTGCTGTGAAGAAGCAAGCATTCCACGTGTAAGCCCACCTAGATCCTGCTGCAGTGACACTAACGCCTCGTCCCTTTATAGGATATTCATCATCGACAGGTGAGAATGTTCGTTGACAAGCGCTCTATCTAAAATTTCACATTTCAGTTCTGGCTCTATGCTTTCTACGGACCATCAACCCTTGGCCGACACACCGGTAGTAAATCAAATCCGACAACGCGCCAATAATAGGCTAGGCGCAGTCTATTCAGCTCTTCACAGCTTCTGGTCTGCCCGCCACGTGGTTAATGCGCGCGACGAGACATTCAGCACACGATTCAAGCGTGTTAGATTCCGTCCTATCAGTTTTATCCTCTCATCCGTGGACGATGTTGTGGAGACCGTTGTGGGGACTGTTGTAGGGTTAGGTCGGATCATAGGAAATTGGATCACAGGAAGCTCGAAGGCAGGTCGTCGGACAGCTACCACACCATGCGATGCATACAGTGTTATCCTCTTCAATGGCTCAACGAAAGAAGTACTAGTCAACGACACCACGAGTTCTCCGGATGAACTCTTAAAAACGTTGTTGCGTCAGCCGCCTGCTGGGGGCTCCAGAAACATTCCCGCGGCTCTCCACGCCGCCGAAGCCGTTATGGTACAAAACTGGAGTCCCGAAAGGCTCGTAACGTTCTCCAGTCTTTGTGTTCGGCTCTTCTTTAACGTGTGCTGAAATTCAGGACTCCAATCATGGTTTTCCTTTCCACTGGGCAAGGTCCGGTATCCGACGAGGCAATTCGAGATGTCTGTTGCTCGGCCATCGAGCATGGGTAAATAGCTTCCTGCTTTTCCAACGAATTGCTAACTTCTTGAGTAGGAAACCACTGTCCCTTCATGCTGTTTCTTTTGGCGGCGAAACCTCTTCGACCTCTCCCCTTCCCAAGATGGCAAACCTCGCGCTCAAAATCCAGAAAGACGCTGCCCGTTCTCATACGGTTCCCGGAGCAACGAATATTCCTTCCTCTTTCACCACCGCTCTCGACACGGTTAGCAGTCAAGCGTTTCGTAAGATTTGAATTAAAAAGATCCTGACGTTTCCTAGGTGCACCTCACGAGTATATTCCTGGGCATTGAGGAGTCGTTGAGGAAGCCACGACCATCATCGTCGATTTATCGATGAATTGAAGTCTATATCCTGGTTTGTACTAGTACACACAAAGCGTCGCTGTCATGTCTGTCACTTTGCAACAAGAGATTGTATTGAAGATTCTGACAGACGCCATTCCTCTGGAGATCAACCCGTGTAACAAACTTATGCAGGGTCCTAAAGCACAGCTGGAGTACTGCAGGAAAGTAACCAATTGTTTTGCAATCATTTTCTCCCCAAAGCGTTTCCGTACTTGCAAGGTGGCAAGTCCTGTGCCAACTCAGACCCTGCCGCAGTCCATGTACCAGGTAGGCCTTAGAAGTGTCGACCAAGGGCCGCCATACTAGAAAGTCAGCTCGGCCGCTATCGCCATCCATACCTCATCCGACCTGTTCCCCCGTTGGAATAGGGTGAGAGGGGCATAGGGGGCAGCAGTCCAGGCGAGAGGAAGTCACGAGACGCAAGTAGATACAACGGATGATGTAAGCGAGGAAGAAGAACAACTTGTACTAAGACCACTCCACGCCGGCGCGACCCCACCTCCCACCGTTCCTGTAGTACATCTCCAGTGCGACGAGTTTCGCGCGCCGAGCTGGCGTCACCTCCTGGCGGCACGTGATAGGCTTCAACTCGGCAGGTGCGCGCCATCAAGCTTGAGAGCGTTTGCTGCACTATTAGCATTCAAGAACTGGCCGCACAGGCTATACTAGTAGGCGTTGGCTGATATCACCTCCCCCGACCCGTGCGTACTCCGCCCCTATAAATACCATGCAGTTCTCCAGGGTGGGGCATCCTGCATGTAGAACCCCGTCTGCGACTCTGCGTTGCATATACTCCATATCCTGCGGCTTCACGGTGTTAATTGAATATGCAGGAGTATATTAAGAACGAGAACGGGGCGTTGAGTTGGGGGGTGGTGTCCAGTGTCCGAATTTCGGCTTTGTGGCTTGGAGTGCGCAAGGGTGCGAGAAGACCAGGTCACGGAGATCGCCATGGGAGACGCCTAGGAAAAGTATCACTTCTAGCGTGGGTAGTGACCAAAACTCAATCCCTACCAGGCGGGGCGGCGGGCGCACACCTTCTTGAGCACCTCGGCTTCCTCTGCGGGCAAACTTCAGAAGATCATAGCCAATGACATATTAGCCATTACTGTCCACCACTGCTTCGGAGGACGACCTCCTGATCGTAAAAAATTGCGTATTTTCAACACTCGCATATCGTTCATCTACCAATGTGTGGATCGTTAGCGAGCATGCTCGGCTTTCGGGATGACGTCAGCAAACGCAGCCGCGTCACGGGATTCACACTGCAGCCACCATTCCGAGTCTGCCGCCGCGGCCGCTCAGGCTGCTGTGCCCGGGCCAGTGCTCTATCCATCGCAACAGAATGCACGATTTTCTCCACTCGCTATCCTACTCATTCTCAGCCAATGTTGGAGCCTTGATGCAACAAGTTTAACATGTACAATTGAGAAAGAAGAGACCCAGATGGACTTGAGGAAGATAGAGAACGTCATGTCCTGAGGTCACCCGGCCGTTTCTAACATTCCAAACTGCACTCCAGTCACCGTACACTCCCTCCCGAAAGCATAGACTCAAGATAATCTAGCCATCATCAATATTGACCCCTTGATCAGCCTGATATAGTGAGCCAGTTCAGGGCAGTTGATCTGAAAAGCCCTGCACTCGAGGGCTACATCTACGAAGCCATGCGTACGGTATTCTGACCCTACTGTGGGCTGAGTGCTAATATTTCCCTTGTGTAGGTATTGACCCTCCTTCCGTGGGGTCTATCGTCAGTAGTTTAGTTTCTTACCGCATTTTGGCTAGTCTCTGACATCTTCGCAGGCGAATCCCTGGCTGACCAGAATATAGGCAATCTTACCCTCTCCAATGGCCAGCGTGTCTTCGTTAACCTTGCTCATGCTAGCCATAACGTGGGTCCTTTCTTCCTACGTCGCTCTTTCATTGTCATAGGTATAGCTGGTTAGCAACACGTATTCCCTAATCCTCTGTCAACATGAATCGCGAGTCCAAAGACTGCTACCTGACCGGAGATGGAGTCACCCGCTCTCTCGGCGTTGAACTGACAACGAAGGTCATGAGCCAATTGCTCCGTGCTGTGTTCGAGTTTGACGACATACGCCATGGGCCGGGCCTTTCGGGCACGCTCAAACGCTACAAGGTTGCTACAGAGAACCCGCTCCGCCATGAGTATCTCGGCGCTAGCTACTTCCCGACTGTGTGGCCAAACATGATGGTTCTCAAGGTGAGCACTCCTGCCTCACTAGATGCAACTTAACTGACATCGGGTACCATCGAATAGTATGATGTTGCGCAGGGGTCCACGAATGGCGTGTAGGCAGGCCGTTCTATGTTGTTCTGTCCCGATTGTTATGGTTATATAGTTTTGTGGTCCGACATACCTGGCTGCGCTGAGCCAAAGCGGGCCCCACGTCAAAGATAATGTTGTCGCCCATAGGACCTCGTGTTTTTGTCACTTCCCACGTCTGACATGCGTGATTATTGGTCGTAAGAATCCACTAGGGTGCTTGGAGCGGCCAGATGGCGTCCATACAATGAGAAATGACCAGCCGCGAAGCCTTGGACTAGCTCACTTTCTTACGAGCGTTGTGTAGCACTACTGCAGCTGTCTCCAACTGGCGCAGCGACAGAATGGTGGCTGTGAATCCCATGGATCCTGTGTTTACTGTCGGTGTTGTTTACTGTGTTTGGTATAGGTTGTTTGTACCGGCGCCACAAGTAAACAGCCTGAGCACTCCTGAGAATGTATTGGTCTACTGTCTACTGTATTGATCAGCTGTAAGGGGGAAAGGCCGCTACAGATAGGAGTTGATAGCCAGGCTTTGATGGACTTGAAGGGTAGTAGTACGTGACTGCCAAGATATTTTACGTAAATCATACCGTAATGTAGTAACTTATCATGATGACTTGAACTGTGAGCGCTAGGCACGACTGTGGCTATTTCCACACAATCACTCTCCTTGTGTTCTCGAAATGCTATTATTAATAAATATACATAGGGAGAATTTGTGTAAAAGGCCCTTTCTTTTCCTACCAGCATCTGAATTCTCTCTGAGCGCCTTAATTCCTCATGGACTTTCGTGGATTTCGGTCCCGTCGCCTCTTCTCATGGCGTTCCTCACCTGTGGGTCCCCAAGCCCGCCGCACGGATGTGCAAACTCGGCCTACAAACTCCCAAACTGTGACGGACGATGGCGCCATTGGACAACGTAGTATGTGGTCACTATAGAGAAGGTTTACTGGCCTCTGACCGCCACATGGAAGAGAGAGCTGAAGCTACCACTGGCAACGTACAGCCGCGCAGTACGTAGTATGTGGGCTTATTTTTACTTCTATTGACGCGATACAGATTCGCACCCGGTGGGTACGTCTGAGTACCAAGTCGGGTCTGAAGTCACCACCGGACCCCTCGTCGCTAGCGCTGCGAAAAACCAGGAGAATGACCAGCAGTCAGGCCCCACTGAGCCCGTCACCTCTCACCCCAGCCCCCCCGTACCCACCCACCGCAAGATCGACACCCCCTGCACAGATGCCGAGCGGACCAACAAATCTCCGGACGCGCTGGACCCGACCCCAAGGAAGAAAGGTATCTAGTTGACCACGTGTACTATAAAAGAAGTCTAATACCTTCCTGGTCATTTCAGGGCAATTCACCCGGCGTCCCAGAGACTATACGAACCTTGACCAGCAAGACATACAATATCACCGACTCCCCCCGGTACATTCAATGGATCCTGTCGAGAAAGTGAAAGGCATGTACCGCCTCCTAGATCTCATAGGTGAATCCGGGAGCAACGGCTATGGTAAGGTTCATTCTCTAGATGCAGAATTACTTGGCTGATGTAGCCGATTGCAGTTGATAAGGTTATTATCGCCCAAGATTCTCTCCAACGCTTCATCAATGCGGTGTCTCCCGGAGCGTATGCGTCTATCACTAAGGTCGATTTCAAGACACTGGATCAGCTTATGATCAAGCCACTTGGCATCTATGGATCGAAAGACGAGATTGTACGACTACTGCAATCCATAGGTGCCGTCGAAGAGGATGCGTGAGTGTCCTACGTGTTGACCGTCTCATTTACCAAGTCTGCTCTCAGGGCTCGCTTCTTACAGGCCCCATCCGATTCCGATGGCTCACGGTCGACTCTTTCGTCCGGCCTGTACATCGTGAGGGCGAATACGACGAATCTCGCCGACGAACGTCACTACGTGATATATTGGCCTGAAGAGACGACCTGGAACGATTCAGCAACTTCTTCTGTTCTTCGCAACAGAGTCACGTTTATGCGGTGTGTAACCATCAACCATCCTTTTCTTCTCACATTTTTCACACTTATGACAGATATCTCACAAAGATATGCGACCAAATTGTTGCTCTGTTATCCCCGAACACTCAGCATCTCTAGTCTGGAAGGATGAGGACGCCGACACCGAAAATGCTGATGTAGAGATCGGCGACTCTGACAGACTCTTCACATTTGAGGTCGCGGAAACGAACGAACAAGAGGAGAACGCGGTGGCACGTCCCGGTTTCCAGGTACCCTCCGACTCGCTTCACGCTAATGTCCCGTTTCTGATCCATCAAAGATGAATTCGCGCCTCATTTCGCCGTACGAAAGTCCTTCTGACTGTCCGGTTGATCCATCAGTCCTTGCTCCTCGCCTTTTATCTGGAGAGACTACCCAAGGATTTTTGACGGCATCATTTATTCCTCGTCAAACTAGGTCCGAAGCTTTCGACGAGCTCAGTTTTAGCCGAGTTTCCCTAAAGCAGCTACTGTATGTGCAAAGAAACAGTTTCCGGGACAATACGCTTACGCCCTTCACAGTATAGACAATGCGTTGGTTCTGTCGGAAAGTCTTGACGAGAACGCTGTGCAAACATTAGTCAACATAGCGATCGCAGACCTTTTCCCGGAGGACTGCGACAAGTGGCGTGCCACGAATGAGGGCATTCGTGCTAGGTATATGCAAGAATTGGCGAAGAGGAAAGATAAGGTTCGCGAAGAGATTGTCAGAGGGGAGGGTTCATTGCGACGCGTTCTTCGTGATGTCCTTGTTGAGGATGTTATGAAACTCTTCCCGTATGTCTTACTCTGTAGTCCTGAGGGGATGCGATGCTAAAGGTTTACTTTATACAGATCAATGGAACGTGACCGTCTCTTTAGCCCCGTGGCGGTCGGTGATGGCTCAAATGCTAGTCAGGAGGCTGCTGGTAAAGAGATTTTGTGGGGCTTTCTCTGGCTTACCTGGCTTAGAGACCCACTGCAAATCTCTGATCTGGAGTCACTCTACCCTGGTTTCCGAAATATCTATCAAAGATGCTTCCAGAATGCCAGATTCGACACCATACTAAGGCTCGATTCACGCTTTGAGTCTCAGAAGTTACGCCTGACCACTCTCCGATACCTCTTCGAGAGAAATCAACGCCTGGTCTCCGAAGGGCGTGCCGAGCTTATTAAAACTGTCCTCTTTAAAGGAAACTTTCGCCGGGCACAGCAGATAATTCTCAAGATGGATAACAAGAAGCGGTCTGGCACGGATACTTGGTCGCTCTTTTCCAGCTCCGGCGGTTCCGAGGATTCTTTGGAGCGGGAGATGAGGACTTTGGCAGCCAAAGTTCCCGACTCACAGTTCCTGGTCACGATGAAAGGCGTAGAAGACGATGACATGCGGCCTGCGATTGCGGAGTTCGAGGCCCTTGCGCATGAGCAACTCGCGTCTTCGATTGACGCGACGGTGAAGTCCATGGCTCGTGCTGTCTTGACGATGCAGCAGGAGCATTGTGAAAGGTCTATACAACATGAGATGGAGAGTGAGGAAAGGAAATCGCGGAGCAACGCTCTCGTGAAATTCATTCAAGATATCAACGCACAGTCGGTCGGGCGGCGAGATTCGTAAGTTTTCTGATCTTGTTTGGATTAAACACTGATTGCACCTAGTGTGGTGTATCTAGATTTTATCACCGCCGCCTATTCAGCAGGACGGCGAGATCCGCGAGTTCTCCGATCTCCCAAAGATATCAAGCTGATTTCACCTAGGGTGATGAACCATGATCGTATCAATGCGCAAAGGGGTGACCCTTCCTCTTCTTACCATGGCTCCTCTTCTCCATACGGCCAGGGTAGGTCTGCATGGGGTGACATGAATTTATAGTCTTCTCATGCTAACGTTCGACGTACTCCCGTCAGAGTATGTGATCACCGGTCGCCGAGAGTCTCCTCAAGAACCCAAGCTCGAGTTTTGGGTTCACCTTACGGACTTGGCTAGCGACGACAGACACAACATGCAGTTAGATCCTCAGTACACTCCGAACCCTGCTGTGAACGAGCGGCTTTCGTGCGCCTTCCGCTTGCCGCTGACATGAATATCGCGTACGAGTCTCATTTTGTTACCGTCACGTGCGCTACACCTTACAAGGCCTTCGCAGATTTACGCAGATCCTCGAGAACGAAAAGCTCCTTCTTGTTTTGTATGATCAAGATAGAGTCTCTATTTATCTTGAACGTCTCACTGCGATGAATATGGCTATACAGCGAGACAGATCTGTCAAAAGTCTCAGCCGCGAGAAGCTGGGGGAAGACATTTTGTTCGCCTTTGACGAGATGAAGCGAGCATTAGTTGTATGCGCTTCAACGAAGGTATCCCAATCTCGCTTGTTTTTAACGTGCCGGTCTTGACCTGTTTGGCGATCAGTTGCAACTTCACATGTTCGTTTTCGACGAGACCTTCAGGACCCTCCAGACGCACGGGAGCTCCATTAATCTCGCTCCATGGTATAACCGAACAGGGGTCTCCATCCTACACACCGCTTTCGTAGGTGGAGACGAGGAAGTAGTCTTAGTGGACTCCAGGGCCCAAGCCCGGATCTTTTCCTTCGTCACACTACAATTCAGGTGTGTTTTTTATCGCTCTCTCAAGACCTGCACGTCTTTTAATTACCGACTCTCGGAAGACCGGCTTCTCTGCAGCTTCCATCACTTCCCAACGCCATATTTTCGTCACCGGATGGGTCCTGCCTCCTAGCTCTTATTCATAACCCGGAACCGTCTCTCACCGTGTATCATTGGGAGACATTTGGCTCCACAGGTGGAATTCCCTTAGACGTTCCGAAATTTCCTCTTCAGGGCGCTATATTGACGTCCATGGTTAACCGAGGACGCGTCTTTCTCGTCGGTATCGACATCGCTTCGAGATCGATACAGTCCATCGCCATTGATATCACCAAAAAGCTCAAGGAATTCATGTTTAAAGAGCATGGCAGCAGGAACACTGCTGAGAATAAGAAGCGTCACCCTCAGCACAATTGTTTACTCGACTGTCATGCTGAAGTTTGGTCTCGCTTCCCGGTCGTCCCTGCTGTGAAACGCCGTGCTATCACATCCTTGAGCGAACGGCAGCAGAAGAGCATAACTTTCATCGCTGACCATCGCTCCCAACGCTTCGATTCGTACTTCTCGGATCTCATTCAGACATTCGAAAGCACGATAAAGAAGCCCACAGGCGATGAACTGCGTCGTATCAAGGTATCTGCCACACCATTCGGGTCATTCCAGAATACCGTAGTACTGGACCCAAACTGGGATATATCGCGCTACCGTGTCGGAGAATGGCTCGTCGACCTCCTCTGCCTGATTCCCATTCATATCGCCGTTTGCCGTGAGAACAGGTTCATACCCTTGGCGGATGGTGTCCTCTCTGCGGATTTGGAACGTTCTCTACTTGGCGCTCCGGTCAACAAAATAGTCGACAAGCTCTCATTCGGCTGGTATGAGTCTATTTTCCAGTCATATTTGGCAACAAAGGTACCGTTGCCGTTTGAAAGTCTGTCCAATATACCCGGGAAACACTGATGTTACGATGTATAGCCCGTGAAGGTTGTGTCGTCTATGGGCCAGCAATCTGTAGGAAAGAGCTTCTCGTTGAATCACCTCCTTGATACGTCGTTTGCAGGGAGCGCCATGCGGACAACAGGTGTAGTCGCTACCTCGCTGATTACGTTTGGCTGTGCTGAGGCTGAGGTAAACAGAGGGTGTATGGATGTCTGTAACACCCACGGACGAGGCGCTGATCGTCGCACTCGACTTTGAAGGTTGGCTCAACTACTCTCATTCCTGTTACGACCAATCCACCGAGCAAATTGTAGGTGTTGACAGCGTTGAACGGTCGCTTCAAGAGGACACCCTCCTCGTTTTATTCAATACTGCAATATCAAATCTTGTTTGTGAACGTCGTCCTCTCAGTGACCACGTTTCTAATAGCCAATAGGTGCTCTTCCGGAATAACTTTGCGTTTAGTCGAGACATCAGTGGACTCTTCCAATCATTCCAGTCTAGTGCGTCAGTCTTGGACCCAGCAGCTAACCCGTCTCTCTTTCAATCGACCCTGGTTATTATTATCAAGGCAAGTCCTTCGGTGATGATGTCCCTCTGCGTCATATGACACCGTCTTTAGGATGTTGTGGAGGTGACAAGGTGGAAATAACTCGCGAGTAAGGCTTCATATAATGGTTGCGCAACCGTCCGGATTAATATGGGATTATCAGGTTTTCTCTCAAGTTTCAGAAGATCGTGCAACAAGAACAGAGTACCAACTTTATCTCCCGCCTTCACCGTGGAAAGCTAGATATTATACCGTGGCCTGTGATCGAATCGAAGGAGTTCTACAAGTTGTTCTCCACGCTCAAGAAACGTCTCGATGTACAAAATACATCACACCCAACAGCGGGTGAATTCCTTCTTACGATTAAGACCATGATGGCGAAGCTCAGGGCATGTTTCTTCAACTTGTTATTAATTCCGTGGCCATGAGTTGACACCTTCCATCAGGCCAATGACTGGGGAGCCCTCTCTCGTCTGTTACATCATCTGCCCATCTCTTCATTATATTCATTTTATCTGATAGAAACTATGACCGACCATCGTACCAGAACACTCGCTGCCCTCCTCCCAATTGCGTTATCTACGGGGTATTCCGAGGTCGAGCCCGATTTCGAGCCTCTGAAGGTTCTGTAGCTTCAGATCGGAGTCGCCGAGAGAGTATCTAACTGAACTCTTAGAACTTGGATACTGACCTCATCGTTGAAGGCGATGATGGTGAAGCGTACTTTGCCATTTTTGAGGGAAAACAAGTTTCACCAGCCGAAATCGAGATGCGTCTTGCTGCTTTACGGGATTCCTGGAGCACAAGCGTGCCGCGACAGTCCATGCCCGACTCTGATTGGACGACAAATCTCGCGTCGCACATCAGTGGATTGGTCGATCTGCGCGTCAACCACGTCCGACTTTGGTTAGATTCTAATCTGGAGCGGTTCCAAGGTGGCCATGCTGCCATCGAGGATCTCCGCAGGAGATTCGATAACATGGTGATCGAGATGAGAACGAACGCCCAATTCTGTAGAGCTCAATGTACATCGTGTCATCTCCTCTGCGTCCACAGTCGCTTGCACGATGGCGACCACAGCTGCGAAACCACCCACAAGTGTGTACATAACTGTGCTTTCTGTGAAGATAGGCTCAAGCCTTGTGGTTCATCGTACGTTCTCCACCCCCTGCTAATGACCGTTCGCTGAAGTGACGCTAGCGCCGGACATCCTGGGGAGCATATGTACGTCAAGCGGGGCATCCGATGGTCATGTTTTCTCACCGGCATACAGTTGCGTCGTCAACGCCCATTTGTGTGGTAGCCCCTGCAGGCTGTCTGGAAGGCGAGGTTGCTTACATGACTGCACGAAAGTCAGCTGATTCGACTGCTCTTTTGGGTCACGAATTCACATATCTTCAGGTTGCGGGACATGTAGACGATGAGCACATGTGCTCAGCGCTGGTACACATGTGCGGTGAGGTACAAGTTAACTTTAGTGTTTCAGCAGGACCTTTCTCACGGATATGCGACATCGCTAGCCTTGCGCCCTCCAGGGGTTGAAACTACCAGGCGGCAAGATATATTCTTGCCAGGAAGGTTGCAGTATTCCTAGGAATGTTCTTTTCCGACTGTTGCCCCCATTCAACTAACAGAACCCTCCACAGTGACCAATACCACGAGGTTCACTCCTGTGATATGAGGCTGTGTCCGGTGACGTGTGACCTCTGTAAACGGCTTTGCATTCAACAGCACCTTCACGGGCTCACACCCGGCACGTTCCATTTGTGCGGGTGGGTATTTGTCCTATCCTTGACAGGTATCTGGACTGAAACATTGGTTCTTCAGGGAAACCCATCCATGTTCCGCGTGGTGCTCAGCGTCAGGAATATGCCGAATCGACACAACACCCTTGTCTATTGAAGCCACTTTCACTGGCAGACACGAGTCGTTTCAATACACCAAGGTGGGGATAAACGTAATCCTGGCCGGCGTGGCTCAATTCTGATCCCATATTCTTACATAGTATTCACAAGGTTCGTTAAATATATATATATACATTCTGGTGGTGTCACACTGACATGCGACCAGTTGCAAAACGGCTGCCGTGCGTTAAGACCATCAAATCAGGACGAACGTCGCATTCGGGTCCTCATATCCACACCAACGAGAATCAACCATTCCACTTCTGTGAGACTCGGTATGTCGTTTTGTAATATATTTTACCCTAATCAGTGGAAACTGAAAGGATGCAGGTGCAAAAACTGTGGCTACTTCTGCACTTTACCCCTTGGTACGAGGCCAATTCATAAATAAGTGCACTTACTTAGGCCTTTTTTCGGCCCCTTAAAGGTCATACTCAAAAAGACCACGAAACTAGCCATGGTTCTATGACGCAGACTCGCTGGGCTATCGATGGCCCTGACGAGGCAGGCATCGAGTTGGGAGGCCGCAAGTTCTCCTCTGATGACGAAGGGGCACCTATGCTGTGTAATCTCGTTTGTTCGTCGATGGGCAGACATGTTCATATCGATTACTGCCGGCGCGCTCGAAAAACGCACGATGTGATGGGGTTGAAGTTCAGCATATCAACACGAGGATGACTCCCAATCTGGATAAGCCTAAAGACGCTATTACTCACCGCCTCTACTGGAGCAGGATGGGTATGTTGGATACACTTTTCTAAATCTGGCCCAGACTAAAACCTTACTCGCAGGCTTCAAAGGTCATGACCACCTACTCCCGTTGTACACATGCGTACTGATAACTGCAACCAGACCCATACACTCACGATGAACAGGTCAACTTTGGAAAATGGTAAGTTGTTCGTCCAAAGAGTGAATGAGCTACTAACTTTCTTTATCGTAGCGATGCTATGTGCTCGGGTATGATATGGTCCGGATAAATCGCCACACTTTCATGACTCAATGCATAATCCATAGGGCCCGAACACTCGACCGGTTCGGGGAAACCGTCCTACTGCACGCTCCCATGTTTCACCTCCCTAGAAAACCTGGCGGTCCTGTCGATGGTCATGGCTATATATCCAATGATGGACACTTGTTCGAGTGCAAAAATCCCGTTGTGATGCAGCGAGCCTTCCACGTGTATGCCTACCCCTGTCCTATTGAAGATGCTAATATTTCGAACTTTACTTTTGCTTTTGTAGAATATTCGTCATCGACAGGTTAGGTCGTGTCTGTTTTCGAGCGCTCTATCTCATATTCCCATTCTAGATCTATTTCTATGGGTTCCACTGACCGTAAACCCTTGGAATACGGACCAGCGGTAGATCTAATCCGGCTGTGCGCCGATAACAGGCTCGGCGCGGTCTATTCAGCCCTATACAGCTTCTGGTCCGCCCGCCATGCCGCAATTACTGCGAGTCAACAAGCAGCTAGCGCTCAACAGGGAACTGGTGCACGACGCGACGCCTATAGCGTTGTCCTCTTTAATCACTCTACAAAAACTGCGTTTGTCAACGACTTCACGAGCTCCCCGGAAGAGCTCCTGTATAGTTTACTCCATGAAAAGGCCGACGGCGCAACGAACTTCTCTCTAGCCCTCGCCGCTGGCCAATCTGTAATGATGCAAGGTTGGAGCACAGAAAGGCTCGTCACTTAAATCCACGTTCCTTCTGTTCTGTTCCTTTTTAACCCCCTAATATAGAGCACCAGTCATGATTTTCCTTTCTGATGGGGAATGCTCAGTCACCGACGAGGCAATCCAAGATCTTTGTTACTCAGCAATTCAATATGGGTGGGCAACTTTTCTACTTCTGCCTTTGATCGCTGACGATTGGCTAGGAAACCTTTGTCTTTCCACGCTGTTTCCTTTGGCAAAGATAATTTGGCTGCTACCCTCCGCAGGATGGCGGAGCTCGCGCTAGAAGTACAGAATGAAGCTCCTCATGATCCTTTGCTCCCCACAGCAGCGAACATCCCTTCCTCTTTCGCCACTGCCCTCGACTCAGTGAGTACTCGCGCTTCTTTCACAGAGGCGATCCAAAAAGCATGCTAATATCACGTAGGTGCGGCTTACGGAAACATTCTTGGGCATTGCAGAGTCGTTGAGAAAACTACGAGGCTCATTGATGCACTGAGATCCATCTTCTCTCAAATCGCACACGCGAAGAGCTTCGGATGTATTTTACCAGACTGTATGACTGCTGTTTGTTCAGACTGAGATGTAATCCCTACGATCGATTAGATAAACCTCACGTGCATATTTCATGTTCTCACGGACCTCGGTCACGTGCTAGTAGCTGTCAGTCATCTCAGGCTCGCCCTGCTCTCAAGTTGGGCAAAAGGATTCGCGCCTTGCGAGCACCACGCTACGGATACCAGGACACCGGAATCTGACAATACCTGAACATTGCCGTATTCCTTGCCGCACGATGGGCATGCTACGGTGTTTCTTCCTAACCAGCATGCTGCTCATACACGAGGGTGGTCCGACCATCCGACGGCTCGATTTTCCCATGCATGGCAGGAAAGTTCTCTAGTGATACCGGCAGCATAGCCAGGCATTGAGGGGGTTACTGACTCAATAACTACCAACCCAATAACCACGACTAGGACTGCTTTGGGAATGCCAGGAGATTGCGGGATTGTTTCTCCCAGAGGTCAATGGCGGGCGCAGCGAACCAGGGAGCCAGTCGATAGTGAACTTGGTTCTATTCCGTAAATAATCATTGAGAGCCTGCTCAACATAGCGATATCTGATGGGCGGAGTACAGCATGTTAACCAGTCGGTATAACTTAGACTACTTAGTAGTATCAAAAATATCCTACTATGCCATGTTAGGGCAGAGTACTCCATTTAAATATCGATCGTCGTCCCAACAGGAATCGGTGTCGGAGCCCTCCAATATAGGTTTGTCTATCCCATGACTGGACGGTACGACCGCCGCCTGCCAATGCACGACAAAGTCCTCGACGGGACTCTTCATGAGCTCCGCGCGGTGCAACAGAAGCATCAGCTTCACGACATTTCCCAGCTTGACCTTCAAGGCTTGGCCGTCGGGTTCGCGCGCCAGAGGAAGCGCAGGCCGCGCAGCTCCCCCTCGAGCTCCTCGTGCCACGTCACCAGCAGCAAGTGGAGCGTATTGTCTACGGCTTCCTCCAGCGCACCCGCTGCAGATGGCAGCGTGGGCCGGCTTCCTTTCCGCTGGCGCCATCCTGGGACGTTGAAAAATCACGTCGTCATCGGGGTCGGCCTTGCGAATGAGGCGAGATGCTTTGACCACCGCGAGGATTGCCAGAGAATCCTAGGCAGATATAACCTGTTTAAATCTGATCACAGCTAGGAGCGGCATGTTCTCACCATCAGGACCTCGAGTGCACGAATCAGTTCCACGAGTTGCATGATCGACACCACGAAGTTCTTGAAGAGGTCAGTGTCCAGCGCTGAGATGTGTCCCGGAGCCTGCGGGATCGTTCCCGAGTTGGGAGGGAGTAAATACGCATTCTCGAATGCCCTGTTTTATCCGCACAACATTAGGAGCGTGCGAGAAAGACTATGTGTGATATAAGAACCGCCCGAACGCACTCGTTCAGCCCGCCACAGGGGCGGACCAGTTCCTGGGCGCCAACAGCATCGCTTTCAACAAGCTCGTTATGCGCGCAGAGGAGGGAATCGGCAAAGATCCTAGTAGCTCGTAAGGATGGCGCACGGTGTTTCTTTATACGGTTAGGGCATGAGCACGTGACCGGCGCAGGATGCAAGGGGAACGTGAACCAACGTGCGGAAAGGAACCTTCCGAGGGAGGGTCAAAGAGCGCAGACAAGGCTACCATCACATCGGCGATATGCTGCCATAAACAGAAGTTATCGGCCACAAGGGCGAACCTTCGCTTGACCACCAGGAGCTCACCTCGTTATCCGCGACGGGTTTCAGAGTTCTCTGAGGCGACACGAACATAGATGCAGACCGACTTGAGAGCGTAACCAGACTTTAGCGGCCGATTCGGCAATGACATCCACGCTGGACGTCCGTCGTGGCCGAACCGGGCGCGGATACAAAACCGTGAGGCGACTCTTGCGTTTATCGACCTGACGGTGTATGCGTAGGAAAGTGAAGTAGTGAGGCTGGTGGGCCGGGAATAGCTCTCTGAATTCTGCCGCTCCGAAAGGGAGTAGGAGACGCCGGGCCAAGAATTGCGTTTTCCTAAAACTTCGTCGATGGTATGGAGTGGGATAGACGCTCGGCTCATCGAAGGTGAGAAGCCATCGGATCTATTGGGGCTTGTAGCTTCTTTGTAGTCACGGTGTTTCCAGGACGAATAAAGGCTATCCGCTAGGGACGATGGAGAGTGGGGTCGCACCCCCAAGGTGTACTACTTGTCCCGTGACTTCCTCATCATGTGACCCCTGCCCTCCTTCCCTATTCCAACGGGGACCTCGGCGGGTTGATTGGGGGTGAGGAGCTGTCAGATGTGGCAGGACTTGCAACTCGGGGGGAAACCTTCCAGCACGAATGAAATACATTCGAGGATGAGGGAGGTAAAGGGATCATGGACGATAATGAAGTCGGCACAGTTCGTCTCTAAAATGGAAAAAAGTAGAAACGTAGATGAGTTTGAGTCGTCGCGGGAGAAGGGTTACGTGTCCTTGCTGGAGGATGTTCAGGTAGATTTCATTACCGTAGAACTACAGTACTTTTTTTTTTTTTTTTTTTGAAGTCAGCATTTATATCCCGCAACGTGTAACTAAGACAAAGACGCGGACCCCGTGTACTACGAGATTGGGTGGGGCGGTGGAGGGCATGTGGAGAGGTATTTTAAACTGTGGTCTCGACGTGTCTTGGAAGTGGGGGTGGCATTTTTAAACAGTAAGTGGTAAAAGAGGGCAGGTTTTAAAACCTAGCGCCTCGCGTGGTTCACCCACAGAATGGGGAATTTAAGCATCCAGCTAGCTCCCAGGGGTCTTCACCCTGGTTCCCACACCCGCCTCGGTCGTGCGCATGCCTGCGTCTCCCTAAGGAATTTGAGCATGGCAGCACCTCCTTGGAGGGTGCCCCGTAGCTTGGGGAGGGAATAGTCGTGGTCTATGGGGTAGAGGTGCTCCCGCCGGGCCGCTGTGTGCAGCGGGCGGAAAGCGATGACGTGTTCGACAGTCTGGAGCGGAGCGCCGCATGGGCAGGTAGAACTACAGTACTAGGGGGTGTATCCAATGAGCTGTAATGCTCTCATCCCGGCCCGGGCCGGCATTCCATCATCCGAGTCCATGCACGTTACGCGCATTAACTCGAGGCGCTCGCCGTCTCCCCCTGCTTCATCAATGATTGCACTGACCATCATACATGTCACCAACCTTGCGCTAGCCAGTTCCTGCTCCACGTTACTCTGGAACAGCAAGTGCCAACGGTGACGGGTATAACAAGTGTCAGCAGGGCCTGTGGGTGCATCCTCGCTCTACTGTGGGCTTGGAGCAGTCTACAACAACGAAAATAATGACGATGAACGACGACGCTCACGCCACGCATCACCAACATAGCTCGGCGTTATCTCCGTGACGCGCGTCAGCTTCAGGGCAGCTGACTATCAATGAGGACGATAGCACCGACTCGGACTAGCCCCACTTTCAATTGGGCCTGTGAACGACATCAATGAGATGCGTCACCAACGTTGCGCAGGACCCTCCCCGTCTCTACCTCAGCCGAAGCGACGCACCACGCGTCACCAACGTGTTGGAGGTGTCCCGCCGCACGTCAGCTCTAGGTCAGCTGACCACGACGACGACGACAACATGCATCACCGTTCTGACTCGGAGCCCTACCTCAGCTTTGAGGTGTTTGGCAAAAGTGATAGACATAGCATTCATCACAGATGAAGCAGGCCATCCTGGGCCTGCCTGGGCTTCGAGGCATCCTAATACAAATAATTTGCTATTACCGCTAGCAGTAGCCGGAATACAAGTCACTAGTGGAGCCGTTATATCTCTTATTGTAATGCATGAGAGGGAAGGGTCACGCGGAGAGGAGCCGATGAAAGTGACCACAGGCTAGGAGTGGGCCTAGGCCTAGGTGCTTGGATGTCGTATCCAAGAAGTGGAGGAGCCATTCGGGACGCACACCTCACAATTCGCTATTTCTACCGGCAATCGCTTGTTCAATCCAACGCGCTCTACTGCATAAAATCTTTGCTAATAATTGTATCAATCATATCATGTTACATCGAGCATCTACCACGAATGGAATTCGATATATAGACAGCGTGTGAGTCTGGAGAAACCGCGAAAAATAGATGCAACTCAGATATGGTGACGTCTATGCTGTGTCCACCCCAGTGAGGAGAGGAGATGGAACAGGAGGGAGCAGAATTATGCAAAGCGTGGTCAGTGCATACTTTCAAGTACGGCAGGGTTGGGGGGCCACGTCAGCTCAGGCCTAGGCGGGCCTCGTCAACTTGAATATGACCATTACAAGCTTGGTGCTACCCTCGTATTTGAGCACCGCTGCGCCCAACACTATCATCCCCCCCTCACCAGCCTCGGGATCTAAGCAGGGGAGGAGGTAGGAGGAGGAAGTCAGGCTGAGACGTGGCATGGAAACAAGGAAGCACGGAGCCATCAGGTCAGGTCATGAAGCTCGAAGGTTAAAGCCACACATATGGTATAGTAGGGTGTCGTAAATGTACCCATGTCGGGCCTGGGGTGGGCTTGGTCAACTCCAACATCAGAGAAACGTGCCAGTGGATAGTGGCATCCTCATTCCGCAAACAGCAACTCAACCTTGACAACAGGACGCGTCAACGTGGTCTCCTGCAGGTGAGTTGCGGGCGAGCCATACAAACACCTTCAAGCAAGACACAATAGCGGTGGTCTATGGTGATGTCAAGAGTTCAGGTTTGCCAATGGATGACGAGTTCAGCGTTGGAATAGGGAAGGAGGTCGGAGGTCACATGATGAGGAAATCACGGGACAAGTAGTACATATAGCGGATCATGTGCGTAGAGTAACCTGGGTTGAACCCATTGACGAGTCCTTGGGGCGCAACCCCTCGCTCCAGCGTTAGGCCCTGCAATCTTTCATTTGCATTCGCATACCATACCCTTCGACAAGCGGAATGAGGACGGTGGTAGCACTGGGCTGCCTCGTGGCCGCCTGAGTCGCATCGTAACTTATTTGGAGGTATGATAAGGGGGAAAGGCCGACACAGATAACTTAACTTAGGTGATGATGACTAGGTCAGGGGCTATTTGATCTTGAATCTTGATCATTGGTACCGTGACTGTACTGGTGACTGCCAAGAAATTTTACGTAAATCACTCACTGAACTACAAGGAGCGCTAGGTAGGACTGTGGCTAATTCCACACAATCACTCTCCTCGTGTTCTATAATAGGCGGAACAGCGACTTCAAGAAGCTATTAAATATACATGGGGAGAATCTGTATGAAAGGCCGGGTCCTTTCTTTCTAATCTTTCCTACCAGGATCGTTTAGTACATCTGAATTCTCTGTGAGCACCTTGGTTCCTCATGGACTATGCATTACGGTCCCGTAGCCCCTTCCCATGTTCCTCGCCTGTGGGTCCCCGTGCCTGCCGCACGGATGTAAACTCCCAAACTGTGACGGACGGTGACAACACTGGGCTACGTAGTATGTGGCCACTATAGAGAAGGTTTATTGACCTCTGACCTCAACATGGAAGAGAGAGCTGACGTACGACCACGCAGTACGTAGTACGTGGCCTTGTTGTTACTTTTATTGATGCAGTACAGATTCGCACCCGAGTACGTATGGGACCAACAAATCTCCGGACGCGCTGGACCCGACCCCAAGGGAAAAGGTATCTAGTTGACCACATGTACTATAATGGAAGTCTAATACCTTTCCTGGTTATTTCAGAGCAATTCACCCAGCGTCCCAGAGACTATACGAACCTTGACCAGCAAGACATACAATATCACCGACTCCCCCCGGTACATTCAATGGATCCTGTCGAGAAAGTGAAAGGCATGTACCGCCTCCTAGATCTCATAGGTGAATCTGGAAGCAACGGCTACGGTAAGGGTCATTTGCTAGATGTAGAATTACTTGGCTGATGTAGCCGATTGCAGTTGATAAGGTTATTATCGCCCAAGATTCTCTCCAACGCTTCATCAATGCGGTGTCTCCCGGAGCGTATGCGTCTATCACTAAGGTCGATTTCAAGACACTGGATGGTTTATGATCAAGCCACTTGGCATCTATGGATCGAAAGACGAGATTGTACGACTACTGCAATCCATAGGTGCCGTCGAAGAGGATGCGTGAGTGTCCTACGTGTTGACCGTCTCATTTACCAAGTCTGCTCTCAGGGCTCGCTTCTTACAGGTCCCATCCGATGTTAATGACTCACGGTCGACTCTTTCGTCCGGCCTGTACATCGTGAGGGCGAATACGACGAATCTCGCCGACGAACGTCACTACGTGATATATTGGCCTGAAGAGACGACCTGGAACGATTCAGCAACTTCTTCTGTTCTTCGCAACAGAGTCACGTTTATGCGGTGTGTAACCGCCAACCACCCCTTTCTTCTCACATTTTTCACACTTATGACAGATATCTCACAAAGATATGCGACCAAATTGTTGCTCTGTTATCCCCCGAACACTCAGCATCTCTAGTCTGGAAGGATGAGGACGCCGACACCGAAAATGCTGATGTAGAGATCGGCGACTCTGACAGACTCTTCACATTTGAGGTCGCGGAAACGAACGAACAAGAGGAGAACGCGGTGGCACGTCCCGGTTTCCAGGTACCCTCCGACTCGATTCACGCAATGTCCCGTTTCTGATCCACCAAAGATGAATTCGCGCCTCATTTCGCCGTACGAAAGCCTTCTGACTGTCCGGTTGATCCATCAGTCCTTGCTCCTCGCCTTTTATCTGGAGAGACTACCCAAGGATTTTTGACGGCATCATTTATTCCTCGTCAAACTAGGTCCGAAGCTTTCGACGAGCTCAGTTTTAGCCGAGTTTCCCTAAAGCAGCTACTGTATGTGCAAAGAAACAGTTTCCGGGACAATACGCTTATGCCCTTCACAGTATAGACAATGCGTTGGTTCTGTCGGAAAGTCTTGACGAGAACGCTGTGCAAACATTAGTCAACATAGCGATCGCAGACCTTTTCCGGAGGACTGCGACAAGTGGCGTGCCACGAATGAGGGCATTCGTGCTAGGTATATGCAAGAATTGGCGAAGAGGAAAGATAAGGTTCGCGAAGAGATTGTCAGAGGGGAGGGTTCATTGCGACGCGTTCTTCGTGATGTCCTTGTTGAGGATGTTATGAAACTCTTCCCGTATGTCTTACTCTGTAGTCCTGAGGGGATGCGATGCTAAAGGTTTACTTTATACAGATCAATGGAACGTGACCGTCTCTTTAGCCCCGTGGCGGTCGGTGATGGCTCAAATGCTAGTCAGGAGGCTGCTGGTAAAGAGATTTTGTGGGGCTTTCTCTGGCTTACCTGGCTTAGAGACCCACTGCAAATCTCTGATCTGGAGTCACTCTACCCTGGTTTCCGAAATATCTATCAAAGATGCTTCCAGAATGCCAGATTCGACACCATACTAAGGCTCAATCCACGCTTTGAGTCTTGGAAGTTACGCCTGACCACCCTCCGATACCTCTTCAGGAAATATCACCGCCTGGTCTCCGAAGGGCGTGCCGAGCTTATTAAAACTGTCCTCTTTGAAGGAAACTTTCGTCGGGCACAGCAGATAATTCTCAAGATGGATAACAAGAAGCAGTCTAGCACGGATACTTGGTCGCTCTTCTCCGGCTCTGGCGGTTCCGAGGATTCTTTGGAGCGGGAGATGAGGACTTTGGCAGCCAAAGTTCCCGACTCACAGTTCTTGGTCGTGATGAAAGGCGTAGAAGACGATGACATGCGGTCTGCGATTGAGGAGCTCGAGTCCTTTGCGCATAAGCAACTCGCGTCTTCGATTGACGCGACGGTGAAGACCATGGCTCGTGCTGTCTTGACGATGCAGCAGGAGCATTGTGAAAGGTCTATACAACATGAGATGGAGAGCGAGGAAAGGAAATCGCGGAGCAACGCTCTCGTGAAGTTCATTCAAGATATCAACGCACAGTCGGTCGGGCGGCGAGATTCGTAAGTTTTCTGATCTTGTCTGGATTAAACACTGATTGCACCTAGTGTGGTGTATCTAGATTTTATCACCACCGCACGTTCAGCAGGACGGCGAGATCCGCGAGTTCTCCGATCTCCCAAAGATACCAAGCTGATTTCACATGATCGCATCAATGCGCAAAGGGGTGATTCTTCCTCTTCTTACCATGGCTCCTCTTCTCCATATGGCCAGGGTAGGTCTGCATGGGATGACATGAATTTATACTAACGTTCAACGTACTCCCGTCAGAGTATGTGATCACCGGTCGCCGAGAGTCTCCTCAAGAACCCAAGCTCGAGTTTTGGGTTCACCTTATGGACTTGGCTAGCGACGACAGACACAACATGCAGTTAGATCCTCAGTACACTCCGAACCCTGCTGTGAACGAGCGGCTTTCGTGCGCGTTCCGCTTGCCGCTTGACATGGATATCGCGTACGAGTCTCATTTTGTTGCCGTCACGTGCGCTACACCTTACAAGGCCTTCGCAGTTTTATGCAGATCCTCGAGAACGAAAAGCTCCTTCTTATTCTGTATGATCGAGACAGGGTCTCCATTTATCTTGAACGTCTCACTGAGATGAGTATGGCTATACAACGAAACAGATCTGTCAAGAGTCTCAACTGCGAGAAGCTGGGGGAAGACATTTTGTTCGCCTTTGACGAGATGAAGCGAGCATTAGTTGTATGCGCTTCAACGAAGGTATCCCAATCTCGTTGGCTTTTAACGTGCCGGTCTTGACCTGTTTGGCGATCAGTTGCAACTTCACATGTTCGTTTTCGACGAGACCTTCAAGACGCTCCAGGCGCATGGGAGCCCTATCAATCTCACCCCATGGTATAACCGAACAGGAGTCTCCATCCTACACACCGCTTTCGTAGGTGGAGAC
Organism: Lactifluus subvellereus; assembly: GCA_022496195.1. Lineage (NCBI taxonomy): Eukaryota > Fungi > Basidiomycota > Agaricomycetes > Russulales > Russulaceae > Lactifluus > Lactifluus subvellereus. Next base: position 381,336 of record WTXC01000015.1, on the reverse strand, counting down.
GAGGAAGTAGTCTTAGTGGACTCCAGGGCCCAAGCCCGGATCTTTTCCTTCGTCACACTACAATTCAGGTGTGTTTTTTATCGCTCTCCCAATACCTGCACGTCCTCTAATTACCGACTCTCGGAAGACCGGCTTCTCTGCAGCTTCCATCACTTCCCAACGCCATATTTTCGTCACCGGATGGGTCCTGCCTCCTAGCTCTTATTCATAACCCGGAGCCGTCTCTCACCGTGTATCATTGGGAGACATTTGGCTCCACAGGTGGAATTCCCTTAGACGTTCCGAAATTTCCTCTTCAGGGCGCTATATTGACGTCCATGGCTAACCGAGGACGCGTCTTTCTCGTCGGTATCGACATCGCTTCGAGATCGATACAGTCCATCGCCATTGATATCACCAAAAAGCTCAAGGAATTCTTGTTTAAAGAGCATGGCAGCAGAAACGCCCTTGATAATAAGAAGCGTCACAGTCAACACAATAGCTTACTCGACTGTCATGCTGAAGTTTGGTCTCGCTTCCCGGTCGTCCCTGCTGTGAAACGCCGTGCTATCACATCCTTGAGCGAACGGCAGCAGAAGAGCATAACTTTCATCGCTGACCATCGCTCCCAACGCTTCGATTCGTACTTCTCGGATCTCATTCAGACATTCGAAAGCACGATAAAGAAGCCCACAGGCGATGAACTGCGTCGTATCAAGGTATCTGCCACACCATTCGGGTCATTCCAGAATACCGTAGTACTGGACCCAAACTGGGATATATCGCGCTACCGTGTCGGAGAATGGCTCGTCGACCTCCTCTGCCTGATTCCCATTCATATCGCCGTTTGCCGTGAGAACAGGTTCATACCCTTGGCGGATGGTGTCCTCTCTGCGGATTTGGAACGTTCTCTACTTGGCGCTCCGGTCAACAAAATAGTCGACAAGCTCTCATTCGGCTGGTATGAGTCTATTTTCCAGTCATATTTGGCAACAAAGGTACCGTTGCCGTTTGAAAGTCTGCCCAATATACCCGGGAAACACTGATGTTACGATGTATAGCCCGTGAAGGTTGTGTCGTCTATGGGCCAGCAATCTGTAGGAAAGAGCTTCTCGTTGAATCACCTCCTGGATACGTCGTTTGCAGGGAGCGCCATGCGGACAACAGGTATAGTCGCTACCTCGCTGATTACGTTTGGCTGTGCTGAGGCTGAGGTAAACAGAGGGTGTATGGATGTCTGTAACACCCACGGACGAGGCGCTGATCGTCGCACTCGACTTTGAAGGTTGGCTCAACTACTCTCATTCCTGTTACGACCAATCCACCGAGAAAATTGTAGGTGTTGACAGCGTTGAACGGTCGCTTCAAGAGGACACCCTCCTCGTTTTATTCAATACTGCAATATCAAATCTTGTTTGTGAACGTCGTCCTCTCAGTGACCACGTTTCTAATAGCCAATAGGTGCTCTTCCGGAATAACTTTGCGTTTAGTCGAGACATCAGTGGACTCTTCCAATCATTCCAGTCTAGTGCGTCAGTCTTGGACCCAGCAGCTAACCCGTCTCTCTTTCAATCGACCCTGGTTATTATTATCAAGGCAAGTCCTTCGGTGATGATGTCCCTCTGCGTCATATGACACCGTCTTTAGGATGTTGTGGAGGCTGACAAGGTGGAAATAACTCGCGAGTAAGGCTTCATATAATGATTGCGCAACCGTCCGGATTAATATGGGATTATCAGGTTTTCTCTCAAGTTTCAGAAGATCGTGCAACAAGAACAGAGTACCAACTTTATCTCCCGCCTTCACCGTGGAAAGCTAGATATTATACCGTGGCCTGTGATCGAATCGAAGGAGTTCTACAAGTTGTTCTCCACGCTCAAGAAACGTCTCGATGTACAAATACATCACACCCAACAGCGGGTGAATTCCTTCTTACGATTAAGACCATGATGGCGAAGCTAAGGGCATGTTTCTTCAACTTGTTATTAATTCCGTGGCCATGAGTTGACACCTTCCATCAGACCAATGACTGGGGAGCCCTCTCTCGTCTGTTACATCATCTGCCCATCTCTTCATTATATTCATTTTATCTGACAGAAACTATGACCGACCATCGTGCCAGAACACTCGCTGCCCTCCTCCCAATTGCGTTATCTACGGGGTATTCCGAGGTCGAGCCCGATTCCGAGCCTCTGAAGGTTCTGTAGCTTCAGATTGGAATCGCCGAGAAAGTATCTAACTGAACTCTTAGAACTTGGATACTGACCTCATCGTTGAAGGCGATGATAGTGAAGCCTACTTTGCCATTTCTGAGCGTGAACAAGTTTCACCAGCCGAAATCGAGATGCGTCTTGCTGCTTTACGGGATTCCTGGAGCATAAGCGCGCCGCGACAGTCCATGCCCGGCTCTGATTGGACGACAAACATCGCGTCGTACATCAATGGATTAGTCGATCTGCGCGTCAACCATGTCCGACTTTGGTTAGATTCTAATCTGGAGCGGTTCCAAGGTGGCCATGCTGCCATCGAGGATCTCCGCAGGAGATTCGATAACATGGTGATCGAGATGAGAACGAACGCCCAATTCTGTAGAGCTCAATGTACATTATGTCATCTCCTCTGCGTCCACAGTCGCTTGCACGATGGCGACCACAGCTGCGAAACCACCCACAAGTGTGTACATAACTGTGCGTTTTGTGAAGATAGGCTCAAGCCTTGTGGTTCATCGTACGTTCTCTACCCTCTGTTAATGATCGTTCGCTGAAGGAACGCTAGCGCCGGACATCCTGGGGAGCATATGTATGTCAAGCGGGGTATCCGATGGTCATGTTTTCTCACCGGCATACAGTTGCGTCGTCAACGCCCATTTGTGTGGCGGCCCCTGCAGGCTGTCTGGAAGGCGAGGTTGCTTACATGACTGCACGAAAGTTAGCTGATCCGACCGCTCCTTTGCGTCACGAGTTCACATATCTTCAGGTTGCGGGACATGTAGACGATGAGCACATGTGCTCAGCGCTGGTACACATGTGTGGTGAGGTACAAGTCAACTTTAGTGTTTCAGTAGGACCTCTCTCACGGATATGCGACATCATTGCTAGCTTTGCGCCCTCCAGGGGATGAAACTACCACACGGCAAGATATATTCTTGCCAGGGAGGTTGCAGTATTCCTAGGAATGTCCTTTTCCCGACTGTTGCCCCCGGTCAACTAACAGACTCTCCACAGTGACCAATACCACGAGGTTCACTCCTGCGATATGAGGCTGTGTCCGGTGACGTGTGACCTCTGTCAACGGCTTTGCATTCAACAGCACCTTCACGGGCTCACACCCGGCACGTTCCATTTGTGCGGGCGGGTATCTGTCTTATCCTTGACGGGTATCCGGACTGAAAGATCGGTTCTTTAGGGAAACCCATCCATGTTCCGCGTTGTGTTCAGCGTCAGGAATATGCCAAATCGACACAACACCCTTGTCTATTGAAGCCACCTTCACTGGCAGGCACGAGACGTTTCCATACACCAAGGTGGGGATAAACACAATTCTGGTCGGCGTAGCTCAATTCTGATCCCGTCTTACATAGTATTCACAATGTTCGTTAAATATACATTCTGGTGGTGTCACACTGACATGCGACCAGTTGCAACACGGCTGCAGTGCGTTAAGACCATCGAATCAGGACGAACGTCGCATTCGGGTCCTCATATCCACACCAACGAGAATCAACCATTCCACTTCTGTGAGATCGGTATGTCATTTTGTAATATATTTTTCCCTAATCAGTGGAAACTGAAAGGGTGTAGGTGCAAAAACTGTGGCTACTTCTGCACATTGCCCCTTGGTACGAGGCCAATTCATAAATAAGTGCATTTACTTAGGCTCTTGAAGGCCATACTCAACAAGACCACGAAACTAGCCATGGTTCTATGACACAGACTCGCTGGGCTATCGACGGCCCTGACGAGGCAGGCATCGAGTTGGGAGGCCGCAAGTTCTCCTCTAATGACGAAGGAGCACCTATGCTGTGCAATCTCATTTGTTCGTCGATGGGCAGACATGTTCATTTCGATTACTGCCGGCGCCCTAGAAAGCACGTACGATGTGGTGCGGTTGAAGTTGAAGTCCAGCATATCAATGCGAGGATGACTCCCAACCCGGATAAGCCTAAAGACGCCGTTACTCATCGCCTCTATTGGCGCATGATGGGTATGTTGGATACACTTTTCTAAGTCTGGCCCAGACTAAAACCTTACTCGCAGGCTTCAAAGGTCATGACCACCTACTCCCGTTGTACACATGCTTACTGAGAATTGCAACCAGACCCATACACTCGCGATGAACAGATCAACTTTGGAAAATGGTGAGTTATTCGTCCAATGAGTGAATGAGCTACTAACTTTCTTTATCGTAGCGATGCTATGTGCTCGGGTATGATATGGTCCGGATAAATCGCCACACTTTCATGACTCAAAATGCATAATCCATAGGGCCCGAACACTCGACCGGTTCGGGGAAACCGTCCTACTGCACGCTATCCATGTTTCACCCCCCTAGAAACCTTGGCGATCCTGTCGATGGTCATGGCTATATATCCAATGATGGACACTTGTTCGAGTGCAAAAATCCCGTTGTGATGCAGCAAGCCTTCCACGTGTATGCCTACCCCTGTCCCGCTACTGAAGATGCTAATATTTCGAATTTTACTTTTGCTTTTGTAGAATATTCGTCATCGACAGGTTATGTCGTGTCTGTTTTCGAGCGCTCTATCTCATATTCCCATTCTAGATCTGATTCTATGGGTTCTACTGACCGTAAACCCTTGGGATACGGACCAGCGGAAGATCTAATTCGGCTGCGAGCCGATAACAGGCTCGGCGTGGTCTATTCAGCCCTATACAGCTTCTGGTCCGCCCGCCATGCCGCAATTACTGCGAGTCAACAAGCAGCTAGCGCTCAACAGGGAATTGGTGTACAACGCGACGCCAACAGCGTCGTCCTCTTTAGTGACTCCACAAAAACTGCGTTTGTCAACGACATCACGAGCTCCCCGGACGAGCTCCTGTATAGTTTACTCCATGAAGATGCCGACGGCGGAACGAACTTCTCTCTAGCCCTCGCCGCTGGCCAATCTGTAATGCTGCGAAATTGGAGCACGGGAAGGCTCGTCACTTAAATCCACGTTCCTTCTGTTCTGTTCCTCTTTAACCCCCTAATGCAGAACACCAGTCATGATTTTCCTTTCCGATGGGGAATGCTCAGTATCCGACGAGGCAATCCAAGATGTTTGTCACTCAGCAATTCAACATGGGTGGGCAACTTTTCTACTTCTGCCTTTTTATCGCTGACGATTGGATAGGAAACCTTTATCTTTCCACGCTGTTTCCTTTGGCGAAGATGATTCGGCTGCTACCCTCCGCAGGATGGCGGAGCTCGCGCTAGAAGCACAAAATGAAGCTCCTCATGATCCTTTGCTCCCCACAGCAGCGAACATCCCTTCCTCTTTCGCCACTGCCCTCGACTCAGTGAGTACTCGCGCTTCTTTCACAGAGGTGATCCAAGAACATGCTAATATCATGTAGGTGCGGCTTACGGAAACATTCTTGGGCATTGCAGAGTCGTTGAGAAAACCACGAGGCTCGTTGATGCACTGAGGTCCACATTCTCTCAACTCGCACACGCGAAGCGTTCCGGATGTATTTTGTCCCCACCTCGCACCAGGCTGTACTGACTGAGATGTAATCCCTACCGTAACGATCGATTTAGATAAACCTCACGTGCATATTTCATTTCTCACGGAACTCGGTCACGTGCTAATAGCTCCTCGCTCCGCTCCGTAAAAGGATTCGCGCCTTGCGGGCACTACGCTACGGTTACTAGGACACCGGAATCTGACAATACCCTGAACAATGTCGTATTCCTTGCCGCACATGCTACGGTGTTTCTTCCTAACCAGCATGCTGGTCATACATGAGAGTGGTCCGACAGCTCGATTTTCCCATGTATCGCAGGAAAGTTCTCTAGTGATACCGGCAGCATGGCCAGGCATTGAGGGGGTTACTGACTCAATGACTACCAACCCGATAACCAGGACCAGGACTGCTTTGGGAATGCCAGGAGATTGCAGGATTGTTTCTCCCAGAGGTCAATGGCGGGCGCAGCGAACCAGGGGGGCAATCAATTGTGAACTCGGGTCTATTCCATAAACAATCATTATTGAGAGCCTGCTCAACATAACGGCATCTGATGGGCGAAGTACAGCATGTTAACTAGTCGGTATAACTTAGGCTACTTAGTAGTATCAAAAAATATCCTACTATGCCACGCCAGGGCAGAGTGCTCCATTTAAATATCGATGGTCGCCTTAATAGGAATCGGTGTCGGAGCCCTCCAATATAGGTTCGTCTATCCCATGACTGGACGGTACGACCGCCGCCTGCCAATGCACGACAAAGTCCTCGACGGGACTCTTCATGAGCTCCGCGTGGTGCAACGGAAGCATCAGCTTCACGATGTTCCCCAGCTTGACCTTGGCCATCGGGTTCGCGCGCCAGAGGAGGAAGCGCAGGCCGCGCAGCTCCCCCTCGAGCTCCTCGTGCCACGTCACCAGCAGCAAGCGGAGCGTATTGTCTACGGCTTCCTCCGGCGCACCCGCTGCAGATGGCAGCGTGGGCCGGCTTCCTTTCCGCTGGCGCCATCCTGGGACGTTGAAAATCACGTCGTCATCGGGGTCGGCCTTGCGCATGAGGCGAGATGCTTTGACCACCGCGAGGATTGCCAGAGAATCCTAAGCAAATATAACCTGTTTAAATCTGATCACAGCTCGAAGCGGCATGTTCTCACCACCAGGACCTCGAGTGCACGAATCAGTTCCACGAGTTGCATGATCGACACCACGAAGTTCTTGAAGAGGTCAGTGTCCAGCGCTGAGATGTGTCCCGGAGCCTGCGGTATCGTTCCCGAGTTGGAAAGGAGTATATACGCATTCTCGAATGCCCTGTTTTATCCGCACAACATTAGGAGCGTATGAGAAAGACGATGTGTGGCATAAGAACCGCCTGAACGCACTCGTTCAGCCCGCCACATGGACGGATCAGTTCCTGGGAGCCAACCGCATCGCTTTCAACAAGTTCGTTATGCGCGCAGAGGAGGGAATCGGCAAAGATCCTAGTAGCTCGTAAGCACGGCGCACGGTGTTTCTTTATACGGTTTGGGGCATGAGCACGTGACCGGCGCGGGATGCAAGGCGAAACGAACCTCTTCGTATGTCTTAATCTTCAGTAGCGACTTCCAGGACGAGGCAAGACGGTACTCAACCTGCGGAGGGGAACCTTCCGGGGAAGGGTCAAAGAGCGCAGACAAGGCTACCATCACGTCGGCGATATGCTGCCATAAACATAAGTTATCGGCCACAGCGGGGAACCGCTTGACCACCAGGAGCTCACCTCTGTATCCGCGACGGGTTTCAGAGTTCCTTGAGGTGACACGGACATAGATGCAGACCGACTCGAGAGCGTGGCAAGGCTCTCCAGACTTGTAGCGGCCGATTCGGCAATGACATCCACACTGGACGTCCGTCGTTGTGCCCGGACCGGGCGCGGATATAAAACCGTGAGGCGACTCTTGCGTGAGTTTATCGACCTGACGGTGTATGCGTAGGAAAGCGAAGTAGTGAGGCTGGTGGGCCGGGAATGGCCCTCTGAATTCTGCCGCTCCGAAAGGGGGTGGGAGACGCCGGGGCCGGGCCAAGAAGTGTGTTTTCCCAAAACCTCGTTGATAGTACGGAGTGGGCTAGACGCTCGGCTCATCGAAGGTGAGAGGCTATCGGATCTATTGGGGCTTGCAGCCTCTTTGTAGTGTTGCCAGGACGAATAAAAGCCATCCGCTGGTCCGGCAGGTAGAGTAATCACCAGGGACGGGGACCCCGGTGGGCTGATTGGGGGTGAGGAGCTGTCAGATGTGGCGGGACTTGCAACTCGGGGGGAAATCTTCCAGCACGAATAAAAGCCATTCGAGGATGAGGGAGGTAAAGTGATCATGGACGATAATGACATTGGCACGGTTCGTATCGAAAACGGAAAAACGTAGAAACGTAGATGGGCTTGGGTCGTCGCGGGAGAAGGGTTACGTGTCCTTGCTGGAGGATGTTCAGGTAGATTTCATTACCGCAGAACCAGAGGGTGTATCAATGAGCTGACCACTGGCACCTCGTGGCAGAGGTGCGACCCAGGGAGGCGCGCGGTCGGAAAGGCGCATTCTGTGGTTCAAATCCAGCCCAGCGCAACAGTCACACGCATAAATCAAATATGCTACGCGATATTTCAGGGCATGTCCGGTCACCTCCAATGATATAAACAAAGCACAAGCAGGGTTTTAATGGCAGCTTTCTGATGCGTCACAGATTATCGGGTATTAATGTGACGTTGTGAGATGTGTCTGGAGCGCTGGACGATCCCCGACACCGACACACCGGACTCTGGACCCGGATCGGATCTCATCTCATAGTTCCCTCATCGGACGAGCATAGCTGATTACACATGGCAACACGAAGAGTTTAATCGATGCTATGACCATACAGAGTGTGTTCCAAGTGCTAGGAAGGTACAGGAACTAGGATGGTCTTGGCGTGGTACTACGAAACACCAGCGCTGGCCACACCTGCCACGATGGCACGGCACGTATCTCACTTTAAACGACTGGGAAGGTCCACGGTTTTGACAGGGACAGCGTTGTCACCCGGCCCCTCAGTACAGGGAATAAGCAAGTGACTTGACTTGATGCTCCACGAAGCCAAGCGCGGCAACGTAAAATTGATCAACCATAGATCGGCCGGGAACAGACACACCAGACGCGTGACAAATACCAATAACGTTATATAGCATATACAGTCCATAGATACATTCAGCCGGAGAAAGGAAAACGACAAGATAAGGGGTATGAGACGACGGGATCCAGCCTTTTACTCGTCCTCTACGTGCGCCTCTGCGCTTTCCCCCGCTTTCCCACTAGACGATGCCGCCGCCTGATGCTACATTACGCAACGAAAAGAGTGTGATATGATGTCAGCCGAGACGGCGCCGCAAGAGGGGTGGTGGGGGGAATGCGCACCTGACGGAGCTTGGCGAGGTGGATCTTGAGCGTCTCCGCGTAGTTTTCGAACCCGAGCGAGACCATCGCGTACAGGATATCCTCGCCGCCAATCGTCTTGCGCTTCTCGAGCTGGCACTTCTCCGCCGCTTCGGACGTGATGAAGCTGATGAACTCCGACACGCACTCCTGCACGCACTCCTTGGCGTCCTTCGCTATTTTCGCCGTTGGTGGGACGGCGTTCTTCATGATGCGCGAGACATTTGCGATCTGCGCGCCACCACGAGAAGACGAAGTGGTGGTGGTGGTGATGGAGTGAGAGCTCGTTAGCTTAGGAGCGGGGTGGCATCATCCTCGGGAGGGAGCCGACTTACGGGCAGATAGCGGTCCTGCTCGCGGTACTCGCCAACTTCCTGTTCGGTGATAGGCACCGACTCCGCTGCGTCAGGGGATTGCTGCGCCGCCTCTGGAGCATTGCTAGAATTGTCTGTTTGAGGTGCTATTGTGGGCGGAAACGAGTCGGCCATGGTAGGGCAGGTGCGCGGGAAGCGCCGGGCGACCCGTCGTTTGGACGACGTGCAAATGAGTTTGGTTTCAAATGACCCCGTGGGAAAAGATCCTCTCGCGGGATTGAAAATGTTTTATCACATCACACATCACCTCACCGGTCCCGCGGCCCGCAAGTAACGCATACAACACAACTACAGGCTACAGCATCGTGATTTTCCATCTCAACCGCCCCTCGTACAAAGTCGATTCAGGTTGATTTCCAATAGTGCTCCCCATAGTCGAATCGGAGTTCCTCACCAGGCTTAATATTTCGTACTGTGTGGGGGTGGGTTCCAGTCAATGTAGGGTGACGAGGAGTAGGGCGCTTCGACGCAACGCACAAGCAAAGAACCCAATGCGTTGTTCCCCAAACACGAGCCTTGCTAGATCAACTATGAGTAACAGTAGACAGATGACATGCTCCACATTAACGCACTCTCCGCGCGAGCATTTGCTGTGTCCTCCCTGCCATGATTGATATAGCGTGTCTCATTCCCGACGCGTGCGCTGTCGATATTAGTACTGGGGTTGATTCCGAAGTTATAGTTCAAGCCAACATGGCCTCGCAAAGTCCTGTGATCAAGCCGCCGTCGTGAGCTTCAGATAGGTAGAGGAGGATATATAGGATGAATTTACTCTCTCTTGTCATCATAATTTGGGATCAGTTCACCGACATACTCTGCAATTCACGTCGTCAAACAGACACTCATATAGATGAGCGGCGAAAAAAAAACTAAGTACCGCCTATGAACTGGTTTTCGCGGATCCTGTCCACAGCAAAAGCGCCCAGACCAAATGCACCGCGTTTAATCTCAAGCCTCTGCGACAATATGTCAGCAGAGAGAGATGTTGACGCGAAGGTTAGCGTACAGCAGCGAGGCCACGTTGTATGTCAGAGTTTTGACAAAAGTGCTCGCCATCGGGACATAGTTTTCTCGGTTGCTTTCTGTTTACTGCGGTCCCACGCCATCAGCAGAGGCCCAACTTGTCCAATACCCGCATGGAAACGCACTTCTGTGCTTGGTCAAGTGCGTCAGGTTGTCGCACTCGCACACCATGGGGTCGCACTCCCGACTCGCTCTGCGGCACGGGCAGCTGCGATTGCACGTCTGTCTTTCCCCGCTGTACTTGGGCAGGCAGCGACAGCCTGGCCAGCGACGCTTGCCTAGGTGCACGCTAAGGGGCAATATGATTTTTTGAAGATTTGCGACGTACAGGTGGTGCTGCAGCGACAACTGGTCGAGCAGTGGACGGATTCTTTGGCGCATGTACACTCGGGATTATTTTGGTCGCATGGACCGATATGCGCACATGGGTCAGGCCTGCGGCATGTTGTCAAGAAGGTCGAACTGTGATATTATATACTCTCACGGCACATAATCTTCTATACCCTTCCACTTTCCTGTAGAGTGAAAGTATCCGGTGGTGTTATGATGAACCAGTTGTGATTAGACGCACTATATTGTGTGGCTGTGAGCGTGGAGTCTGACTCTGGGTATATTTTATCGTCGGGAATGAGACGTCGGCGCTGAATGAACACCTGTTGGGGATTCATTGAGTATCGTATGTACCGATTGAAGTAGCGTAAGAACCTCTTGACATGGTTTCCTCACAAGCTTCGCCAGGCCACAGGGGACTGTATCGGGTATGATCTCCAGGATGCAGGAGAGCTCGTCAATTTCTGGGTCCCCCCACTGTACACTATCCTCCTGGTAGCTATGTTAGCAGGACTGGGGATTAAAGACCAGGCACAAATTTACCTGAAACGCCTCTTCCATTTCTCGATAACACATACCCCCACAGGACACCCCCTTGGGATAATCGTCACTCGCGACTCGAGCTACGGCCGGCGGGACAGGAGGGAATTCCTGCCCTGAAACGTGGGTGAAGGGATGTGATCAACCAACCGTTGCGAGCATGACAAAACCCTACCATGCTGGGGACAGAACGCCTGGATACAGCTAGGATTGGCGCAAAAGTACGGAACTAAGGAATCAATACGCTGGCGCAGGTCGTCGACATCCGGCTCGTACGCGCGAGGGTCGATCCCTCGGTGCTCGGCCCCATCAGCACTGGCGGGGAAGTCGGCCAACGTTCCGGTCCAAAAAAGCTCGTCACTATACGCATGTACGTCCTTCAGCAGGACAAGCCCGTCAGTCCGACACAACCCACGCACCGCTGTGTCATCTGGTAAATCAAGCCATAACGGTTAGTCTCGCGCAACGGCGGCAGGACGTTGGTAGCATCGATATCGTCCAGCGATAGACCATGCCCAATGTGCAATCGGCGCAGCGTCTCGAACTGAATCACCTCCACTACCATCGCAACGGGGGTCAACAAGTGCGATAACCGTGCGATCGAGGTGGGCAACCCACCATCGGGATTCGCGAGGCCCTCCCAGGCGAACTGCCTGAACTGATCGAGATACACCTTCGCATCGAAGGTAGGATCATCGGCGTATGGGACGAATGGTGCTGTGTCGAACTCATCATGTGCCGCGCTTCCCACGCGCAACGCGACCGTCTGCACAGAGGGTGTGCACGACTCGTAGCGCGGGTAGGGCGCAAAGTCGATCGGGAGTTTCAGCGGGGTGGTCCTACACGTAAGCACGGTGGCGTTGCCTGTGTCGAGCGGGACGTCATCCCCCGTGTCGCAGAGGTACACGACCTCGACGTCACCAGGCACGCCAGGGCGCAGGGCCGACGCTACACGTAACGTGGCCTCCGCAGCTTCTGGGGGCGGCAACGGTTTCTGCAGGAGAAGAAGGTGCTGTTTGCAGTCCTCCACCTTCCATCTATTGAACTCGTCCCAGACTTCCTTGTAGACTCGGAATGCTAGAGCTTTGTTCTCTTTGTTTTCGTCTTGGCTGCTCGAAGAAGACACCAGAGTCGAGGTCACCGATGGACCGGCGTTTTCCGAAGTGTCAAGGGACATCTGGCCGTCACCCCGTCGGAAGACGACGTGAGTTGTGGTAGCCTACTGTAGTGTGGCCTTAGCGGCCTCGTGGTATAAGCGAATACCCAATAACACTATCTTCTATAACGAAAATAGGGGAAGTTGTAGGTGTCAATCATCTATCTTTTGTGGACGATCGCGGCACTACCGACGGCAATGATCACAAACCCTGGCGTTGGCTGTTGTCTGACCCAAAGGGGTTGATGTTAACGAGAAACCAAGCTGAGAGTTTGTGATTCGAAGTTGGCTGGCAATGGAGTTGGTTGTGGAGATGTTGGAACGATCATCTATAGTAAGTTCTCGGCATATTACATAACCAGACTATTCCGGCTCTGGCTGTCTCTGGCTTCTGCTTCCAAGCTAAGCGCGACCAGCCGCGTCCTTGACCCGCAACTCGAACATTCTTCATCACCTGCGTTGACACACCCAGGATTGTCGCCCACAAGTGAACAACGCTATTGCGTCCTCGTGCGTCCGTTCGTCCGCTGCTCTCACTCGTTCCTTCACAGGCGTTACAGGTCAGCAACCATGCAGCGAACGAATTCAATGCTCTTCGCAAACTTCAACCAGGATTTCACGTGTGTCCCATTCCCTATTCCGAATTATGCACACCTGACTACTGCTCCCAGATGCATCTCCGTAGGGACGCGTAAAGGTTACAGTATCACCAATTGCGACCCCTTCGGCCGAGTATATACCATGAGTGCGTATATATTCACGTCTGGCCCGTTCCCCCGTGACCGACTTTATCAAAACAGACGATGGTGCACGCGGGATAGTAGAGATGCTCTTCTGTACATCACTTATCGCTCTCGTTGGTGCTGCAGATCAACCATCTTCAAGTCCACGCAAACTACAGATCGTGAATACGAAGGTGCGCTGTCGCATCCTTTTCGGAGACCTCACTTGACCCGATTCATCATAGCGACAATCCATGATCTGCGAACTCCTCTTCCCTTCATCGATCCTTGCCGTTAAAATGAACCGAAAGACCCTCGTCATCGTTCTGGAGACCGAGATCTATATTTATGACATCTCTAACATGCGCCTTCAGCACGTTATTGAGACCCCACCCAACCCAGAAGCAATTGTCGCTCTCTCTCCTTCCGCCGATAACTCATACCTTGCGTACCCCTCTCCAGTTCCTTCGCCCGCACACACTCCTGTCTCGTCACAGACACCTCCCGCTCAGTCCTCTTCCACAGCTGCAACATCGGGCGACGTCCTACTTTTCTCGACCAAGTCTCTCACTGTCTCGCAGATAATCCGCGCACACAAGGCGCCCATATCCGCACTAGCGTTGAATAGCACCGGCACCCTTCTCGCAACCGCCTCGGATAAGGGTACCGTCATACGCGTGTGGGGAGTCCCTAGTGCGGAGAAGTTGTATCAGTTCCGCCGTGGCACGCGCGAGGCGCGCATATATTCGCTTAACTTTAATGTGGTCAGCACCCTGCTAGCAGTGAGCAGCGCGCACGACACAGTACACATTTTCAAGCTCGGTAGTGGGCGCAGCAGTAGCAACAGCAGCAGTAGGGATGAGCTTGCGACCAGTCCGTCGGGAAGCATAGACAGCCGCGAAGGCGCCGGGGCGCTGGAGGGGGGCTACGATGCGTTTGTAGACGATAAAAAGAAGAAGAGCGGGGGAGTGTCTTCGAGCCTGCGACGGCGGTCGATGCACCTGACGAAGAATATCACGTCATCCGTCGGTGGGTACCTTCCGAACACACTCACCGAGATGTGGGAGCCGTCGCGAGATTTCGCATTCCTCAAGCTCCCAACGAGTGGCGCACGATGTATCGTGGCCCTAAGCGGGTGCGGCCTTTATCCAGCCTCTTCTGTTTGGAACGCTGCATCGCTCAAACTCGTGTAATAGGACGATGCCCCAGATCATGGTTGTCTCTTCCGAGGGCTACTTTTATTCATACAACATCGACCTCGAAAATGGTGGAGAATGTTCCCTGACGAAGCAGTACTCGTGCGTGGCGCATCCCAGTCTGTCATGGCGCAGGAAGCTCTGACGTCACCTCCCATAGATTGCTCGACTCGGCAGACGAGACGTCGAATGAGTAGGCGCTCGATTTTCCGTTTATGGGACGCTTCCGGCGCCTCGGCGTCGTGCATTCATCGTGTATGATATGACGGTGGCGATGATGACTTGAATCCCTACCGTAAAATCCACGCTAGTTTGGTCTGGAAGGCAGTATATTCGTTCATCATGTTGACTTAGTAGTGGGGTAGCGGACCTTGAAGAAGACCATATAGTATCGTAAGTGCTGGCCTTCTCAGCGCTGTACGTGATGCGGCCATAATGATCACTGCCCTCGGAAATACGGACAATCGAATTCCATATGTAATGTCGTCGCCGTTCGGAGATCTGACGTCTGTCGGGCCACCAATGCGATCACAAATGCCTGCCTAGTACTGATATAAAGACCTAGGAGGCTTCCCAATACCAGCACGTTATCTTCCAGGATGGGGAGGAAATGTATGTTCTGTGACGGCCCTGCGAAGCACGGTGTCGAATGGGGAACAAATAGCAGCGGGTGCGGAATGGATTCGTCAATGGGGGTATATTGATCATCCTGGTGCCAGACCAAGTTAAACCGTCACGGACAGCACGAGATTGGGATGCCGAACTGCAAGAATAAAGTTAACAAACACGGCGGTTATGTCAAAGAACATACCGCGCGACAGAATCCGACAATCTCATGCGATAATGCCTGATTTAAAATGATGACAGTTCACCACGTGATTAGTAATAAGGGGCTCAGGCCGCAATCGACGACAACGACGCCGAGTCGGAGGCATCCGTGTCAATGCGACCATGAGAGTCACTCGGACTACCTCCAGAGCCCTCCAGAAGCAACAGTATGTGCAACAACCTGACATGCACAACTAGTATCGTGCGCTAATTCTTGGAAAGACAAGGTGGTCACAGAGACGGCGATACCAAACGATCGCCTGGCATAACAATCGATAAACTCCCCGGGGAAATTCTCTTAGAGATATTCGATTCCTATCGACAATGTCTTGAACTTGAACAAATGTCCAATCACGAGAGGGCTTGGAACGGAAGAAACGGATGGTTCATCCTCGCACACGTGTGCCAAAATTGGCGATGCGTCGTGCTCGCGTCACCCTCTCGCTTACATATACGGCTTTTCTTCGCGGTGCACACGCCCACGAGGGCGGCCGTGTTAAGAAACCTCCCACCCTTGCCGATTGTCATCGACTACAGTACCGACGCCTGGACTTCTAGCATGCAGATTCGCATGGTTTCCCTACTTGAACACTCGGAGCGTGTACATCGGATCGCGTATAGAGGGTCGGGTGTGGGCCTGAAGAAAGTCCTCGCAGCGATGAACCACACTTTTTCTGCACTGGAGAGCCTCGAGATTCATCGTACAGATACCCTGACATTGGACTTTCCAGCCGCTCTCAGGTGTTCCATCCACCGTCTGCGCCGTCTCAAATTCCTGGGCGCACCCTCCTCATTCTTGTCCCAGTTATTGTCGTCTACAACTAGTCTCACGCATCTTTGTTTAACGACCCACTCCTTTTTCTTCTCATCGCTCCCTATCCATCTAACAACCATGCCTTTCCTACGTTTCCTTGCGCTGGAAATGTATTCCCCCCGCAATCTTGGTACTACCATCCCAGCGCCTCCCGTTAAGACGGAAGATATTTTCCCGCTCCCGGAGCTAACACATTTTCACTTTGATGGCCAGAAAGCTGATTTGGAGGTGCTCGTGGCCGGGCTAGCAGCCCCTTCCCTGAAAAGTCTCCAGGTTATGTGCTATGATCACACTGGCACTGCATTCTCGATCTCGCACCTCTCCAGGTTTATCCGTGACGTAAAAAGACGAGTGTCTGCGGTCAACATCAATATCGGCTGTGGGCACTTCACCATATCCATGTTGCATTCTATCGATGATTCGCCCTTCAAAATCGAAATTATCCCACAGGGCGTGGCGACTTTAATATTACAGATTGTCACTGCGCTCTCTACGCTCTCCGCGACCCTCGCCACGGTTGAGGAGCTCCTCCTTACAGCTGCCTCCAACACCGAAGCCCCCAGTTTTCCGTGGTGGATCCTTACAGGTCCCATTCTATGGCGCGGACTCCTCGAAAATTTCTGTAATGTGAAGATACTTAGAATTCGAGGCACCGTATTACTGGACGTTGTGAAATTCCTCGAACAGGATGACGGAAAATCCGCTTTAGATCTTCTACCCGCACTAGAACAGATCGAGCTGTATGCCGCAGTGCGTCACGAAGTTCTTGGCGAAAGTCAACCTGCGTCGAGGTTCGAGTGGTTTGAACCATTTGCTGCTGCACGGCAACGGGCAGGTCGCCCTGTGAAGGTATCGTGGAACGCAGATTTGCTACCTCCAAATTATTTTTTGTATAAAGTGCCACTGTAATCATCATTGGTTAGGGGTCAGTGAGAGAGGTGAGTACGGACTGTAGGCCGCAGCCCGAGTATGCAGTGGGAATACCACCGTGTATTAGATGTTGTGCCAACATCCCGTCATGTATTTTCGCACGCCTGTCGAGGCGCGTAGCGTTGTGGGTTCCAGTGGACGCGCGCGGGCGATTGCCCGAAGGAGGAAGCAATGTAACACTAGTTGATGATCCGTGCGAGGGCAGTGTTTCATGCCCAAATTGGAAGCGACAATGTACACATGCCACGCCTAGACGTGGAAGGGGTGCCGCACGAGCAGGATGATGTCATTGCACCACTGACGTTCTCGAAATGAAATCGTTTACCTGCGCCGTCAATACTGTATGACCGTGCTGGCGGGGGGACCTCCACTTTGACTCTCGGCATAAATCTCGCTAGCAGATGAGTGTTCTACTGCGGCTGATAGATATCAACGTTGTTTCTGATTTCTTGACTGATTCGACAGGATGGGAAATTATCTCTCCGATTCGGCAAAAGCCGGCGGTAATTGTATGGTATATCAATCGATCCCCCCATCAATCGATCCCCAGCTATCCAAGTACCAAACACACATGTCCAACGTCTATGTACGATCATACCAAGCTGCTCCGCAGCGATGCTCAATTCCTCCTGATCCTTACCCCTAGTTTGATATCACCATCGACGGCCAGCAAGCTGGACGAATTATTTTCCGGCTTTACGACCACATTGTCCCCCAAACCGCCAGAAACTTCCGGGAGCTCGCCACAGGCCAATATGGTTTTGGTTATCAGGGTTCCAGTTTCCACCGTGTGATCCCTCAGTTCATGCTGCAAGGTGGTGATTTCACCCGGGGCAACGGTACCGGTGGCAGGTCGATCTACGGGGAGAAATTCGCAGGCAGGTGTTCCGAAGGCTTCGTTTTGGCACGCCATGACCTTTTTCTAGATGAGAACTTTCAGTTAACGCACAATAAGCCCGGCCTCCTCTCCATGGCCAATGCTGGCCCCAACACCAATGGTTCTCAGTTCTTCATCACCACAGTGGTGACGTCCTGGCTCGATGGAAAGCACGTCGTTTTTGGTAAGTGCCAAATCTACGTTTGTTACTTTATCTGTACGTCTGACTTTTCGTTATTAGGCGAGGTTATTGAGGGTTTCGAGGTCGTCCAACTAATCGAGTCATATGGCTCTTCAACTGGGGCAACCCAGAGGAAGATTACTATAGCCCGATCAGGCGCCATCTAAACAACCACCCCACTTTACTACGGCTGCTTGTGTGATGTACACGAGCTAGGCGTAGAAGAATCGCAGAAGTCTGTTCTTGTACTAATACCGTCTTGTTGATATGATCTCATCGGTATCCACGTCGAGGGATTGTTATGATGCTCGTGCAGTATGGTACCAACAAACGTGGGACCAACCTGTCTTCACGATTTGTAGTACTTGTACTAGAAAACACTCGTTTTCAATGTCGTCGGAAGCTGAGAAACAAATATTGATTCGATACAAACAAAGTAAATAGTGTGTGCGCGGTAGAACGCGCTGGAGAGAAAGGGGGGCAATGGTTCAGCAGCCTCTCTAAGCAGGTGGCGAGGAGGTAGGAACAGAAGACGCTGGGACTCTGGAGAGGCTCAAGGGAGTTCACACAATGTCAGGAGGAAGCAATGGGGGGTTCGCGAGAGCTCTAAAACGCTTCTTCGCTTGCCCTTCTATTCCACAAACCAGAGACTTTAGATACGTACAGAGACACAGCTCCGTGTGGCCCGGAAACGTAGAGTGCGGTATAGAAAGTAATACTATTATACGAACACAAAGAAGGCGGGTTAGGATGTAGGAAAGAGAAATCGGGGTTGAGATTCTAGGAAAGACGAAAGACAATACAGTAGCAGAGGAATCGAGAGGAGGGGTCAGAACTGAGAAGGGCGGTGAAGTACGTAGCACAAAAATTAGATTCGTGCGAGCACTCTCAGTAGGGCCACCACGGGATGCCGCAGCCTGTAGGGAAAAGGTGCGTTAAAGGTCTATGAAATGAAGAAACACACCATAAAGGGGTGGGAACAATGGGAACACGACGCGCGTACAGTAGCAGAAGGCGTAAAGAAATAGGCGCTGCAGGAGGCAGCACACTTATCTAGACAGAGACAAAGAGATAAGCGAGACAGGTGGTGGCGTTGTGGCACGCGAGCGGGCGTAGAGATAGTGGTCTGCCAGTGGTGGTGCACCGAGGCAGGGTCGTTGCGCGGAGTAAGGTGAACCATGCCGCTGCACTCGGAATGAGTCACTTCGGAGCGCCCGCGACACCATCCGAGGCGTCCTTCCGTCCCGCGGCCGCTTGCTTCCTAACTTCATCGATGCTTCGCGGCTTCCCTCATCGAAGAGCCGCGTAACAGAAACTAAAATGAAGACTAGTTCAGTGCGCCCTCCTTTGATCTTACCTTTGCTTTCCTCATTGCCTCTACTAGTAATCGATCGTTCTATATATTTACTCGAACGTCGCTGCTCTTCAATACTACTCATACCAGCCATTGCCCTTCTCTAGATGTGTCCTAGGCTCCTCTCTTTGACTCAGCTGATGTCGCTCGACGCCATGAAAGCCAACGGACTTCCTTTCCTCCATGCAGTCCCGGTCCATAACCGCACGCCCAATGCCCTATGCGCTCCCTACATCGCCGTATTTCTTGACAGCCTAATGACAGGCCACCTCGTTCCCTACACTACTTAAACCTTACTCCCCTGCCTCCATACATTTCTGACCATATTGCCGCCAAACCGCGGACAATATTGACGCGCTCACATGTATATAAGCTGCGGTAGGAGTACTGCTAGAGTGAAGTGAAGTTTTATCAGACTCCCATTGTGTTCTCGAATTTCCCCGCGTGCCCCCTCTTTCTGGCTTGCTCTCTTCAAGACCTCGTTGCGCTAATCTGAGCCACCGCGCCATCACCCGCTCGCGGTCGAATGGCGAAAGCCTTCCTCTCTCTCTCTCTTTCTAGGTCCCTTTCTCTGTCTCTGCCGCTTCCTTAATAGCTGTCTCCATCGCGTCTCGGCTGCGGCGGAGTTTACCATGTCTTGGCTTGCCGTTCCGCTCGCTTCGCCCTTGCGAGGACGTCTCACTTCAATCCCTCGTACTCATGCGCACGCCCGTCGAGCCTGCTTCAGCGGTATCACCGAGGTTAGTAGCTTTGAGGGCAAAGGGTGCAGAGTGAGTGATTACAGCAGCGGACACGCTGACCGTACAATATGGCATGTCGTTATTATACATAATCGACTACCGCGACCAACAACATGAAAAACATGTAGCAGTGTGCGTAACTGAATGGCATGATATTGGATATGAGTTGTCATTTTAGTTGACAATTGGATTGAAGGAGTAGGTCTGCAGACTGACCACGAAGTCCGCATGGGAAAAGGACGACTTAGTGAGGTAGAATGTATCGTGGGTGCCAGTCGTAGATGCGCTGACAGTCAGCTGTAACACTGGTCGCAGACGAACTGTTCCGGTGATGAACAATGATATTGCGGTCATCGTGTTATCGCCAGCACGATCGCGGTGACCTTGTCGATAACAGGCAAGTTATACCGCCGATGGTCTGAAGAGGGGTCAGCGGCACACGACCGAAGGAACATGTTCGGGATGTGATGTTGTTCCACCCACTTGGAGTTATGGGAACCACGGCAAAGAACGCGGCGCCATGAGGTGAGATGGACAGCTTGAACTGTAGCCGTCGTTTTTGCAATGATTTGTGCTCTCCATAGTCTTGCGAGAGGCAAATCGCAACGTCGAGTATTAATCCGCGTTGAGCTCTGAGTATCTTGACATTATGGAACTATTCAAAGAGTGCGCACCATGGAATAGGATCTCTAAAGGGGTCATGGACCCGCGCCCCCCGGGTCGGAGAATGGGTATTCGAGGATGAGTTCCTCCACGATAGCGAGTCTCGCGGAGAGCGCGGTACTAATCTGCGCTGTTCCAATTCCATACTCGTACGTCTATTCCGTGGGGAAACCCACCAATGGAACGGGAATGTGACAGTATCGAAATCCAGCGAGCTCCTCCGAGTTCTTCCGAAATGGCAGAAATGCAATTTAACATGGAAAACTGTTCTTCCATGTCACGGATGAACCTGGAAAGGTGTGGAAGGTCCATAGGGAATTCATCCTCGAATAGAATTGAACCTGTAGGAATGAGGCAGCCAACGAAATCAGCCACGAGCGCCTCGAAGCATGCTCTACTAGTACCACAAAAGTGGTAGGAGAGGCCCATATCGACACATACAGGTCAAAGTTGACGCAGACAACGCATGCCTTGTAGATAGGTAAGGAGCGACGCTGCCGGGGACTGGCAGACGACGGTGTCGATGTCCAAACTGAGGTCAACGAGGCCTGTTATAAATGACAATAAATTGGATAAGGGAGCGAAGAGAACGCCTGCCAACTGAAGAAATTGCAGGCTCGGGGCAGAACTTGGTCGGAAAGTGGAATCTGGCCAAGCCCGTACAGAGAATGTTTGAGCTCCCCAGAGCAGGAAAGGGGGACCCATCGCCCTGTAGGCTCTGTCCAATATCAGCTCTGTCCTTCTTATAGCGATCCTACGCACACGATTGGGATATATAAGTGCGGCAGCCGCGCGATTTTGTTCCTTCAACGTATGGGTTCCAATGCTAAGACAGTCGACGGCAACTTGCAGTGGATAGGCAAGGGTGGGAGCCGTTTCAACATGATCGACCTTGGGGACCTGCACGGTATGAAGAGAAACCGCAGATCTAGACCGGACAACGACGATAGCACCACACACCGCCATTCTCGGCACACATGTGCGAGCTTGAACCATCTATTTTTGCTGTTCCAGAACCATTCATAAAGGGGAACCGAGTCTGATCCAAAGCCTTGGCGATAAGAGTCAAATATCTCTAGTAGGATGTCCTCGGACACTGGAGCCCAGTACAATAATAACAAACAAACTGGAAGCGTGCCTGTTATTGTTGTACTGGACTCCAGGGGGCTATCAATTTTGGTACTAGGCAACAGTTCGAGATCATCACCGGGGCCGCCTTGCCTTTGGAAAAATTAGCTGAGCGTAGTGCGGGAGTAAACCAAGTCATCATACATACTGTTGCGCAAGAAATGTGCGGGTGTGCCACATGCCAGTGATTGTTCATAGACGCAGACGCAGACGCAGACTTCAGTTGAAGATACTACTGTAGTAGGGAAAGTCTAAGGCGCTGACACTTACAGTCGCAGGTACCAGGGCCGCCGTGACTCGACCTGTATCAGTATCGTCATGAGGCTCACAGTTGACTTTGTTCAGTGTGCGCGTTAGGGAAAGTTTCCAACAGTAACAGTTGGCGTTCGAGTGGCACTCTCTCAAAGAAATACTCTTATTTTTCGTACTCAGCCATAAAATCATAAGAATAATTTTCGATAAGTCATTTACTGGACTAAGCAACAACAACTACAGTAGTCAGTATACCGCATGACCGATAGATGCGTTGCGCTAACGTCGCAGCTACTAGTAGTTGCAGAAAGAAAATATTCTGTGTACTTGTATACAGTTACACACTGTCAAACTAGACTAGATTCAACTGTTCAAGATGTGCCCTCACTACGTTTAGCATCTCGCTCTGCTTTCAAAGTGGATATTTCGTTCAGATCGATGACTTTGAATGGCCAAGTCAGCCAATTCCCGCCGCTACGCATTGCAGGGACTCCCATGTCTTCCAAAAGGTCGTCAACAAATTGGGGCCACCTGTGAAGATAGGCCATATATGAGCCGCCTGCGTCAGGCAGGGAGACAGGCATTCATGCCATGCTCACGTCCAGAATGCGACTGCACTCGTGTTACTTTCGTCCATCCAATTCAGGATATATGGGTAACGCCGTCGCACCCACGCCGCATCGTGCTCCGTTGCCTCGAGTGCCTCATCCACGCTCTGTGGGAGCCGCAGTGCGTCACGTCGGAAGTACGCCGAGATCCAATGGGCAGAAGTTTCACACACATACGCATGATGTGCTGAAAACTGTGAGATCATAAAATTGTTTAGCGGTGGTGTTCGTCTGGGTCAAGAAGGCAAGTTATATACTATAGCTCCGTTGACGGCAAAGTCCCGATTCAAGATGTTCTTTGCAGGAACAAGTCCTCGATATATTGAGGCGGCCAATGGCGTTTCCCCTGGTACGACGGGTGGGTTGGCAAGGCTCACGTAGTCCCAATCCTGCGTCATTCCTGACTCCGGGAGATGCCGGCCCAAGCCGAGCTGTTCCATCGATTCGTCTGTCAAGCATTAGGCACTTCCGTCGCCATGTGTACACCCACTCACTATCAAAGATTGAATGCCAGGTTGACTCGTACCCAGTTGCAAGAATGATCGCCGCGGCGGGAAACACACGTCCATCTTCAAGGACGACTGAGTGTCTGTCATCACCGAATTTTGCCACTCGCGCAGGCGCGATAAGGGTTATTTTCCCCGCATTCGCGAGTCCATGAAAACTTCCCTCCCGAGGGATTCCTTCGTCATTTGTGCGTGTGTTCCAAAATGGGGAATGGGTGCGACGAAGTGGGGAGTCGCGCGGGATTCCCAGTGTGTAGAACTGGGACAGTAGTATCATGAACTTCTCTGAGACTCTCCAAGGCTGGGGAAAATCTTTACCGAAAAACTTGCCAGAGCTTGCCAAAAACAGTACACTATAGCTGCACCGAAACGAGTTGTATGCAAGAAACGCCTGATGAACGTCAGAGGAAGGATCGAGTGTCATGGACCAATCTTACTCCAGGCGCGTGCGCAGCTCCTTGTGGGGAGACATGATTGAGAGGAACCTGCAATTTTCGTCAGAAATGGAACCAGGGTGAACATTTTTGAAGACAATACCTGCTCTTCCTGATGGAAGGAGGCAGAGGAGTTGGACTTGCTAGGAATGCATCAGTAGTGTCGAATATCATCGTCACGGGGCGGCCTTCTCTAGCGAGAAAGGCAGCGGAACTGGAGGCATTTGTCAGATCCGAGCTGGATGCACGCCTGACAGAGCCTACTCTTGTGCCGACCTCCCACCTCCAATGATTATGATAGGTGCCACTGGGACCGCACGAGGGTCACTGGAAACAGGTGGTGTGCATGAAAGGAGGTCGTCGAGTCGTGATCTGAAGTGCATTGAATGCAACACAGGACCGGAAAATTGGGCTAACTCGGCGGCAGCAGGGGTCAATGGTTCCGGATAGCGGGGCTTACTACATCCCTAATAGTCATGGTGTGTAGTAGTCTTAGATCAAGGATGTGAACAGAACTCACTCCGGTGCAAAGAATGATACGAGAGTAATATAAAACCTTCTCTGTACCCGTAGTTTTGTCATGCACAAGAACATTCCACCCCCGACCCTGATCTCCTCGACGGATGTTGAGAATCTCTGTTTCGAAGCGGATTTTACCACTCAAAAATTGTTTCGCGAAGTCCTCCATGTATCGTCGGACGTCCTCGCCGGATAACCGGCCTCCCGTCTTTATGGAGCTATCAGGCTCGTGCATCGGCATGGTGGAAAACCTGAATTCCCCATGCACGCTGGATGCTAGGTTAGCGATGGGACATGAGGGAGTTGTGGAGCAAGATAGACCTATTGATCTGAAGTCCCGGATATACTCGCTCCTCTGACCAGACACCGCCCACAGATCTGTCGCGTGTGAGCACCTCGACAACCCTAAAACCATCTTGGAGTAGTATGTGGGCTGTTATGAGCCCAGCAATGCCTGAACCAACAACCCCCACTGGTTCAAGAAGTGGATCAGACTGGTTGTTGGGCAAGTAAGCACCCATCACGTCGTTGGGTGGACAAAGGAAGGAGCTAATTACCACTATTAATACCCCCCCCCTCCGAATATCCTCCAGGGTGTTGAGACGAGCTGGTAGCTGAATGGATTAGCCGGTGCGATAGAACCGCGAGAATCGAATGTAGAATGTAGATTAGATAATCTAAAAAATATCTTATTATTAGGTCTGCGTGCACCCGAGAAGGTGGGGAACTATGAAAGAGGACGAAGTCCACCCTTAATGTTCGCTCTGTTCGCTGCGCGTATGTACCAATTCTCCATATGGTATGGTCAGCTTGAGCTTGCCGATCTCTCGGATCTCAACACTCCCCTTCAAGCTGATGCTATACCATCTCAGCTGTGTGTTTTCTATGCTTAGGGCGTGCTAGCGCTTTGGTGAGGATGTCTGCGGTTTAGTCTGGATCTCGGCAGCTGTCTATATCCACGGTGCCGTCTTGTACCTTGTCACGTACCCAATGCCATCGGATCGCTACATGTTTAGATCGCTTATGGAATTGTGGGTTCTGGGCCATCGCAATAGATCCGTCGTTATCGCCTCTGATTATGGTAGGCGCCCTTTGTGGGAATTCCGAGCTCGCCGTAGAGGTTTAACCAGACTACTTCTTGCGCGGCTTTGGATAGCGCTACGCATTCTGCCTCAGTTGATGATAACGCAGTCTGTCATCAGGCTGAGCCTGATGACAGGCCACCTCGTTCCCTACACTACTAAACCTTAGTACTTCCCTCCCTATT
The DNA here is from genome assembly GCA_022496195.1 of Lactifluus subvellereus. Classification (NCBI taxonomy): domain Eukaryota; kingdom Fungi; phylum Basidiomycota; class Agaricomycetes; order Russulales; family Russulaceae; genus Lactifluus; species Lactifluus subvellereus. Next base: position 355,795 of record WTXC01000015.1, on the reverse strand, counting down.
GGAGGAGGCGCAGCCACACGCTGCGGCGTGCCAAAGGCCGGGCCGGCAGGACCGGATCGAGATGGACAACCCGATCGTCCTGACACGACGAGCAGGAATGGATAAGCAGAGTCCGCTTATGTCCAATAAACTGATGACTAAGTCAAGTCCGTTAATGAGACCGCAAATTTTAAATAAAAATAGTCTGCTAATTTATTGGGTGAATAGTTTAGCCGATGGAATAAATTGATATATCGGCCAAACTATTCACCAGTAAATTAGCAGAATCTATATTTAAAATTTGCAGTCTGATTAGCAGACTTGAATTATTTGATCCCTAAGTGGACTCCGCTTATCCATTCCTGCCCGTCGTGTGAATCCTGATGCGTCTCAACTCCGAGTCACTATAAATTTATTTTCTACCCGATCCTACCTTCGTTACAGATACTTATAGTACGATACTGTCTGCCAGTAGTCCCTCAGTCTTTCTCTTGAAAACTGAGGTCAGTAGCATTAACGCATTCCCCACCTTTTTACCTTCCACTAACATGCCATGTATCTACCTAGTCCCTACTCCAACACTCCCTCCATACATTTCTCGACCATATTGCCGGCCAAACCGCGGACAATATTGACGCGCTCACATGTATATATATAAGCTGCGGTAGGAGTACTGCCAGTGCTAGAGTGAAGTGAAATTTCATCAGACTCCCATCGTGTTCTCGGGTTTCCCCGCATGCTCCCTCCTTTCTGGCTTGCTCCTTTCAAGACCTCGTTGCGCTAATCTGAGCCACCGCGCCATCACCCGCTCGCGGTCGAACGGCGAGAAGCCTTCCCCTCTCTCTCTCTTTCTAGGTCCCTTCTCTGTCTCTGCCGCCTCTTTAATAGCTCCATCGCGTCTCGGCTGCGGCGGAGTTTACCATGTCTTGGCTTGCCGTTCCGCTCGCTTCGCCCTTGCGAGGACGTCTCACTTCAATCCCTCGTACTCATGCGCACGCCCGTCGAGCCTGCTTCAGCGGTATCACCGAGGTTAGCAGCTTTGAGGACAAAGGGTGCAGAGTGAGTGATTACAGCAGCGGACACGCTGACCGTACAATATGGCATGTCGTTATTATACATAATCGACTACCACGACCAACAACATGAAAAACATGTAGCAGTGTGTGTGCGTAACTGAACGGCATGATATTGGACATGAGTTGTCATTTTAGTTGACAATTGGGTTGAAGGAGTAGGTCTGCAGACTGACCACGAAGTCCGCATGGGAAAAGGACGACTTAGTGAGGTAGAATGTATCGTGGGTGCCCAGTCGTAGATGCGCTGACAGTCAGCTGTAACACTGGTCGCGCCGGACGAACTGTTCCGGCGATGAACAATAATATTGCGGACGTCATGTTATCGTCAGGCACGATCGCGGTGACCTTGTCGACAACAGGCAAGTTATACCGCCGATGGTCTCAAGAAGGGTCAGCACACGACTGAAGGAACATATTGGAGGAACATATTGGAGATGTGATGATGCTCCACCCATTTGGAGTCATGGGAACCACGGCAAAGGAGCGGCGCCGCGAGGTCAGACGAACAGCTTAACCTGTAGCCGTCGTTTGTGCCACCAGACACAATAATTTGTGTTCCTTCTCGCATCGAATCTGGGGTAGTGTTACAACGTACAGACGTGTTGGTTTGCATCACCAGTATAGTTTTGGAAGCACCTCGTCTTCGTTCCAGAAGATCTTTACAAGGCGACCCGCCTGTTGCCACATAAAAATGAATGACTCGAAGGTGGCAAGCACCTCTTGTCGTTGGATATCATCCACACGTGTGGCACCGTGGACTGCCGACTCAGTTCGATTGTTCCCAGTGAGGGAAGAGCATGTAAGGCGTGCTCTCCATAGTCTTGCGAGGGGCAAATCGCAACGTCGAGTATTAATCCGCGTTGAACCCTGAGTATCTTGACATTATGGAGCTATTCCAAGGACGCGCGCCATGGAATAGGATCTCTAAGGGGCCATGGTCCCGCGCCCTCTGAGTCGGAGAAAGGGTATTCGAGGATGAGTTCCTCCACAGTGGCGAATCGCGCGGGGAGCGCGGTACTAATCTGCGCTGTCCAATTCAATACCCGTACGTCTACTAGTACTCTGCAGGGAAACCCACCAATAGAACGGGGGTGTGACAGCATCAAAATCCAGCGAGCGCGGCCTCCTCGGCAGAAATCCAATTTAATGGCGATAAGCTGTTCTTCCATGTCGCAGATGAACCTGGAAAAGTGTGGAAGGTCCATAGGGGATTAATCCTCGAATAGAATTCTGAGAACCTGTAGGAATTGGGCAGCCAAACCGGCCACGAGCGCCTCGAAGTATGCTCTACTACTAGTAGTACCACAAAAGTGAAAGCGAGTCAGCTTCCAATTTCTCCAGCTTCTGTAGGGAACTCTTGGCCATTTGTAAGGTGAGGCCTCCCGTTGTGCTCGGAACACGACACTTCGGACTCGGAGCGCCCGTGATACCGTGACCAAATCGAGAACTGAGACGCCCGTCCGTTCGCGGTTTGTCCCTCAACTTTGACGATGCTCTCCGAGACCTCCCTCGTCGAAGAGCTGTGTAACCAAAAATTGTGTAGAGACTAGCTCGTACGCCCTTAATCTTTTCTTTCTTTATTTTCCTTCCCCATTGTCTCTAGCTGATCCTTATTACACTCCACTCGAGCGTCGCCGCCTCACCACTCCCTTATAGGCCATTACCGTTCGTCCCATACGTCCTAGCTCGCTCTCTTTGTCTCGACCAGCGTTGTTTGACGCCACCAGAATGCTCGATTGATCCATCTCTCCCCCAGTCTCTCTCGTTACCCAGCGCCCGATGTCGTTTATTTTCACCACGTCGCCGCTTTTCCTGTCAGTTTGCCTCATCCCCTTGCTACCAACCAGACTTCCCTCCTTTTCCATATCAAACAGTCCTAGTATCAGCTGAATCACGGCCATGTATTGGCGCGGACACATGTATTTAAGTACGACGAAAGCCCTGATGTAGGGCAGTTCAGTCCTGTGAAATCGACTCACCCCTGTTCTCGAAACGTCTCTGCGTGATCTGCTTCTCTCTTCTCTCTCTCTTTCCCCCTTCGGTTCTCGACGCACTAGCTTCGGCAATCGCACCAACGCGTGCTACGGAACGGACCAATCGCCTCGACCTTGTTCTCAGCTCTCTTCCTCCTCCTCTTCCCCCTCCTTGGCTCCGCTCTCTGCCACCTCTCGCGCTGTCATCTTCGCCACACCTCCACCATCTCGAAGCTTCGACACTTCTATCTGCCTGACCCGTCCACTGACCAGGACGGTCCTGTGCTATTCTCTCGGACTCGTGCGTGCGTTAGACGTACGCACTTCACCATCGGTGGTAGGAGAAGACCTTATCGACACATGCGGGTCAAAGTTGACGCGGACAACGCATGCCTTGTAGATAGGTAAGGAGCGACGCTGCCGGGGACTGGCAGACGACGGTGTCGATGTCCAAACTGAGGTCAACGATGCCTGTTATAGACGACAAAAATTGGATAAGGGAGCGAAGAGAACGCCTGCCAACTGAAGAGACTGCGGGCTCGGGGCAGAAGTCATCAATATTGTGGTCGGAAAGTGGAATCTGGCCGAGCCTGTAAAGAGAATTTTGAAGCTCTCCAGAGCAAGAAAAAGGGGACTCACCGCCCTGTAGGCTCTGTCCAATATCAGCTCTGTCCCTCTGATAGCGACCCTACGCACACGATTGGGATATATAAGTGCGGCAGCCGCGCGGTTTTGTTCCTTCAACGTATGGGTTCCAATGCTAAGAAAGTCGACGACAACTTGCAGTGGATAGGCAAGGGTGGGAGCCGTTTCAACATGATCGACCTTGGGGACCTGCACGGTATGAAGAGAAACCGCAGATCTAGACCGGACAACGACGATAGCACCACACACCGCCATTCTCGGCACACATGTGCGAGCTTGAACCCTCTATTTTTGCTGTTCCAGAGCCATTCATAAAGGGGAACCGAGTCTGATCCAAAGCCTTGGCGATAAGAGTCAAATATCTCTAGTAGGATGTCCTCGGACACTGGAGCCCAGTACAATAATAACAAACAAACTGGAAGCGTGCCTGTTATTGTTGTACTGGACTCCAGGGGCTATCAATTTTGGTACTAGGCAACAGTTCGAGATCATCACCGGGGCCGCCTTGCCTTTGGAAAAATTAGCTGAGCGTAGTGCGGGAGTAAACCAAGTCATCATACATACTGTTGCGCAAGAAGTGTGCGGGTGTGCCACATGCCAGTGATTGTTCATAGACGCAGACGCAGACGCAGACTTCAGTTGAAGATACTACTGTAGTAGGGAAAGTCTAAGGCGCTAACACTTACAGTCGCAGGTACCAGGGCCGCCGTGACTCGACCTGTATCAGTATCGTCATGAGGCTCACAGTTGACTTTGTTCAGTGTGCGCGTTAGGGAAAGTTTCCAACAGTTGGCGTTCGAGTGGCACTCTCTCAAAGAAATACTCTTATTTTTCGTACTCAGCCATAAAATCATAAGAATAATTTTCGATAAGTCATTTACTGGGAGACTAAGCAGCAACAGCTACTAGTCAGTGTACTGTACAGTATCACCGATAGATGCGTTGCGCTAACGTCGCAGCTACTAGTAGTCGCAGAAAGAAAATCTTCTGTGTACTTGTATACAGTTACACACTGCCAAACCAGACTGTTCAAGATGTGCCCTCACTACGTTTAGCATCTCGCTCTGCTTTAAAGTGGATATCTCGTTCAGATCAACGACTTTGAATGGCCAAGTCAGCCAATTCCCGCCGCTGCGCATTGCAGGGACTCCCATGTCTTCCAAAAGGTCGTCAACAAATTGGGGCCACCTGTGAAGATAGGCCATATATGAGCCGCCTGCGTCAGGCAGGGAGACAGGCATTCATGCCATGCTCACGTCCAGAATGCGACTGCACTCGTGTTACTTTCGTCCATCCAATTCAGGATATATGGGTAACGCCGTCGCACCCACGCCGCATCGTGCTCTGTTGCCTCGAGTGCCTCATCCACGCTCTGTGGGAGCCGCAGTGCGTCACGTCGGAAGTACGCCGAGATCCAATGGGCAGAAGTTTCACACACATACGCATGATGTGCTGAAAACTGTGAGATCATGAATTGTTTAGCGGTGGTGTTCGTCTGGGTCAAGGCAAGTTACATACTATAGCTCCGTTGACGGCAAAGTCCCGATTCAAGATGTTCTTTGCAGGAACAAGTCCTCGATATATTGAGGCGGCCAATGGCGTTTCCCCTGGTACGACGGGTGGGTTGGCAAGGCTCACGTAGTCCCAATCCTGCGTCATTCCTGATTCCGGGAGATGCCGGCCCAAGCCGAGCTGTTCCATCGATTCGTCTGTCAAGGATTAGGCACTTCCGTCGCCATGTGTACACCCACTCACTATCAAAGATTGAATGCCAGGTTGACTCGTACCCAGTTGCAAGAATGATCGCCGCGGCGGGAAACACACGTCCATCTTCAAGGACGACTGAGTGTCTGTCATCACCGAATTTTGCCACTCGCGCAGGCGCGATAAGGGTTATTTTCCCTGCATTCGCGAGTCCATGAAAACTTCCCTCCCGAGGGATTCCTTCGTCATTTGTACGTGTGTTCCAAAATGGGGAATGGGTGCGACGAAGTGGGGAGTCGCGCGGGATTCCCAGTGTGTAGAACTGGGACAGTATCATGAACTTCTCTGAGACTCTCCAAGGCTGGGGAAAATCTTTACCGAAAAACTTGCCAGAGCTTGCCAAAAACAATACACTATAGCTGCACCGAAACGAGTTGTATGCAAGAAACGCCTGATGAACGTCAGAGGAAGGATCGAGTGTCATGGGCCAATCTTACTCTAGGCGCGTGCGCAGCTCCTTGTGGGGGGACATGATTGAGAGGAACCTGCAATTTTCGTCAGAAATGGAACCAGGGTGAACATTTTTGAAGACAATACCTGCTCTTCCTGATGGAAGGAGGCAGAGGAGTTGGACTTGCTAGGAATGCATCAGTAGTGTCGAATATCATCGTCACGGGGCGGCCTTCTCTAGCGAGAAAGGCAGCGGAACTGGAGGCATTTGTCAGATCCGAGCTGGATGCACGCCTGACAGAGCCTACTCTTGTGCCGACCTCCCACCTCCAATGATTATGATAGGTGCCACTGGGACCGCACGAGGGTCACTGGCAACAGTTGGTGTGCATGAAATGAGGTCGTCGAGTCGTGATCTGAAGTGCATTGAATGCAACACAGGACCGGAAAATTGGGCTAACTTGGCCGCAGCAGGGGTCAATGGTTCCGGATAGCGGGGCTTACTACATCCCTAATAATCATGGTGTGTAGTCTTGGATCAAGAATGTGGACAGAACTCACTCCGGTGCAAAGAATGATACGAGAGTAATATAAAACCTTCTCTGTACCCGTAGTTTTGTCATGCACAAGAACATTCCACCCCCGACCCTGATCTCCTCGACGGATGTTGAGAATCTCTGTTTCGAAGCGGATTTTACCACTCAAAAATTGTTTCGCGAAGTCCTCCATGTATCGTCGGACGTCCTCGCCGGATAACCGGCCTCCCGTCTTTATGGAGCTATCAGGCTCGTGCATCGGCATGGTGGAAAACCTGAATTCCCCATGCACGCTGGATGCTAGGTTAGCGGTGGGACATGAGGGAGCTGTGGATAAAGATAGACCTATTGACCTGAAGTCCCGGATATACTCGCTCCTCTGACCAGACACCGCCCACAGATCTGTCGCGTGTGAGCACCTCGACAACCCTAAAACCATCTTGGAGTAGTATGTGGGCTGTTATGAGCCCAGCAATGCCTGAACCAACAACCCCCACTGGTTCAAGAAGTGGATCAGACTGGTTGTTGGGCAAGTAAGCACCCATCACGTCGTTGGGTGGACAAAGGAAGGAGCTAATTGCCACATTAGAGACTATTAAATACCCCCCCCCTCCGAATATCTTGAAACACCAGCGGCGTATAAAGACATACATGGTCAATCAACGACTCGGAAGAAGCTTATTCTATCATGATGGTCAACTGAATGTAATTTGCCGGAGCGCCCGGCCGCCGCGTTAGGGCCCAGATCGCGAAGTAACTGAGATATCTGCGGCGAAACCACTACTGGCAATCACGGTGATGCCACATGATGGTACTCGTAACTCTGATGACATGAGCCAGGATGGCCCTTGAATGAATTCTACACCACTAGCCCGGGAGGAGCATCCCAAATTGGTGATGTCACATGATCCAGGGCTGGAATCTCTGAGCCGGTCTGAATTGTTCTGAATCAGACAAAACAGACACGACGCAAAGACGGAGTTAGGCGGAGTCAGACACGACACACACACACACACACACACCACACACACACACACAGACCGCATTCAGACTGCGTTCAGGCTGTTCAGACCGAGTTCAGACTCGGACACACACAGTGATTCGTGCTCGCGTCGCCCTACAGAAGGGGGCGTGTTGGCACACCCTCCTACCCTTGCCGATTGTCGTCGACTACTACAGAGCCAAAGCCCCGGACTTCAGCGTACAGAATCGCATGGTTTCAGCACTCCGACATGCTGAACGCGTGCGTGGGATCGCATATAGCGGGTTGTATCCAGGCTCGGAGATCTTCTGGGCTCTGAACCGTCCTTTTCCCGCTTAGAGAGCTTACAAGTCGAAACTGGTGCTTTAATATGGAAACTCCCAGCCACATTCCTCGGTGGTTCCGCCCAACATCTGCGCTGCCTCAGATTGCAGGTTGTACACTTCCGAGTCTCGTTCTTGTCACCATTATCGTCTACGACGGGCCTCGTCAACCTCTATTTATCCATTGACACCATCTTCCGTCCACCGCCAGCAGCGTCGCTCCTGACTCATCGACAAGGCATGCCTTTCTTGCGTTGCGTTGGTCTGGTAATGTCGCGCCATCGCCATTATGGCGACGATAGCCCAGTGCTTTCCACTAGGCAGGAAGATATTATCCCACTCTCGCGTCTGATGGACTTCCACTTTGGTGGCCATAGAGTCCAATTTGAGGCGCTCGTGGCTGGGCTGGCCGCCCCTTCCCTGCAAAATCTCACTGTTACGCTTTATGATGATTCCTCTGCGGTCTCCACCCCGCACCTCTCCAGATTTATCCACGACATAGGTAGACCTACTTTTGCTGCCAAATTGGAATGGAGAATTTCCGGTCGCTTCATTTCCTTGCACCACTCCATCGACGGACCGCCTTTTACAATTGACGTGAAGATTTCTTGAGCGGCTCCGTAATGCGAAGATACTCCGAGCGAATCGCGAGATAGGACTCGACGCTGCGCGATTCCTCCTACAGGAAGATGGAGAATCCCCATTGGACCTCCTACCCTCACTAGAACAGATATAACTGCATATCGCAGACGAATTGGTTAGCGAGAGCCATCGTGCGTCGGCGCTGGACGACTTTAAGCCATTCGTGGCTGCACGGCAACAGGCGGGTCGCCCTGTGAAGGTGTTCTGGGACATAGATCACGCAGTTTTAGCGTAATTTTGTCCAGGCATGTGAACTCATTAAAAATAACTATTGAGAAGGGAGTAGATTGCTGTCTGTGGTACAAGGAGGGGAATACGAGCGGTAATTTTGTGAACTCGGACATGTCAAATCGGGGCATCGGCATACGGAAGTGAGTCACGTGGAATTGCCCAATTAGTATGCCGCAGCGAGTGTCACCTCTCAGTTGTTTCCAGCTGACCATCTCGTCAACGTGGAAGCAACATGGAAACCTTTTCCTGGTCTGACTCCCTACGCGCACTTACCTCCCCATGTCTCTCCTGTCTCCGCTCCAAGAGTGAACGCAACGATCTCGAAGACCTCCTCGCCGATTCTGGCAGTGGCACAACCGCCGAAGCAGAGACGCTCTCCCTCCACTCTAACCCAGGCGTACCACGTCGCAAGCGGGCACGGTTTGGAAAAAGCATACGGCTCTTTGGATGGAACCTCTTTGGCCGCGCCCCGATCCGCCTGCCCGACGACGAAGAAGAAGAAGAAGAACAGGCGGCGCAGGTGGCGCAGGCGGGCAAGAGACGGAGACGCCGCCCGCCACCCCCAACGATATCCACCTCGACGCTCGACTCAGACGCCGCGCCTCTCGACTCGGCTGCCATCGCCTCGCGCGCAACGAGGCATGCCGAAGAGGAGGCTGAGCGTGCGGCGCGGCGCGCACGCCGACGCGAGCGCAAGAATAAGAAGCGGGCCGCCCTCGCCCTCGCCCTGGAGCATGCCGCCACGCTCGATGGCGATGCAGAGTTTGAAGGGTTCCCAGGAAGCGGGGGACGGTGCGCGCCAGTGCCGTCCCCACTTGCACCCGGTTCGGAGCCCGGTGCCGGTACTGCCGGTGCTGATGATGATGATGATGGGGACGAGGAGGGAGATTTTGGTGCGGGGGCGTATACGCGCCGCACACCTGGGAGCTCTGACTCGGGGCGCGGGTCCGATTCCCGCTCCCGCACGTCGACGTCGCTGTCGCTGTCGTCGTCGGGCCAGCAGCCGGTGCAGTCGGCGGTGCAGCCATACAACCACCACTACATTTCACAGCAGCCTGCCGCACACCTCGCGGTGTTGGCGCCGCCCCCGCACGCGCCCGCGCGACGCAAAAAGAGCAAGTCGACCCGCTCGTCAGAGTCGGCATCGAAGACGTCGTCGTCGAAGCTGTCGCACTCGTCGCATTCCGCATCGCAGTCGCCTAGCCTTGCGTCGCCCGTAGCTACCCAGTTCTCGGATGGGGTCGCTGCCTCCTCCGGGGAACTGCGCCCGACGCAACGGCCGAACGACTTGGGCCTGCACACCGTCGGAATCGAGCGGCTCTCTTCTGGATTCCCGAGCCCCGGCATCGGCGGGCCGCGCAATTTAAAGCGGGATTTGGGTGCCTTTTTGGCCAATCGGGGTGACTCTTGAAGAAACTGGATACGACGATTATGATTAGCTATTCTATTTTATCTAGTATATGTACTGCTACACAGAGGGCGCTTGAGTCGTACTACTCCCAATTATTCATTTGCTGTGCCGGTAAGATACCACTCTTATATCAGGTGATGACGAGTCCGGGTCCGAGTCCGAGTCCAAGTCCGAAAGGAAATATACTGTCAGATCACAGCCAACCTCCATCGCTCCGATCACGACGATCACGCGCTGCTCCGCCCGCGCTCGCAATGCGCGCACCGTGCGCGCCGAACTGAATCTCCACTGCATCTCCGATCACCCATAGGGGCGGCAGCAATAGCAGAATTGTCGATGATCTCCCCGGACCTGCGGTGCTTCCGCGCGGACGTGGGGAACGTGAAACGTGCTAGCACAGCCTGGAGATCATCGTTGTCGTCCGCTGGTCCCGAGATACGCGACGCCAAAAAATCAGGGCGGTGCTTGGGGCCAGCGAACGACGAGCCCGCACTCACCGATGTTTATGCACAGCTGTGCGGATAGCGGTACTTCGGAAGAGGCGAGCGGGCAGACGAGCTCGTCGTCGCACCGGGGCAGTGGAGACGTCATTGCAGATGCTGGATCGGTTGGAGATGGTGCTGATGGCAAATCCCAGTCTGATTCGGCTACGCGGGAGACTGCGTTGCGGCGTTGTCTGCCCATGCGCGAGGCTGCTGCCAAAGCTGACGAAGGAGACGGGGAAGAGGCAGACATGGTGGACATGGCGGGCCTCAGCGACTCTACGTTGTGTGGGATGATCTTTGGAAAGGAGAGCAACCAGAGGGTGTACTCGGTGGGGGTGGTTTGTTTCGTCTCCGTGTTGCAAAGACCACCTGAGATAATAAATCCCTGGACGGGGCTGGCTTACTGTACCATCAATCCAGTGCATCGCTCTGCATAGACTATTCCTTATTTTGATAGCGACAATCGGGGATGTTTGCGTAAGAAAGCGCCATTGTTGATACCAAGTGACAAGAGGTGAGATGGTTGAGATGGCCGATCACGGCTTACCGTGACGTGACGCCAAAATGCGCCGCCGGTGGTCACAAGGCCTAATACTGGCCTTCCAAAGTCCAATCAACCTCAAGTTGACATTCCATCATTCAATATGATCTCCAAGGTCATTTAGAACAGAAAGAGGGGGGGAAAAAAAAGATGGAAGACGAGGATTGTGCTAAACCCTCATTTCACGGCGCACTTTCCCGTTTTGCGTTTGTGCCTCCATCACCATCATTTTTACCATCTCTGCGCCGTACACCTGATAAGGTAGCACGACCACAAAACGGGGTCCAGTCCTGCGATGGACCCGATGGGGATGAAAGGAACCGTGCGAGTTGCGTTCCCACCGCCGCCAAATCGCTCAAGCGCAAGGGAGAACGCCTGGGAAGCGGCTCTCGCTCCCCGAGACCAAAAAAGCCCAAGGTGGAATGTGCAGGGGGAGAAGGATATTCCCACCTGAATGCGGTGCCAGATCACATAACGGCGGACTTGGACGGTACGCAACACACATACGAGAATCCGACCCTTTTTTGACATATTCTTCGCCCCGTGCAGTGCTGTTTTGCGGTATTAAGTACGTTAGTTACAATCTCCTTGTTCGCCGCCGCTTTCCTGAGTGAACACCATGCAGCCTGGCTATATGTCCGCAGAGCGAGGGCACCACTATGCAAACCCGACAAACCATTTCTGGCGTTGCTTGCATCTCTCTGGTGCGTGTGAAGTTGAAGCTTTATCTTACATGCCAACTTTCTTGACTGATGCTTGGAAAATTAAAGGATTCACGCCAAGGTTACTGCTCGCCTCGGAAGACTCTACACTTCCAGAAAAGTACAATCTTGGGCTTGTAAGTCTACGCCTGGATACGATACATGCACACCTCTACGCGCCTTTTACTCTCCCGGACTCAAACTGCCGCTTTTTCTAGACGAACCTTGTCCAGCGTCCATCGGCCTCGGAAGCTGAGCTGTCGAGACAAGAAATGACTAATGCCGTGCCCACGCTACTTGCTAAAATTTCTCGTTTCCGTCCGCGCATCCTATGTTTCGTGGGGAAGGGAATTTGGTTACACACCGAGCGCTCGCTGAGACTCGGGACGAGCGACGATGCCGGAACTTGCGCACGCCATGCAAATGAAACCAGGGTGATGCCGAAAGAAGGATTTGGACATTTGATTGAGTGCACGCCGGTTTGCGTAAATACGCGGGTACCGAAGCCCGAACCGGAGCTTGTGGGTTTCCGCGATGCCAATTCCGCTATGTGGGACGCCCACGAGGACGCCCCGCTGAGGCAAATATTGGCCGTCCAAAAAGCCGAAGAGGTTCTGCACGCCACGCCCTCACCCTCGTCTCCCTTCACGACCGGGTGTGATAGTGTATCCCCCCGGGCCGCGGCGCTGAGAAAGGCGGCGGCGAGGCCGACGTTTGCTTATGGACTGCAGCCTTACAAAGCTGTGCACAACGTGGGGCCTAACGTAAGGAGCCCCTTCCCGGTATCTCGTGATCGAGTTTGACAGTTCCGATGCGCAGGAATCGTGCGTCCGGGAAACACTCTTTTGCGTCTTCCCTAGCACGTCTGGTCGGGTGGTCAGCCACCAGGTATGTGTATATGGCGTGGCATGTGATATATATCGTTCACGGACACTTGCAACATAGCGCGATGACAAAGTATCGCTATTCAAAACGCTGAGAGAGAACCTGGAGCGCGTCAAAGCTGGCACTCTCAACACCAGCTCCATGCGGGCCGTCCGCTTGTCATATGTATCCACGGAATGAGGGGCCATCGTAGCAGAGCACACCCTAGTGGTCTGCTTTAGTAGTAGTCGCTGGTCTAGTGTTTCTTCTAGCTTGGCCGTGGGGTTAAGCCCTTTCGAGGCAGGTTGAAGAAGACAAAACTTGTTGGCGAATCCGTCTGTTCAGTCATGGAAATGCTCAGGTGTCAGCGCCATCACTGTAAACTGCTGTATTCGTCGTCGCCGGAACCCGGGGCCCACCCTCCGCGTCAAGGTTGTGGGATTGGTGCCAGTGCCAGTGTGAGTCTTTCAAAGGCGAGACAGCCGTACGTAATAGAGGACGACTAGATACATCTCTAGGACGGCGATCCATCACTGGAGCTGAAAGATCCGGTGCCTAGTGGTGGAGTATCTACAAGCAATTCAGGTGGGGAGCTGGACGACTGGATATGGCCAGGGACTTGAAAGAGTCAAGAAACAGCAGAGATACATTATCATTCTGTGTAGTGCGGCGGGAGATCGTGTTTTAAGCGCGCGTTCTGTATTTTCAAGCTCGCAATCGGCGACACTCCTTTTGCCTACCGGGGCGCTAATCTTTATCAATCTTACCTCTTCACTTGGTCATGAGTGCAGTGATGTGGAGTGGATGTCATCATACCGTCGTCAGAAGTCCGGTTTGGTTCGGCCCGAAGCCGGCCCGGAGTAGACACTTACGGGTAATTCGGTTCGTCCTCGACTCGGGTCGTTTACTAGTTACGGGCTATCGTGGTCGTCGCAGACGGCAGTGAGGGCCCGATTTTACAAAAGCGTCGTAGTTGCGCATGTCCACTCCCAATCCTTATTCGCTACCAAGCTTCTTTCCAACACATGCAATCGTGCGCGAAATAATAACCGGTACTCTCAGCGACCACCAACTCACTGCTTGCAGGACCACGCGTTCGCCGGCATCGGCGCGGGCACCGCCGCCGTGCTCTGCATGAATCCGCTGGACCTGCTCAAGGTCAAGTTCCAAGTGTCGACGCGCGGGCCCGAGGGCGGCATCGGGCGCGGCATATGGCTCGCCCTGCGCGACATCCACGCCAGCGAGGGCTGGCGCGGGCTCTATCGTGGGCTCGGTCCGAATGTCGCGGGAAATGCGAGCAGCTGGGGACTGTACTTTCTCTTGTGCGTCGCGTCTTTATTTCTTCCTTTCTCGCGCCGACGCCGCCGCCACCACCACAACCTTTTTCCGGTGGAAACTCTGGGCCCTTTAGTTATAACCAGCTTAAACGCCGCGCGAGCGTCGACGCGCCCGACCGGCCCCTCTCGGCCTCCCAATATCTGCTGTATTCCGCCGAAGCGAGTTGCGCATCATTCCTTTCCCCAACCACCCCCCTTCCCTTTGCTGAATCTTGCTTTTTCCATCTAGGCGCCGTGACGGCCATCCTGACCAATCCGATATGGGTAGTCAAAGTCCGCACGTTCACCGCGCCGCCCAACTCGCCCGCCGCGCACAGGGGGCTCTGGAGTGCGTGCGCCCTCTGTCTGGGCCTTGTTCCTCTTCCAAGCTTAAGCTGATTTTTGCGTCGCCCCCCAACCGTCGGTCGGTCCGGTTGTATAGGTGGGTTCCGCGCGATATTCCGCGACGAGGGTCTGTACGGGCTTTACCGCGGCACGACGCTCGCGCTCGTGGGAGTGGGCAATGGGGCGCTGCAGTTCATGGCTTATGAGAAGATGAAAAACTGGATGTTCGAGCGCAAGAGGCGGCGAATCGCCAAGCTCGGGCGCGAGTGGACAACGGACGACGATAAGCTGGTGCGTCCCAAAGGGCCTGGCCGAACAGCGCACGTTGATATTGAATCCGTAGTCTAATACGGCATATACGCTCATGTCCGGCTCGTCCAAGCTCGCGGCGCTGTGCGCAACGTATCCATACCAAGTCGTCCGCTCGCGTATCCAGGTGACGATTTGATACATCCATATATTAAAGAATAACGAACCGAAACGCTTAAAAAAAAACCATTAACACCGCAGAACGACTCTGCGCTCGCGCGCACGCACCACCGTACGATCCCGTCGACGATCATGCACACCTGGGCACACGAGGGCATCGCGGGCTTTTATCGCGGCCTCGGTACGAACCTCGTTCGGGTGCTCCCCGGCACGTGCGTCACGTTCGTCGTGTACGAGAATCTCGCCTGGTTATTGAAGCGCGCCGCTGTCAGGCGTCAGGCGAGAGCGATGGCGGCGCGTGGCGACGGTAGCTAGTTGGTGTGATGATCTGGGGAGGCACGGAGGGGCGATCGTTTTTATTCAATCTTTTTTACGTACAGTACCTGCAACTACCATACAGCATATCAATGTTGACCCCACCGCTCTATTCTGGACTTCTTTGAAAATAGCACGCAAGGAACCGACGGCGGCCAAACCCATCAGCGCATTTTTACATTAGCACTGGGCAACAAGGCGGCAGATTTTTCATCCTTGCGACTCTGAGCGACGATTTGTTAGACATTTAGACTACGACAAGAATGAGGTGGATTCAGACAAGTGACTGTACAAGGAGCATTGTGTGCGCATTGATTGGGGCGCTAGCTACATTGAGATTATAAACTGCAGGGTGTGCACTGCACCAACCAACAAAAAAAGCCAATATGCAAATGTAACTATATGCGTATACACACTATTACAGCAAAAAGTATGGATACAGTGTGGAGGGAAGAAAGATGATACAGTTCAAGTCTTAAGGTTCGATGGGTGGTGATGATGACAGCCCAAATGCGGGGGGAGAAAAATGTAAGTTGAATGTGAAGGGAAAAAAAAAAGTGCACCAGCCAGATGCCCACGCACGCGCCAAGTTGTCACTTGGACTACCGCAAAAAGAGCTCGAGCGGGATGGGCTTGCGCCGTAGCCCAGAGGCGGCAGCACGGCTCCCCGTCGCCGCCTCCGTAGCGAGCGGTGGGGAGGCGCCACCGCCCCAGGCCAAAGCCGACTCGCTCGCGCTACGCAGGTGCACTTTGGGCACCACCGCGTCCTCGCTGCTGACGCCGGCCCGGAGCACGCGCACGCGTCGCGCGACGGAGCCGAGGTGGAAGCGGAGGCGCGAGGAGGCCGAGGGCGGCGTTTGTGGTGACGATGAGGACGGCACGAGGGTGGCGAGGGTCGAGCAGGACCAGCGCGAGCGGAGCCCCTCGTCTACCGCCCAGTTGTCGTCGTCGTCGTCGTTGTTGTCCTTATCGTCCACCTCCTTCCCTTTTTCTTTTCCTTTGTCGCCCTCGCCGTCCCCACCACATCCTCCCTCGGAGAACACCTCAGTGGAGGAGGGCGTGGGGGAGGGGGGTAGCGCGGCGTAGCCTACGATCAGCTCGATAGGGTCGTACTCTGGGAACGTGCTTGATGCGGGGCTTTGAGGCATGCGGGGAGGAGAGAACTGGGTGGCACCATTGCTGCTGCCGCTGCCGCTGTTATTGTTATGGCTGCCGCTGTTTGTGCGGCCGGATGGCTGGGCTAAGGACCAGGCGGTGGCGTCGTCCATGATCTCGGAGACGTCCAGCGAGAGCGGCGTGTGTGAGAGTGCGCGGGGGACGGTGATTGTCAGTGACTTGCGTCGTGGGGCAAGAGGTACGGGAGACGCAGGGGGTGGTAGAGGGCTGGGGGGGTGAGAGGAGGTGGGGAGCGGGGGGCGCGTGGGGCGGGACTTGCGTCGCGGGAAGGTTGGGTCCATCTGTGGACTTGGGCCAGGAGTGCGCGGGAGAGCAGGGAGAGGCTTGCTCATCCGGCTACGACCAGCAGACCGGCTTGTGTTTGAGCCGGAACCGCGAGGTGGGGGTGGGAGAGAGTCAGGACGTGCGGGCGACGTGCTTGAGGGAGCACTTGGAGAAGAGAGAGAGACGACTTGGCTCAACTCGCGGACGTACCACGACGCGTCGTCTTCGTCCTCCTCTTCTTCAGCTTCTGTCCCGGGAAGCGGAGACAAGGGTGCGAGGGTGAACTCAAAAGTTTCTACAGGGCTTGCCCCGGGGTCCAAGAGAGACGGCGTTGAGCGGGTGATAACAAGCGGGTGGAAAGATACAAGCGGGGAAGCGATAGCCTTGCGAGAAGGTTGGAGGTAGGACCACTCGTCGTCAGAAGCACCAGGCGTTATAGGCATCTCAGTACTCGAGCAGGCAGACATGCTGGTAAGAGAGGGCGTAAGAGAGGGCGTGGGAGAGCGTGCTCGATGAGGAGACTGAAGTCTTAAATCGCGCGGACGGGGTGGAGTGCTCGAAGCGATAGGTGTTTCACTGATAGGCGAAGCAGGCTCTGATGCAGGAATGTCGATAATTATATCGAACGCGCTTAGGCGCACGGATTGACGCATAGGCTTACCGGAGGCCGGTGGAGGAGGATGAGGCGCGGCGCGGGGTGCATTACTAAGAAAATCGTCGTCGAGGTGGAACGTGCCGCCAAGAGTAAACTGGTCCTTGCCGTAACGACTGAGGCGCTTCCGGTTGGGACTAATAAAGGAAGAAACAGAAGATGAGGATGAAGCCGATGACATTGAGTCAAAAAATGAGTCTTGCTCCGCGGAGAGTTCGGCGACAACGGGGAGACGGTTGGCGCGTTTGGAGGGAGTCGGGGTTGCATTGTTGCTGCGGTTACGCACAGCGCGTTGACGTTTCAATGGCGATAAAAAACTGTAATTCGTGAGGACTACGCGAGCGTGTGAGCAGGACTTTCGAAAATTTGTGAAAATAGGAGAACATACGGGAAGACATTGATCAGGGTCTCGTCGTTGGAAGGCAGTTTACTAGATGTCGTAAGGCGAGAGGAAAATGAGAATGAGTAAGTCGAGAGCGAAACCTATGAAGACTCAAGGTGGAATGAAGTAAACTTGGCCTTAAAGTACCTTGGAAGTTTGGCCTTGAAGCTCATTCCATTGTTGTTAGCGACTGTCCATTGTATCGTTGAGGCATTGTTGTTCAACACGAGTTCAATTACAATAGACCTTCCAAATTAGGTAATTATGGACTTCTACTATTGTCCAGCGGTTGTGCCACTGGCTTGGGCCATGGTACAAACACGACCGTGACGCGGCACTGCATAATACCCAACTAGTAGTTCGCCTATTGTTCATTGTGAATTCTTCACCTCCATCTCTCACTCAGCCCTCTACCCTCTCCAGGTGTTACCTCTCAGCTGACACCCCCAGAACCTTTGTTCTCAATTCGGCCACCTCGGTAGAATGGAATTCTTGACCTTTTGCCCCTCACCTGGCTTTCTCTTTGTTGTACAGAAGTTCTTGGGTAATTACATGATGCCGAGCGCATTATGATTATGATTGTCTCGGTCAACACCGCCCACTTCAAGTTCCGTTCCCTCCCCGGCAGCTTCGTGACCAATATGGGCTTTAGCTTCACGGAAAATGCTAGCTCAGGCTCACTGCGTCTCAAGATGTCGGCATACCTTTGTACTACAGTTTTCGAGTGTCGCCTCGGAGCTGTAGTACACTCTATATCTCCCCTTCCATACTGATCTCCGACTCTGGTCTCCCCACATTCATCGCCAGCTCCTATGTGATGGGCCTCGACGTTTGAAACGTATCTCTGTGAGTAAGGGCAGGGCAGGTACACGTTGAGGAGTCGACATTGGCCCTTTTGGCCGAGGGCACTGTTTCTCACATTTGACAGTCAGGTCCAGTGGCACAAGTGATGATCGCTCTCCACATGGGATATTGACCTGGCGCTATCCCTGCCCCCATTTCTCTGACAACCGCACCTCCAGAAAATGAACTTTATATCTCACTCTATTCTCGCGTATGTACGCCAAGGACGACCAATCAACGCGCGACAACCAATTCCTACCCGATCCAAGTAGCTGCCTTTTAATACGACGCATAACCCCAAAATCGCAACTACAATCGACCTCAATCTCGATCTTTAGTTGCGGCGTTACTGCTGGATACTACTGTAGCGCCTTTGCTCACAAAACAGTACGCGTCTCATCGAGACGATAAACGTAACCTTTACCTCACTCTCCAAACATAGAGATGCCTTGTCTTTTCTGATGACTTTACCTCATGCCAAGCCTCGTGGACCGGTATATATCAGTCTTGCATATATGCAAGGTGTCCGTACCTGAAACGTATAACAAAATAAGGGCAAGTTAACTAGCAGCTGACGCCCATTACACTCGCGCCAAAGAGAAAATATGAACAACCCTATCCAAATTGTCGTTTTCCTCACGTTATTAGCTGGCTTTTTCTACAGTATACCAGAGGTTGAATTGATCAGCATAAGACTCATCTACCCACGTCAGGACGTTGCTGGCACCACTGACCTCATTCGGGAAACCCAGCGAAGCCTCTATCCTCTCTAATTCACTCTCCATTGTTCCTTCCTTACGGGGCTCCGGATGAAGTGCGGATCTCAGCTGTCCTTTCGGGTCACCAATGCCGTACGCACGATCGTTGTTCTCCCAGTGTCCGCATAACCATGGGTACTTTGTCTTCGGACGCGCGGATGCGATGACAACCAGCCCTTTGAAGTGCCTTCTTCTCCGATGCTTCAGGCTTGGCGCATCAATCTGGTCCCTATATCTGCAAAACGATGCGTAACGTTGGGGTCAAACGGACTTTCGGTCGATCGGCGCGTAGGGGAGCTTGATAGGCTTAAATTGTGATCATGTTTTACCGAAGACGCCGCTGCATCTACGTATCCCATCCAATAACAAATCCGTACTAAATCCATATGAAGCCAGGCCATCATCTTCGAGTTATGTTGTCAATATTCCTTTGTTTTACGGCTCCCGCGGGTGTCATAGGTGTGGAAGTACAACCATATCTCCGCCGCTCCTTTGTCCCGGTTCTCTCAGGTTTGCGTCAGGGTAGGAGCTTGTGATGGTCATCGAGCGTTTGAAACGTACCTCCATGATCAAGATCAGGCGGGTGTACGATTGAGGGGTGGAGTACGTCCTTGAGTTCTTCCACGTGACGCAGCAGAGTCAATTCTAGGCTGAACATAGAATTGATGTACACAGGGCAGCAATCGTGACCTCGCAAAAGACGTCGTTCACAGCTCATTTTCCTGTGACTGGTCCTTGAAGCTCCTGTAACATATCACTTTCCCTTTTCTGCGCGTGTACCACGTATAGGATCGTGGCGATGCCACCCTCCGGCACCGTCTCCTCCCATGTTGCATCACGCACAGCATGACCCAAAGTGGTGGATGTGCCTTGTGAGCGAAGTTGCATCACCAACTCCTTTTGCGCGCGTCGAGCATGTGCGTTGATGACTACCACCCATAGTAATACACAGCCACTTGGAAAATCCTTCAGGGGGTCTAGTGAGCGGTCGCCACTACTCGCACGTGGGACATCCCTCGAGGATCACACGGAGGAGCAACCAACCGATCGCCCTGCCGTTTTCATGGCAACGATTGCGCACAAATCTCGTCTCGTACATTTTTCTTGCGGAGGTGATATAGTACGGAACTCACCTTATCGCAGCGTAGATCCTGTTGTGCAACACCGTTACCGAAGACTGCTTGGTGACCGACATGTCAAGGCACACTACGTTGGTACAGGCATCAACGCGCTGCTCGCGTCGCGTGCTGGTTCGTAGTATATCTTTTGATTTCTGGGAGGCATGGCATCGCGGATCGCTTGCGATCCGCGAATTGACGCGAGTTTCACTCCTCCCGCAAACATCGCATCCTTAGAACAGGCCTTTCTCTACTTGACTCAGGTCATGCTTTCACCGAACCACAGTAGTTTCCCCGTACGGACATACTTTGCAGAATTGTCCATAGGCTGGCTACATGACTCGGCTGAATACCGAGCGGGGTTAAGATATCTCCAGCGTCGTCATGACCGAGGAATTTGACGACGCGGTACACCTTAAGTTTCTCGGTTACCCTGCTGACTTGTCGAGTAGTCACTCGCTCCCGTCGTTTCCGATCAGCCTGATCTCGTTACGTATTACGTCTCCACGAATGAGCTGGCACTTGGCCACCCACGGGGGGTCTTCGCTCGAACAACTTTGTCCCGTCGCTCATCGAGCTCTGACCAGCTTCGCTATGTCTCTTGGCCCGATTTTACGTTGTCTATGAATGCAACAGTCTGGTGATGAGCGATGGCACAACAGACCTTCATCAAGGAACCTTGGAAGCGGTCAAAGTCGATATCTGCAAGCACTTTATGTACCCACATGGTCGCGACGTAAGCTACTCCTTAAAATGTAACCCACACAGCCGAAGTGGATTAATCCCTTGATGTACAGTACAAAGAAATGGGCGGCAGGCTCCTACACAACAAACTCTCTTCCACTGGGACTTACCAAAACCAAAATCACTTAGATCATCCATGGTCCATGCCCCATAATGAATAACGTTCATCCATCGATCGAGAACTATTTCTTTCTTCTTTAGAGCTTACGCGCAGCATCCAGAGGCGCCCTTGCTGATTTCGCGTGGTAAGATGTGATACCTCGGATTAGCCGAGCCCGTGCGGAACCCGTCCCGGGCTTGGACGCGAAAAAAAAAATACTGTACTGTACCTCATTTCAGACGATTCGCAACAACACATTCCATTTGATGTAATGTAGGGCCGAGACGATCCATATTGATTCTGGGTACTGCGACATACGGCATTGCGGGGCTCACCCCCACCTGACCCATTCGAGAAAATCTGGAGAGCTGTGGCATGAATACAGATCCCTGGCCTGTAGGTCCGAGTCCTGTCGCAGATCTCGCCTGGGCAGCGGGCAAAGTGCGGGCCTCGTGGCTGACCAGTGACCGGCCATGCGTATAATTAAGGCCGAGCTATTTTTACTATCACCGGGTTTTCCAGCAGCCGGGTGGTAGCTGAAAGTGCTCTCTTGACGCGTGATCACCTTTCATAAGCACGCCTGTTTCAGGCTGCACCACCCAGGTCACGGTTACAGACTTACAGTAACTGACCCTCCAACTTGAACCCATACACCCTTCTGAGCGCGAGTCGTTGCGAAGGCTTGGTTTAAATCAGTCCCGTTCTCGTTGTTTACACCCACCCCACACACCGTTTCATTCCTCTGTACCACGTGCCTGCCTATACTCGCCAACCCAACTTCAAGTTGTCTGTAGCCCGAAGCCGCGGGACCGCCTCTTTACTGTATGTAGCGGAATACAAATGCTGACTTGAAAAAAAAATCTTCCATAAGGACTTTATTCTGGGCCGTTTTCATGCCCGAGGTGAGTACCAGGGATATGGCAGTCGATTGAAACGGGAAGGGTCCGATGGATATTATTATCGAATCGCCGCACTGTAGACGGTTCGCCAAGCGCAATCCCATCTCTGCCATTATGACAGCGTGTACAACATTTATGTATCGTACCCGAGACAAACAAATCCCGCATAATGTTCTTCAGCTAAACATTTTAGAAACCTGGGTCCAACCACGCAGCTGAGATGTGCCTCCACAATAACAACAGACTTGGAGTGCAACAATATTGCATCAGCAGCGAGAACACTATTTATCGTACCGTTCTGCTCCAAAACGATGAAGAATATCCCGATTCAACGAGAAAAAAAAAGATGAACCAACTCAAACAAGTGGCAGGCCGCTGTACTGACTCCTGTCATTCAGCGGCGGTGATACCCGATCACTGTCAGCTTGCTCGCTGCCCGAAGTGGTCTGGATCACGGTCACCGAGGGTGATACAAACGGTGTCGGGAACGTGCTCGGGTCCGACGGGTCCTGCATCGCGTGTACATCAGCTGGCGAGCGTAGTTCAACGCGGGAAAAAAAAAGGCTTCGGCGCTTAATAATGAAAAAGTAGTAGCACGCACATAGAATTTAAGAGGTGGCGTGAACGTGCCAGGGTCCGACAGACCGGACGCCTCTGCCATGTGCGGCGCGTCGTTCATGGATGAACGCGCCTCTGCGCGCCGGCGTCGACGCCGGAGGTACCAGAGGACGGAGGCGGACAGCAGCGCGGCGCCTACGATACCACCCACAACCCCGCCGACGATTCCTGATTTGTTCCGATTCGAGCCTGATCCGCGCGGTGCTGTTGCCGTTGGGACAGTGGGCGCTGTACCCTCGGGTGAATCTTGGTGGCCGTAGAGGGGACCGAAGAGAGACAAAAAAAGGGGGGATAATTAGGGAAAAAAAATTCTACGCCACCACACCGTTTGGGCCGACTTACCGCCCGCGGTCTTTGCCGCGGTGTCGTTCCAAGTGTCGGTCGTCTGCGCCAGTTTGGTAAAACAGTAGGAAAAAGAAGACACGTCGGCGCCAAGATAACGCAAGAAACGAAGCAAAAAGCGAGACGCACCGTGATGTCAAGATACGCCCAGTGAGGCACCCGCGTCCCGGCTGGAATCGATTCCGGATATCTATCACCGTCGTTTCAGAAAAGCGGTGATGGTGTGAGATTGGGGCATTTGGAGCGGAAGAGTACCGACGTGGAAACTGAAGCCACAGAAGTACAATTGAGCGACCACTCAGACCATCTGGTAGGACGTCATTGGTGAAGATTTCGCGTAATTTTGAGCGGAGCACGCACTGTATCCACTGCGATCCTTGGCATGCCCCGCAAGCGCTGACGAGCGAATAGACCACAGTGTTGCACTGGCACAAGGTGCCCTCCCCGGCGTCCGGACCACGGTACAGGCGACCTTGCGGTAACGGGGCGATTGTCCACACTGCAATTAATACCCGATCAAAAAATTAGCAAGGTGAAAGGCCCAAAAAAGGACATGAAAACTTACGCCCGCCGTTGCAGATGGCCTCCAGGTATGTAGCAACACCGCAAGGGTTTTGACCCAGGCTGTTGTACGACTTGGGTAAGGGCCTTTATCAGGAATGGGAATGCGACAGATACGTGAAGAAGGTGAACCGGTTGACACTCACCCAGTCCCATCCCGTACTACAGTTTGGCCATGAAATTGAAGGTCTGGCCAGAAGTAAGAGACAAGCGACCAGGTGAAACCCCCTCATTGCCAGTGCCCCCCTAGTCATGAACGTCGGCGGTAGAGGGTGCAGTCGGGTGGAAGGAGGCAAGCGTTGTAGATATTTTAAGCTTCTCTGCTACAGGTATGGTACTATCATAGCGCCATATCATAGGGAAAAAATAGCCGATTCGTGTAGCCGACACTTGCGGTCCAGAGCTAGTCGATGACATGAAACTCGAATCTCCGGCTTGCTCCGGGTGATCCAAACAAGCATCGATGTCGTTACTCTCCCAAGCTGAGGTCATGAGGACGATGGCGGTGCGGCGTACTGTATGTCGTATGGCGAGCCACTCATATCCTGGCCGCGGGGTGGTCTGAGTTTCGCGACAGCACTTTCGGAGTTCTACTAAGTTACAGTACTGTAGTATAGTATATATAGAACATCATTTTGAAATAAATCACGTGTTACAGTGCAAATCGCAGCCCGTCTGCAGGTTTCAAGTCGGTTCTGCGTGTCTCGCACAGAACATCGTTCCACTTCAAGTGAGCGGCAAACACCGGATCACCAACGCCCCGCAAGCACGTTTTGTGCGCACCGTGGGACATACCTTGTTTCATAACTCGGGCTGTGCCTCTCCGACATCGAGGTCATCTGACTCCGGTGACGCGCCGCACGCGGGTTGTTCGTCGTCCTGTTGCTCGGACGCAACCTGAATCGGATTGTGGTTCTAAGTCTACGTTGCTCGGGCCCGGGGGAGCTTCCGCTTGGCATGACCTGCAAGTAGTTATGACTAGGCATTTAGGTGTTGGCGCGCGCCTTGTTCGTTCAATCCGTGGACTTGGTTGGACCAGAGTGCATGCATGGTGGACAAACTTGCGGCGTTCGCTTATATGGGTTGAAGAGTTCTGAGCATTTCGTGTCTTATGTGGCGCCTACCTGGCTAGGTATTTGTGCTGTCCCGAAAGAAATGACCCAAATAGGCCGAGGATTCGGAAACCCGGGTCGCCGCTCTCTGGGCACGCCTCGCTAAATTTGGGACATGCACAGACGGCATGTCGGACCAACTAAACACGGAACTATTCCATTCCGTGAGAATAAATTCTGCACATGGGATTAATCCGACCCCGTGTCCTGGGGAGAAAGCACCGGCAGTTAGGTGCATGAATGGTTGATCCATCACAAAATGTGCTTCAACCAAAGAGGAAACCCCAGCTTTTCCTCTCAGAGTCCCCCAACGATTTCTTCTTGAGTTCCTTGGCATGAATCTTGCTGTGTAAGGTAAAGTAGACATCACTTCATCGAATGTCGCCGACCAATTTGGCGGTTGGTGAGATCCCTTGAATACGCTACAACCTCACAAACACCTCGCATTTGAAGATCTCACTATATCCTCTCGTTTACAAAATTCCCGATGCGCCCCAGATACGACGCCACCGCTGCATCTGTTGTCCACGCACCGGCTCGGAGCACGAGATATTCCCCTCGGCTAGAGTAGTGTCTGCACTTCCCTGAGCGCAGCTGGTAGGTTCGATGCTGCGCCGCATAGCAAGAATGCGATACTGCGGCAATAAGGAAGCAGGCGAGAAGACTTTGCGGCAGGAGGCGAGCTTCGGGACGTATATCGCCAAGAACTCAAGGGACATAAAAAGATTCGGCCAGCTGGCTGGAGAGGAGCGACAGAGAGCGTGGACTGGGTTTGGCGCTGGAACCCATAAATAACCGTACGTTGATTCAGGGAACCCAGGAAGAATCGGTCTTGTGTTGTACAGTCAACCACATCTTTGCTTGGGTGACAAACCACTCTGCCTTATTTAACGGACCAACCTTGCAATTCGTTTCTGCGAGACTGGCATCCTTGAGTGCAAGCTGGGTGCAATATCGCAGCATCATACGCTGTAGGCATCTGTTAGGAACTAGTCCAACGCTCGTACCCTCTGCCAGTGCATGATGGGGGAAGATTCGGACTATGTATGATTCCGGTCTTCAATGTCACCTAGTCACTGAAAGGCAGCAGAAAGCATCAACTTCCTTGTAAGAGGCGAGTTCTGAAGCAATCACATATTTCGGCGGGTCAAGCGAGCTCGTGAAATGAAGGGAATAGTACCCCGATGAGGTAAGAGTGAGCCCAGTTCACGCTATGTCGCACCTGAGTTCTTTGCGAGGCAAACCAGTCACAACGATGCACTGTCGGTGACGGGTGGATGAGGCCACCCCTGTGTAGCCTGCGCGACTCCTACGCACTAGGGACTGCCACGAAGAAGCCATGAGAGCGGGTAGAACCCTAGCGATGACTAGCTGGTCAGGACTGGCCGGGGGGGAATTGAATGTACTGTAACACGTTTAGAAGCTTCTACAGTATGCCGTGACAACCAACTTGAACTTGGAAGATCTGATTTTCTCAGGCCTTGCGCCATGTCAGCGCCGCCCGTCACGTGTGACAGCAAGGCACTCACTGGTAGGAAGCGGGCCGGTTCGGCCTGGACGGCGGACGGACGTAAACGCGAACGCGGCGTGAACGACAGTGCGGCCAAGGGGCATCTGTGCCTCTCCATTCTCGCCCTAGCATATCTACAGTACTGAATAGCGTATAGACGCGGCGAGGGCTGTTGCTCCCCTTGCAGCTTCGTTGGGTGCCTGGGAGACCACCCCCGCGAACAGGCAATGGGATTCGCTCGAAGCCCCATCCATTCACTGTACTCAGATATGGGACTTTACAAGAACTGCAAGCTGTATCCGGCGGGATATCAAACTCGCGGCGTGTCTGATCCCAACGTCGACATTTGCTCCGCTAATATTTCCCCCTGTAGACTGTGTGCCTCTTTCACTAGTGCCGATCCAATTTCGCGGTAAGTACTAGTAAGGTTTGGTAATGCCTTATCTCGGATCTTGACCTGAAGCAACGCTTAGGACAAAAGGTATTAGGGTTCCTCGAGAGATCTCGTAGCCCCGTTCCTGGCGTGTGTAATGCAGGAATCGTAGGATTGGGAGACGAGAACCTCGGTCTGCAAGGATTGCAGAGAACTTGTAGTGCGGCCTGTATCTGCCAGCCTGAGGGGCGTGGGTTTCGGGATCCCACGCCGCCGCGGCGCCCTCCTCCCTTCCCACACTGGCATCTGAGCATGCCAAATTTTGTATCGGATTTCGTTCTCAGACTAAATGAAGGGCAACAAACGTACTTTGGCAGCCTCCTTGACAGCAGGTATGGAGCAAAACAAAGGTCCTGAACAGCCTCGACAGCTTGCCGCCAATCAAGGTGGGACGGCCAGCCACACCCTCGGCTGCTCATTCCATAAAGGCAAGTACGTGGGTCAGCGGGTAGCTTGGCGGTTATATCCAACTGATAACCCAACAGCAGGTGTCACTTTTGGCCTTCTATATGACGTTTGTGTGCCTAATAGAGAGTCCGAAATACTCACGGCTGTCCCAGGAATTAACGAAATGCCTCCAGTTGGTTGGTGCACCCGTCGATCCCTATCACAGCTGCTCAACTGGGATAAAACCTCGAAGTTAGTTTGAATTAGAGGGGGGCTTATCGCCACTGCGCTAGAGAGGTCGCCGTTGCGCCGGTGCCGCGAGGCAACCTCTGTCGAATTCGATGCCCCTCTTGATTAATATTGACCCTGTGAATGACGACTGGGGTACGAAGTTGTATTTGACAGGTTGACTCCTTCAACGCAAATGTTCGGCAGAACTGCAACCCCGAAACGTTGCTGAACTGCATCCGTCTGCGCACCCGCGCCTTCTCTGTGGTCGCCGGCGTGATTGCCGTTCCGACAGGCCTTCAAGGAAGCTTAATGTTAGTCGTGTGTTTAGGCATTCGCCTGGCAGCACGAATGCGGCGCCTTGTTCTAGACCACGAAGGGTCCACTGCATGGACCTTGCGTCGACGGTAAGGCCAAGTATTACCCTGGGATCAGAGTCGTGTGGCACACGAGGATGCAAGAGCCTCGTGATTGGCGCATTTCACAGCCATTGAGGTCGGCGGAGCCATCGGCTTCTACATTCGCTGGGCCTTGCGCCACACACCTTGTCCGTTTCGGCGGGTGGAGAAGTGGCGTTAAGATTAGACCACCAAAATCTTTCTCACTGCGCCACTTAACGCACATACATCCACAAGGACCCAATATCGACATATTACCATTCCACGGCTAACATATGAAATCGAAACTCAACACCCAGAAGAAACAAAGTAATCGGTAAGATCTACACCTATTCATCCGAGTCGTGGAGTGTACATAGTTTACTAATAGTGTCCCTCAAAGATTGTCCAAGTTTAGTAACTGTCAGGCCTGAAAAAGTCGACCGCATCAGCTTAAGAATTCCCTGCGCCGGGATGTGCCCATACCTTTTCATGATCAACGTGAGTGAAACACCCTTGACCACTAATCCCGTTTGTAGTCTTTGTTCCAGATATAAGTTCCATCCCGCTTAGCCTCTTCCTGAGGGGTCTATAGTAGCGCGAGAGTAAGTCATGCAGCGAACAAGACGAGCTGGGAGTCCTGGGACGAGGCACTTACAGGAAGCGCAACTACAAGAGTAGCCAAAAGAAGCGCACAGAGTTGAGTGAGGAAGAAGCGCATATTTATAGTCAAGTGAGGTGGGACTGGTCTGATGGGCAGAACTGTATCTGTCGCTTGAAAGCAGTATTCCCCAAGACTCATTTCTTATAAGCATTACATTAGCGCGCAGGAACACCAGATTCGTACTTTATGCATGCATGACCAAACCTGGCGACGTGACGGACCCAAACAAAACAATCTGTACCTTTCAGTTTTTTCATTTTCGGTTAGCACGTAGGTATAAATGACAGATCCACGTCGCGCATTTGTAAAATGCTTTATTGACAAAGAGATTAATAGACATGATCCATATGCTCCTTCGATTTCGAGGTCCATGGGACCTACGAACGAAGTCCAAGAACTTAACGCCCTAGTATGAGCAACTCACCAGCTAGCGATGTCCTCGTATGTTGCAAGGGGTTTCAGACAAGCGAGAAAATGGCACGCTGCCTTTCAGCTGTCATTCAAATCAATTGTACGTGGCTCCGACAGGCACGACCATGTTCATAGACGGGGCGCGGAACCTGAGTCGCGAGGATGACAGTGGCCTGGCAAGTCGCCTCTGTCAAAGACTTTCCGAGTCGGAATGAATTACAAAAGGGGTTCCTCACGTTGGTATCCCCATCCTCGAGGTGACAAGGTTTACGGCCGATGGCGCGATCGCAGTGGACAGGAATGGTGCTGATCCACTCGGAATTCACATTCGTCAAACTTGGCTGATGGGTTGGGTTCTCCGATAATTCGCTATTTCCTCCGCCGCAGGCCAAACCCTTGGTGCCTCGTGCTCCTGAAACCACGAGGAGTTGGAGCGGCAAGGGCGGCACAGGTACGAGCTGCGTAATCCAAATGTGAAGGCATAAACGCCGTGACAAATCAACAAATCGAGCAGCTGCAATACACTGCGGAGCAATACAGAGGTCAGAACTACTTTGTACTCAAAACTTTGTACTATACGAAACGATTCTGGCTTGTAGAAGATGTAATGCTAGTGATAGCTCTGTGAAACATGCCAGTGGTAAGTGTAATAAGCCTACAACAGTCACGGTACCAGTATCAGTATTGGTGTCAGATTTTATCCGATTAGTCCACCTCTTCTCAAAAGATGGGGGTTTTATATAAAGTCTCCGGCACCGGTATACGCGGGTACGCGGGAGTCTCACTCACCCGTGGCAGAGACGGTCGCGCGGGCCGCCTCACCTAGGAAGGTCAAGGATCGTCCATGGACGGCGAACAGGTTGCGCAGTGGTGCGCAGCTACGCCAACTTGTCTTTAAGACTGGAAAGTCCTTCTCAGCCACTTCCCTTCTGCATCCACTCTACGCACGATGGCGACTGAACCCGCACTGACACTCGAAGCGGCGCAGATGCTGCGATTTCCGCCCTTTCCAATCGTACCGGATGGCGTGGAGCTCATCTCCTTTGTTTCGTTCAAGCCGTCTGGGATCCGCGTCCCGATCGATGAAGATGACGAAAATCACGACGCGGACGAGATCGAGCGCGATGGGCTGGGGATACCAACCATTGCGCTCCGTGTGAAGCACACCTTGGACAGCGTGGAGAAGAAGAAAAAGAAGAAAAAGAAGAAGGTTGGTGGCTCTCAGCAGGTGCAGGTCGCACCCGAAAAGCCCAAGACGTGGTGGGAGGTCTGGGAGGAGTTCGAGGATATCAGAAAGAACGTCTACGATAGGTCGGTGTCGTCCCCGTTTGTTTGTACGTTGTGGTTCATGCCCTGAACGACGAGACAGGAACATGGCCGCAGCAGATCGTCTTTATCAGGCAGGCGTTGATTTCAAAAGTGGTCGTACTTGGCCATCGGCTTCACAGAACGTGCAACATGTATGGGATATAGTACGTTATTGTGCAGGCTCGGTGGATTACCGACAACCTAATTGTTTCCTTAGTTTCGTCTGTATATCGGCCTTCTGCAGCAGAGTCCTGCTCCCCCCAAGGAAGCAACTCCAGATGTCGCTGCCGAATCGGATGACTCCGATGAGGACACAGATGACGCTGACAATGCATTGGCCGGTGACAAGGTCGAGGGCAATCAGTTGGAGACTTTCATGAGCGACCCGGAATTGAGCATGAAAGTCTTCTTCTCCTCGCACTTCCGTGAACGTGGTCTCGTCTGGTAACACACCGTCTCTGATTGTTATGGCGCAGCGCCTCTGATTACCTCGATTCAGGTCAGAGCCACGTTGCGTCGCTACCCCCATCCTAGTGTCCTTTTTCCTGCGTTACCTAATCCGCAGCCGTGTTTTCCCCGAACCTGAGTACGAACGTCCCATGAAACGTGCGCTCGAGATCGTCGAGCTTGCACGCGTAGAACTTCCCAACTCCTGGAAGATGGGCCGCGCGCTTCCGGATGTGTTCAGCGATGGTTGCAAGGGGCTCTGGGGCTCAATGCAACCCATGTCCACGTGGACTCTTCTTGCGGAACCATCAGTGGAAAACGAGGACGAGCCTGAGGCGAAACGACAAAAATTAGACGACTCGGAAGCCTCGGAGTCAGAGAATTCCCCTGACAACCCAAGCGTCGATGCAGATGGGTTCGTTGATATCGCGGCCGATATCAATTCTGTGCCTGTCGTCGGTGGATGGGGTACCACTGGGGCAGGACAAGATCAAGAAGGTTGGGGTAAAGCTGGGGATACCTGGAGCGACACTCCTACCCTCACCGCCGAGGATGAACAGGCCGCTCCCGAGCCGGCCCCAGAGATATGGGATGCTTCCCTCGTCGACGCTCCCGCAACGTGGGACCTCGAGCCCCCCACGCTCCTGCCGCTCCTCGGGCCCTCCGCGCTTCCGCTGACGCATACAACGGGCGTTGTCGAGCAGTCCACACGGCGCATCGTGCGTGTCGAGCCCCCGCGCGTGCCTCGACTGCTCGCCTTGAACGCGCCGCTCGCAGAAGCCGTGGAGGAAGACCTCGCGTGCCGATTTGCGCGCTGTGTGCTTGCACCCTGGGAGCGGCTTGACAAGCGCACCTACGAGGCCGGATCGGACGTGTTGCCACCGAGCGTGCTGAGCACGAGCCGTGGCCCTGTCGTGATGGAAGACGAAGGGGATGGCGAGTCGGTGCCTGGCGCACATCGTCCGTGGAGGGACGAGATCTCCGTCCTTATTGACCCGAAACTGACGGACACCCTCATGGTGGGTATGGGCCTTGGCGCAATCTGGGTGGAAATTGTGCGGGATAAGGAGGCTGAGACCAGCTCCGGCGCACCGAAAAAGGGCAAAGGCAAAAAGAAGGAGGTGCCAAAGTATTGGTACATGGAACAGCTCGTGCACCAACTCCCAAGCTTCTATATCGATAAGCCCGAAGAGGTCTGAACCGATCATAGACATTATCGCCGCCTCGTTCGATGTAAATTTCATGTGTACGATGATTGTAGCATAAGATGGAAAAATAACACTACTTTTACTGAGATAATAGGAAGGACGCGAGTAGCATAGGCCAAACTAGGAAGGAGACCTTCCTTTCTCGCTTACCATTACTTCGTGCATTCGTCACTTCTCATCCCGATCGCGATGCCGTTCGGAGAGATCGTCGTTGGTTCTCCAGGTAGCGGCAAGTCTACCTATTGCTACGGAAAGCATCAACTCTTCACCGCACTTAACCGGCCAATCTCTATAGTCAACTTGGATCCCGCGAATGAAAACATCCCATATCCCTGCGCTATCGACATTGCATCGCTTATCACCCTCCAGGATGCGATGTCGGAGCATGGGCTCGGGCCAAATGGCGGAATGTTGTACTGCATGGAGTATCTGGAGGCGAACTATGACTGGCTAGAAGATCGACTGAAGGAGCTGGGCAAGGACGCTTATATCCTCTTCGATCTTCCTGGGCAGGTCGAGCTCAGCACTAATCACAATAGCTTGAAGAGAATAATCGAGAAGTTGGGGAAGAGTGGGTTTCGAGTACGTTTGTTTATGTTTCCGCTATCCGCGTGTTCATTAACGGCGGTGGATTTAGCTGGCTGCGGTGCATCTATGCGATTCGCATTATGTAACCGATGCAGCGAAGTACGTTTCGGTATTGCTCTTATCATTGAGGGCAATGCTGCATCTGGAATTACCCCACATCAACGTGTTGTCAAAAATCGACCTTCTTACGCAGTACGGGGATCTCGGTATCATCCCGTTTCGTTGCCTCCATGTTCGTGGACGAAACTCTTACATCCGAGAACAGACTTCAACCTCGACTTTTACACCGAAGTGCAAGATCTTTCGTATCTCGAGAGTGCACTGTCATCCGCTTCGCCGCGCTATAACGCCCTAAACATGGCAATCTGCGAGCTGATAGAGGACTTTGGTCTCGTGGGCTTCGAGACGCTCGCCGTGGAGGTGCGCGCACCAGCGTCGCAGATCAGGATGCTAACCACAGAACTTACAGGACAAGCACTCAATGTTGAACCTCACTCGCGCCATCGACCGCGCGACGGGCTACGTCTTCGTTCCCCAGGCGGGCGCGCAAGTGCCCGAGGGTGCCTTGGGCGACCAGTCCGCGGCGAGCTCGGCCCGGCCCAACGCGTACGCGCTCATGTCGAGCGCGATGGGCCCACGCGTCGGGCCGCGCGGCGATGTCAGGGACGTGCAGGAACGGTGGGTCGATGCGCGCGAGGAGTGGGATACGTACGAGAGGGCGCAATGGCGCCGCGAGGGCGAAGCGCTGCACCAGGCAGCGGCGGAGGTGGAGAAGCAGCGGAAGCTTAATATTCGCGAGAGGATGTAGCAAGGACCTTGTGTTGTAAGTTTTGTCCACAAGTCAAAGTACTAGTAGCGCCTCTTTTAATAGCCAGATGCCACTCGGATGTGGCACGCATGATTCGCCGAGATCGTCACTGGTAGCAACAACTGAGGTGCGACCGAATCGCTGAAATGACCAAGAAAAGTCGCAACGCGTTCAATACTGTAAGAACAAAGGAGATTACGGGCTGAGACAA
Source organism: Lactifluus subvellereus (assembly GCA_022496195.1). Taxonomy (NCBI): domain Eukaryota; kingdom Fungi; phylum Basidiomycota; class Agaricomycetes; order Russulales; family Russulaceae; genus Lactifluus; species Lactifluus subvellereus. Next base: position 322,698 of record WTXC01000015.1, on the reverse strand, counting down.
AAAAAGCTGTTTTACTTTAAGTCTTGTACCTTAGCTCCAGGAATTGTAATATTTACCGTTCTAGTGCTACGTCTGCGCGCGGGTATGCTACAGTCAGGGCGCTTCCTCCGTTCCGCTTACGCTTGTACCTAAAACTATATTTTTGGTTCTTTCTATATGACGTTCCCCGCCGCGCGTTCACTAGAACTCACACATTGAATCGACTCTACCTTGCATTACTCGTAATTAGTTGATGGTCAACACCCAGGGTTAGGGCGTCGCAATCATTCCCAGCTGTTCGGGACTTCGGATCCTCATCTATACAGCCAAATGCATTTAGAACTCTTTAGGACAAGTTTCCAAGTAGTCATAAACGGTTTGAAACACCTCCCGCTTTCAGATGCCCTCCGGCCCATATAGCCATTTAGAGTGCCAGAAGCAAGATACAAGATGAACCGTGACACTGACAAGCGTGGAAAGCCACGTGGCTAGTTTCTTGCCAGTGCTGTTGCCGCGCAACCGGTCACGGTGGCGGTTGTCAACGCCGCACTAACCTAGGTTCCACTGGCACGTCGGGTGCCGTGGATGTCTGCTCTGTCTTAGCACTTCAGCCTCCAGGATGTCAGTCTTGTCAACCAGGTAGTGCAAGCACATTTCTTCGTACTTCCTCATCCGGGTCTCACCATACTGGAAGCACCCGAAAGCTCGCCAAAACGCATCGTTTTCGGGATCGTTGGGGTGTCTGGCGCACACTAGCGGCTTGGACCTCCTTGTCGCAGTACTACTGCGACAGAAGGGACGCGCAACTTGAAGGGGCAACCATTGCTCTGTCTCTCCGGAGTATCTGCATAGTAAGCCGCTTTCTGCAGGACTATCGCATCCAGAACCGCACACCCATCGACCTCGCCCCGTACCTACCGTTAGCCTTGTGGCCTCGAAATGCGGTTTCATCGCTCAGACAGACAGCAAGTGACGGCGTTTTTGAGCCCTCGCGGATGACTTGCGCAAACCCGCCGCTACCCCGTCTTCCACGCTCGAAGTCACACCGATCATGGCCGTTGGTCTGTCCCACGGAAGCCTTGTGTATTTCTCGAGGGCTCTCATAGCTCAAACGTGCTTCCCCGTCTGATTATAGCGGGTCTCCCTCGGGGTCTTTTATTCTTGGCAGGCCCCCAACCATACCCCGCTTGGTTCCCACCTGGACGGCGGAGCGTGCGCCTGCCTTTTGGGCTTGCTATTCGAGGCATAGTGAAGCCAGGTCCATCATATCGGGCTTATGTTGGACTGTTTATTTGAGTTTGGCCTAATATTTACCATCAACCAAAGGCCCCAGACGAGGCGCCCTAAAACGCATGAGAACTATGCGATCTGAATATGTACGTAAAACATGCGTTTAGACGGCCGTGCTAATGTGTTCATTTTTCGAAAGCTCGCATAACCAATCTGCAGAATCTGGCAATGCTGTCACCTGTTGACGAATGGACATTTCTGGCTAGAAGCCTGTCACAGATTTGAGCCTTTTGACTTGGCGTTTCTGTCCCCTAATCCCTAAGGGCCCACCACAAAGCGCGCATCACACTGCTCAAACTATGATGGCGTATCTCTGGCTTTGGTATTCTATAGTCTAAAGATGGTCGACGAATCGGTACCGAGAATCATAACTGCTACCACACGACACGTGGGGAACGTGGATAACGGTAATTTCCGCGGTCCATGATCAGCACCTCCCATAAGTGTTAACCAGGAAAGCTGCATTTCCTCTCGTCCCGGACCTGCCGCCGTGAAGAACACCCTGGTATACACTAGAGCACTGGAGGCATAGCCAAGTCCAGGCTTCCAAATGCGCTGCTTGCACGCAGCGGGCAGTGCTACTATCACGTTTGTGTCACAGTTTTTCCCAGCATCGTGTACTTCATTCCGTGTGGCTAGATCTGCTTGGCCAGTGACTGCGCTGGCTCACCGTCCACCTTGAGGCGTACACGTTTCAGGGGCGCTGCAGCCACCTGGTGAATTAGAACAAGTTCATTTACGAACCTGCGGTCGCAGGCCGATGGTGGCCCGGTTTTCCGTTTAGGATCGAGACAGCCGTGGGAACACACGAGGATAGCAGCAGCCGTTCATAGAAAGTGCTTCATGGCTGGGCAGTAACACGGTAATACTACAAGGCATGTACTTCTACATCCCTTCCTAGATACAAGTAATGGCTAAAAGACGCGTCATACGGTGCGGAATAGTGAAAAGTAGTGTAGGAGAGAGTCATGTCAAGTTGCCTATGTATTATACGAAGGGTAAAGACGTGAGGTAAAGCGTCTGTCTACAACATAAATATAGTCACGCGCCGGGCATGCTGGAAGGTGCGTCTTATACATAGTACGGCGTAAATGAGCTGTCAATCGGACCGTTAATCAAAATGCCAACACGGACATCCTAGCATGCAAGGGAAGGACATGGGCGGCCATTAACCAAACCTAGGACGCCCATAGGTCAGCATCGACGTTTCCGGGGGTGCGAAACGGGTGAGACGTACGTTGAATATTAGATATGATCTTTTATCGGCTTCTAAGGTCCGCCAGCAATAGTAGCGTAATCCGACGTGAATGCCCAAGCTGACGAAGACTGCGGTGCTGATAGGACCGACGTCCCAGAACCAGCTGAGGAATACAGACCAGGCGACGGTAGCGAAGAGCGTCAAAAATCGAGATAGCTCGGGTGCATAGATCGGGAAAGTCATGCGCCCGACTACCTTGTCCCCTTCGACATCGGGAAAGTCTTGTGCTTGGATCGCGCTAAAAATGAGGATGCCGCTAATGATTACCGCTGTGACAGATACGAAATCTAACGCATGGTGGGCGCCTATTAGTTGTTAGCATCCGCGAAGCGACAAGAAGCCTTTTCTGGATAAAGTAGGTAACATACCAATGATCGTCGTAGCGCCGACCTCGAAAGAAGCGTATCCGGCAGCGGTACAGAGAGATTTTCCAATGGAGTTGCCCGCCGCGCCAAGCTCGTCATACGTGAATGTGGAGGCCACGAGGCCCAAGGTCGTCATGACGAGATCCTGATCGTAAATTGATGACAGAAATATGCAGAAGACGACGATGGCCCAGCGCAAGGCAACCGCCTGAGGCTCTGAAATCCTCCCAGACGGGAGAGGGCGCCACGGACGGTTGATCCTGTCTTCCTCGTGACTGCGTGCTTGGTTGGATACGTTGCACAAGAACTGGTGGAACCACACCCATACGCCGCACCGCAGCAGGCTGGAGAACGAGTGTACAGGTGCGGTTGCGCATGCAAAGACAACCTGCGTTCTCTTTAGCCTAGTCGAGGAAAGGGTGGGCCACAAGGGACTTACGATGGGGAAGAAAATAGTCTTGTAGTCCGTCCAGGTGAATAGGATAGCGGTATGGAGATGGTACTTCAGTGCCAAGAAAAGTCGCAGAATAAAGTCCACCGCCATGTTCAAGTTGGGGGTGGATTTGACGGAGACGGATCCAAAACGTATGTTCATATAGAGAAATGTTTAAGAGCGTGCCAGTTCCCGTCATTGTGTTGCAAATAAGGTCAAATTGTAAGCGAAGGAACGGATAAAGTAAAGGCACGGAACAACGCGTTCAAGAAGAAACCGAGGGCAGTTGTGCAGCGTGAAAGTCGTGAAGTGGACGCGGAGGCCAACACGCAAAAGTCATACGAGTGTGGCTGGGCATAAGCACCGTACTTCTGGCTGTTCTTTAGCCGCTCATTTGTCCATTTGGGGGGCAAGAACCAAGCAGATAGAACCTGATAGATCACACCTGGCTTCGGCATTTTCCTGAAGAGCACGGAGATAAAAGCCGGTGTGAGATTGTCCTATCCGTATAAGGCCATGTAGGCGGAAATCCGGGGCATGCGGGTAGTTCTACGTGCGTGCATGAAGTAAGTGAACCGCGACTACACCGTCAAACGTCTAATTTAAGTAATTAGACGCGTCCAGTCCGTCCGTGCGCGCGCCGTGTCACGCGTACATCACGTGCATCCATGGCTATTCCAAATAAGGAAAGAATGACTGTCACAGGTATGATTTAGGGCCGGGTCTATTATTGAACGTGACACGTCGCCGCTGCACCGCACCGCCCAGCCCAGAACTCTGTTTTAACACCATCAATCATGAAACTGAAAGAGATTCACAGAACCTCCACTTTTGCGTGGTCTCCTCTCTCAACGCCGTTGCTGGCAACGGGGACGGTCGCCGGTGCTCTCGATGAGTCTTTCTCTAATGATTCTCAACTTGAAATATGGGCCCCCGACTTTCTCAACAAGCAGGAATACGATCTGGGCGGGGAAGGACAGCACGGCCCGCGCGGCTCGGTCACAAATACTTCAAGGTGTGTCTTCTGTTATTCGGGAAATATGCAGGACAAAATGTCCCACTTGATAGGTTCAATCGCATCGCCTGGGGGAAGGCAGACGGTAATCGCCCTGAAGGAGTGATTGCTGCCGGTATGGAAAACGGAGAGCTTAGTATTTGGGACCCGTCAAAAATCGTGGCCCATGTAAAGTTCGTCTCTGGATGTCTAGGTTCTGTGGCGGCGCGAGTGACAGGACCAATCTAGCACCTCCGAGGCTCTTATACTCAAGAATAGCACGCATACTGGACCAGTCCGTGGTCTGGATTTTAATCCCATACAAGCCACTCTATTTGCCTCGGGAGGAATCAACGGAGAGGTACATCCTTCCTCACATCCTTAACTCGTATCCTAACCGTTCTCAGGTTTACATCTGGGATCTCAAAGACCCTAGTAAACCGTATTCTCCTGGTACTCGAAGCTCAAAACTTGACGAAGTCAGCGCACTTGCGTGGAACAATCAGGTCCCTCATGTATTAGCAACTTCTAGCGGCACTGGGTACACTGTTGTATGGGACCTCAGAGGCAGGCGAGAAGTTGTTGCGTTGGCATATGGTGGCGGTGCAAGCGGTGTTCAGGCCGGTAGTGGGCGTCGCGGGATGAGCGATGTATCATGGCACCCGGATAACGTTCGTGAACTGTCGCTTCGCGGATAGTGTGTATTGATTGTTGCGTAGGCGACTCGGCTGGTCACCTCCTCAGAAGATGATGCCTCACCAATCGTCATGGTCTGGGATTTGCGCAATGCGCGTGCGCCAGAAAAGGTATGCTCAATTGTCTGTGCTCGCGAATATCAGCTTATATGGGACGACAGATTCTCACTGGTCACGAGAAAGGCGTCCTTTCACTCTCATGGTGTAAGCAAGATGCAGATCTTCTTTTGTCCAGTGGCAAGGATAACCGTGCACTTTGCTGGAACCCACAAACCTCCGAGATCATAGGCGAAGTATGCGCAGTTTTCACGTGAAAGTGATTCCTAGAGTTAATCACGGATATCCTAGCTCCCTTCCGCCGACAACTGGGCTTTCCAGGTGCAATGGTGCCCACGTAATCCTGACATGCTGGCAACTGCATTTTTCGATGGAACTATCGGCCTCCACTCTATCCAAACCACCAACGAAGTTTCCCAAAGTGAAATTGGCATAACGACACCTCAACCGGATGGTGCTGACATTTTTGACAATCCGAGCTTCGCACGGACTAATCAGGCTTCATTCACTCTGAAGCAGCCTCCGAAGTGGCTGTGTCGCCCGATTTCGGCCTCGTTTGGCTATTGTGGGCAACTTGCGTCGGTGTCGAATCTCGCGAACAAGGAGGGTCGCCATCAGAGCGGTGTTGTCCACATTCGCAGGCTAGCTACTGAAGACAATGTCGTCGTTCGTGCCGAGCGATTACGCCAAGCGATCGATACCCAAGACCTCCCAGCGATCGCAACTGAGCGCAGTGCTGAGGCGGAGGCCACGGCAGCTGAGAGCGTTGCCGGATGGAAAGCTCTGCTCAGCCTGTTCCATGCTGATTCGCGTGACGAGCTTGTAACACTCCTGGGTTTCTCCAAGTCTGAAATCGCTGCACGCATCGCAGAGGCCATTGCGAAACTTAGGTCCGCAGCTGAGGAGAGCACTCCACTACCTGTTGTAAAATCGCCTTCTGAGGAGGATGTTACCGATGTTAAGCCACACGAACCAGTGGTCTCGTTCGCAGAGCCCGAGAGAAGTCCTACAGCAAGTGCAGAAGATCTACTTGATGCGACACCCTCAGAAGTCAGCGCGGGCGCCACCTCGGACATTTCGAACGTCACTCCACTTCCAGATGCCGAGTCTACCACTACCGCCCCCAGCCTCTTCGGTGATGATGGTCCTGCAGGTACACCCCAGCTGGACGCCGCGGCGGATTTCTTCAGTACGATGGGGCTCAATCAATCCACAAACGAGGCGGTTCCCGTTGTCCCACACACAAATTATGCCATTGACTCATCCGTTGCTGCCACCATCGGCTCTCGTCCTTCATCTGTTGCTTCGGATACTCTCAAGAGCAATACGTTCCTTATCTACCCGGCAGATGAAAGCGAGACAGACCGTCTCGTCACCAAAGCACTTGTTGTCGGTGACTTTGAGAGCGCTGTATCCTTATGTCTTTCTGTAGAGCGCTTTGCAGATGCCATTCTGCTCGCGGTGAAAGGAGGTCCCGAGTTGCTCGGACGTACTCAAAAAGCGTACTTCGAAAAGCGTACCGTCGCGCTGCCGTACTTGCGCCTCTTCCAATCGGTGGTGACTAACGACCTCGCTGACATTGTGCAGAATGCGGACTTGCAAGACTGGCAGGAAATCTTCGTCGTCTTGTGCACTTTCGCGCGTGCAGATGAGTTCAGCGGGCTTGCAGAGCAACTTGGAGCGCGATTGGAATTCCAGGCTAGCCTCGCCCGCTCGGAGCATGCTACCGAGGCTCCGGAATTGAGGAAGAACGCAACGCTGGCCTACCTCGCCGCCGGCCGCCTTGGGCGCCTCGTCAATATTTGGATCGAAGAGTTGGCTGAAGAAGAGAAGCGGATTCTGGCTGATGAGACGATACCCGGTGTTTCGCGGTATACTGCGCATGCACTTGCACTTCAGACGTTCATAGAGAAGGTCACCGTTTTCCGCGCAGCAGCATCGTATGTGGATAAGGACCTGGAGCAAACGGAGCCAGTTGGTGGGGACGCAGCTGCCAGGACGTACAAGTTGTCTGGGCTATATGATCGCTACTTTGAATATGCGGACTTCCTTGCTACACAAGGCCTCGTCAAACACGCTGTCGCATTCCTCAAGCTCACACCGTCTGGCTATAGGGGATTGCCGGATACACAGCTCGAGCTTGCTGCTGGAAGGGAACGCGTCCTTGTCGCCGCCGGGGTCTCCGAAGTCCCAGTCGCATCACCATCTCGCATCCGGGTCTCCCCCTCCTCTGTAGCTCCTACGGCCCCCGTTCCCACAGCTGTTCCTACATCCACCTCCACTTCCACATCTATGCCTGCCCACCCATACAACCCCTATGCCGCTGCTCAACACCAGGTAACAGGAACCGGAACTGCTGTTCCTCCCGCACCAACCTATAATTCATATGCACCCACCAACGTCCCTCCAGCTGCGAGCAATCCTTACGCACCTACGCAGCCTGTCCAACTATCACAACCTTATCAGCCTACTCCACCACTCGCTTACCCATCAGGAAATGCATACAACCAGCCTCCGACGCAATATCACGGCGGCCAGATTATACCTGCGCCTCCTCCGTCCTTTGGTGCCTCAAAGGCTACTCCTCCGCCTACTGCCCCGCCGCCACCCAAGCGCCGCGAGAACGGCGGCTGGAACGACGCCCCGGCAGTTCCTGACCGACGCACACCTAGTGGGTCTGCGAACAAGCTTGCGGCCATCACATCACCCTTTCCGAACGCTGCGCCGGTGCAAGGTTCTCCGTCTAGTTCGACATATTTCGCCCGCGGCCAGTCCCCAGTTCCAGCGCCACCTCCTCCGCGCCCCGGTAGCGTGCAAGCGCGCCCTCCTCCACCGTCTGCTCAAGGTCGCATCCCGGTCCCGCCTCCGCATATGGCCTCTGCACTCGGGCCGTATCCACCGGTCGGCCCAGCACATCCCCCCCAGCAGATGGCGCCTCCACCAAATGCGATCCCGGCGGGGCAGCAGCCACCTCTACGTCAGCCGCCTCCAGGGCAGTATGCACCGCCTCCACAGCGTAGCCATGTGGCCTCCGCGCCGCCCCCGCCTAACCCATATGCGCGCGCCACGCCACCCCCTGGTGCAGGCGTTCCGCCACCGCCGCCCCCGCAGGCCCGTCAGGTGCCCCCAACGGCTGCTGGCCCTTACGGCCGCGGGGCATCGCCGCTGCAGCAACAGCCACACCCTGGCGTTGTCCCACCGCCTCCCCCGGGCCCGACCCGGGTCCCACCTCCGCCAGGGGGTCCTCCCCAGGTTCTGGGCGGTCAGCCTATTGCTGTGCCCCCGCCACGTACTGCCCCGCAAGGACCTACTCCTCCCAAGTACCGTGAGTTTGTATTGCGCTTGAGATGGATAGTATGAAACTGAGGAATGTTCATAGCTCCTGGTGACCGGACGCACATACCCGAATTGCTGAGGCCCATTTACAATGTTGTCAATCAACTGCTCAATCAGCTCAAAGAAACGACTCCCGTGCGTGTTTCCGGTTCCTGGTAGATCTGATTGTTTGACAAGTGGACACATGTAGACTTCTCAGCGACGGCTAGTTGACGACCTTGAGCGCCGGATTAACCCCTTATTTGACGCGCTGAATTGCGAGACGCTCTCGCCGCCCGTGGTCTCGCAGCTGGGAGAACTCACAAAAGGTGTGTTACATCTGTGGTGAAGTGTGACGAAGTTTTGTTCTTAACGTGGTACAGCGATGGCAAATCACGATCGCGAGCTTGCGCTCGCCATCCATGTAGACATGCTTACGCGCACGACTGGAGACGATATCACGCTTTGGATGTCAGGTGTAAAGCAGCTTATCATGCGTTTGTAGGCAGGATGGGGTAGAAATTGCATGTCTTTTGATCCCTCACTACAGTAATAAATGCAGGCCTGACGGAGCGGCCTGACGGAGCGCTTACATACACAAACTATAAATTTGGCTTTCCCTATTTAATTAACTGAAGCCGTCATCCTATATGTACCACCTGGGTCGTTCCCTTCTGGCCGGCTGGCTCTCTATTCTTTCTTGCTCCTATGTTTTTTACTGATGCTGCACGTGCTTGTGTCCAAGGCCTAGTTTCAGGCGTTTCCGATACATGCTTGTTCCGCCGCTACTGTCCGAAGCCTAGTGGTTGCTCCCTCTCTGCACATCCCAATCCTCTTTCCTTTACTCTCCGACTTTAATGATTTCCCTTTCCATCAAGTATGTCATATCTCAACGACAACAGCCCGGGTTACGATCTCTCCATTTTATACTCAGCAGTCTGGTTCAACACGGGCAGAAATATAGTTCTGTACCTTCTCGCTCTTTTGGAAATGGAAGTCTGACTGGTTGTCTCTTCTCCCTCCCCCCCGCGCGTCTCTCTTCCTATCCTATCCTTGCTGCTCTCTGGGAAAGGTATAACGTTGACCTGCTCGAGGAGACCCGCGATTGCCGTGCGCCCATTTCATCAAGCAGCGTAGTATCAGACCAAGGCGGCACTGCGCCTTGATTATAGTCCTGGGTCGTCTTCTACGTCCGCTACGAAACCATCATCTTGAATGTGCAGTGGTACGATTTGGATTCTCGTTGTGGCCCTCCTTGTTTGTTGAGTGAGAGTTGGTTCTCACCCTAATAAAGTCAGCAACAGCATAAATGGAGTGGGACAGACAAGCCCAGGCATTGGCACCCAGAGTTTTGTGACCATCTCCATTGTACGGTGGTACCGCACCAGCTCTTACGCTTCTGCAGGCGTAAGCCGGGTCTGCTTTGCAAACCAGGTTTGCTTGCAACTTCCATGGGATACAGTATATATAACATGCTTAACTGCTATATTACGTTTCAATGTCTATCTCGACTCTATACAGTAGTGCGTTGTACAGTACAGTACAGTACAGTACAGTACTGTCACATGCCAGTGGTACATGGGGATAGCGTGAGAACTATGGGTGCTTATCAAGTACTTATCTGGTCGCCATGTTTTTTTTTTCATGAGTTGATGAAGTCTGGCCCTACATCACGGCACGAAGCTCTCCGCGAAGAGCTGATAGCTCGCAGGGCGGCCCACGAGGCCGAAGTCAAGCGCTTGGATGGAGAAATACGCGAGAAGAAAGACTCGTGCAAGCAACACAAACAGCGTATCCAAGAGCTCGATCAGCAACTCGATGCCATAGATGATGACAGCGCCACTATTCGGAACTACTTTGATAGGTTTGAGTGGTCTGATAGATTGATGGAACAGCTAAGGCGAGTATTCGGGATCGACAACTTTCGGTTGGCACAAGAAGGGTGTGTGGTTTTTTTGTCCTCCCGCCGCCCCAAGCCAGACTGTGGAACGCCATTTATGTGGGAACAGAGTCTGTAATGCGAACATGGACGGGCGAAACATAATTTGCATCATGCCCACCGGTTCGTGGGCCTTCTCTTTCCATGTCATTTCGATTACTATGTCAGCGTTTTAGGGGGTGGGAAATCGCTCACATACCAGCTACCCGCAACCCTAATGCCCGGGTGTACGCTGGTAATCTCTCCTCTTATATCACTCATGAAGGATCAGATTCTTTTTTTGAAAGAGAAAAACAGTCAGTGAACAATGTCCCATGGCCACCGGAAAGCCGCTGATGGCGCTGGCAGTCGAGGCACTGATGTTCACCGCATCGATGTCCTCTGCAGTGATGGCGGACGCTTATGACCGCCTGATCGCCACCGCCACTGGGAACGATCCGATGCGGAAAGACGTCAAGCTCTGTTATGTGACAGTACGCCTCTCGCTGTGACTTTCTTCGAATCTGTTAAGTGGGCTGCTTGTTGGTAGCCAGAGAGAATTGCAAAGTGCAAGAGATTTATGTCTGTGATAGACAAGATGGTCGCGGCCAACAAGCTCGGTCTGGCACCTCGCCTCTCGTGTGTCTGGCCTTATTGTTCACGTATCTCTCCATCGTGCAGCACGCTTCGTCATTGACGAGGCTCATTGTGTCTCACAGCAGGGCTACGATTATCGGTATTCTTCCTTTTGCTGTACAGATGCCACGTAACTGATCTGTACCTCTAGTCCCGACTATACTCAATTGACTAGGTTGCGCATGCTCTATCCACACGTGCCCATTCTCGCTCTTTCTGCCACCTGCCCACCCGGTACACTTCGCGACCTCCTGGCAATTCTTCGTCTTGGCTCCCCTACTGACGGTACAGGTACGCCTGCTCTCGCTCCATCTGGGTTATTGATTACTTATCGGTCCATTAGCCGCGATACCCCGCCGTACTGTGAAGTTTTCCAGCCCGCTCTATCGCAAGAACCTACACTACAAGATTGTTTCGAAGTCCGCGCATTCTATGCAGGTCGTGAGAGATATGGTCAAGTACATACTCGAATGCCACCCCAATGAGACCGGGATCGTGTACTGTCTTTCGCGCGCGGTAAACACTTTGTTCAAATGCGAGCGACTGCTGTTAGTCATCTTTCCTATAGGATTCCGAGCGGGTCGCAGCTGAGCTGGATGCCGAGAGCCAAGGCCGGATCAAGACAGGCGTATATCATGCGGAGATCGACGACAAAGCGAAGGAGGAACTGCACGAGTCGTGGCGCTCAGGGAATGTCAAGGTCATGTGTGCCACGATCGGTAGGTCCCCCATGCCGATTCGGAGTCGTGCGATACTAACACCATATCATGGTAGCATTTGGGCTCGGTATCGACAAAGCGGACGTGCGTTTTGTGCTGCATCACTCGGTTCGTCCGCACCTTCTAGACTCTAAAGGCCATGCTTAACAAAGTTTTCAAGATGCCTGTACGTACACATTACATCCTATCTGCAGGCCTCCTTTCATTAATGCATTTCTAGAAATCAATTGAAGCATTCTATCAAGAATCTGGCCGCGCGGGACGCGACGGCAAGGACGCAGATTGTGTCTTGTATTATCGCCTTGTGGATGCAATGCGCTTACCGGGGTCAGATAAGGACATAGATTGTCAACGGCGGGGTATGTTTCCCTCTACCTTGCATGTGATGCCGGGGGCTCATGCACAGGTAGTCCACGCTCTGATTGAATTCTGCTTGGATGTGCAGGGGTGCAGAAATCTTGCATTTGCAAAGCATGTACAACTCTACTGTCGTTATCAGGTCCATCAGACTGACAACCAGAACAGACATTTCAGTGTGTCTGAATGGGCAGAGGACAGCACGCAGTGTGGTCACTGCGACAATTGCACTCGCGACCCGACGTTGGTCATGCAGAGCGACGTAACGCTCGATGCTAAGCGCGTGCTTGCCGTGGCCCGCACCCTACACTCCGGAAGATTAAGGTGACGCTGTGCAGCTTGCGCAAGCTGCAAGAGGAACAGGGGAAAAAGCAAAAACACTCCACCTTTCCCCAGGGGATCAAGTTACACTTTCACTCCTTGTACGTCCTGTCTCCCATTCACGCCCCGCCCAGGTGTCGAGTTAAAGTGGGTGGGGATGCAGGATACAGAAACCCTTATTGCATACATGCTGATTGAAGGGTTTCTGGGAGAAGCGTACATATCCAATTCATACGGGACGCAGGTGTACCTAACACCAGGTCGCCTCTCCCAGCGGCTAGATGAAGGCCAGAAACTCGCTGTCCACTTTCTACTGCCCAAGCGTGCCCCGCGCAGTCCCCAGACGACGGGGGGCGGTAGGAAACGCAAGGTGGGTCGCCGCCCCCGCATAAGTAATGGTAGCGTGGCGACCCATAGTTCGGAAGATGAGGATGCCGATTTTGGAGACTACAGTGGAGACGATGGGGAAGACGATGGGGAGTGGAAGGGCAACCTTCGCGGTGCTCCAGCGGCAAAGCATCGGACGTTGAGAAGTGGGCCGCGGAGGTTGTCCGGCCCTCAGCTCCAGGAACGGATCCACTTCACGAGATGGAGGTCATCGAAATCTCATCGGATTAGGTTACACGCACTCACCCCACTCCCACTTCTCGGGAGCCCGTTCCGGTCCATCATAGGGCTGGCATCTAACTTTGGCGCGTAGCTTGTTGTACTCAATAACGGCAGCAGTAGTATTCCATAACAATCATTGTAGTCATTATTCGGACACTTCATAACGAAGTCCAGAGGGAGGCTTCGATGGCAAGTTCAATTTGAAACTCATACAGTAAGTTGGCGGCCGAATTCCTTATCTTATCGCACTGCATCAATTATGATCCCACGGTCTGATTTAGGTTTTCCATGCACATGGTTCCTCGAATACTACAGTATCATATGATCATAGGATACAGCCGGATCATCAACCCAGCAGATATCCTGTACTCGTAAGTAAGCAGGAGGTCATGCTGTCCGAGTTATAGAGCGACGAGGCGGTGTGACCCAGTCCGTCCAACCAGTGCCCGCCTCTCGCGTGCTACCCGAGTAGCACTGGATTCAAGTTTCTGGGGCGAGATGCTCGATATATATAAGGTTGAGTCGTCTTGTTCTCAACCGCCTTCTTTCGTCCATGAACCCTCATCAGTATGTTTTTAGCTCCGTTTGAAGTCACGCTGAGCGACGGTATTTCCAATCTTATAGATCCCAATTGGACAGCACCGTCCCCTGCCAGTCACCCCTACTCGTCAATAGCACCGCTAGCCATTCATTCCTGGATGCCTCTCCGATCCCGATAGATGTCCTCTCAGAAGGAAGGGGGGAGGACGAATATCGCATCGAAGAAAAACAGCGGATTCGAGGTAAGTACTACTCCTCGCAGCGGTTTACACAATAGCTGACTTGTGGTTGTACAAGTAGCACAGGCTCATCGACATTCGACTCAGCCAACCAGGACACTCCCAGACAATGTCCTTCTTGAAATATTCGACTTCTACCGAGCGGCTTCCGTGGAATCTTGGGATAGTCCATGGAAATGGGATACGCTAGTGCATGTGTGCCGAAGATGGCGACATGTCGTATTTTCGTCACCGCGTCGCCTGGATCTGCAGCTTCTCTGCACACATGGGACACCTGTGAGGAGGACCCTGGATCGCTGGCCATCGTTGCCCATCGTCATAAAGTACTGGTCCAATTTAAAATTCAGACCACCCGCTCCCGAAGATGAGGATAACATCATTGCTGCACTCGAGCACCCTGACCGCGTACGGTGGATCCAACTGGCTGTAACAACCTCGCTATTCGGGAAAATGGTTGCGCTGATGCAGATCCCATTCCCTGCGCTCACGTTCCTTTCGCTTTGGTTCGACGGCGAGGTGGCGCCACCCCTTCCTAGTTCGTTTTTAGATGGATCTGCCCCGCATCTACAGGATTTCTCCTTGATTGGCATCCCCTTTCTGGCCCTACCAAACACACTTTTGTCCGCTAGTGACCTAGGCTCCCTTCAGCTTCTGGAGATACCCAGTGCCGGTTACGTTTCGCCGGAGGTGATAGTGACATGCTTGTCCGCATTGGCCAACCTCGAGATGCTTTGTGTTGAATTCCGTTCCTCAACTTCCCACCCCAGCCCCGGACGCATGCGTCTTCTCCCGCTGAGACGCGCTGCCCTTCCCACTCTCATCCATCTTACATTCCGAGGCGCCAGCGAGTATTTAGAGGACCTCGTGGCCCGAATCGACGCTCCTCTACTCAGCCACGTCAGGATAACGTTCTTCAATCAGCTCGTCTTTCAAGTTCCGCACCTATCCCAATTCATCAGTCACACAGAAATACACAAGTCTCTCAAGCTAGCCGAAGTGGACACTTCTTCTACGTCTGGTATCATCATCACCTTTGACCAGTCACTGGCTGCCCCAAGCGCGACGGGCCCTATCGGACACCTCTCGGTGCGAATCTCATGCAGAGAGTTGGATTGGCAGATATCGTCGATGGCCCAGATATGCAGCCAACTTTCCCCTCTCCTATCTGGTTTGGAGCGTCTCGACGTCCGTGCAGATTATCTACGACTCGGTTGGCAAGACGACATAGACTCTATCGATTGGCTGGACCTTTTCCGCCCGTTCACTGCTGTGGAAAAGCTGAGTGTATCCGGGGGACTGGGGCCGCAAGTCGCCGTTGCGTTGGAAGAGGTCGCAGGGGAAATGGTCATGGAAGTGTTGCCGGGGTTGCACACACTTCACTTCGAGTGCTCTCGGAAGTCTGCATCCGTTGAGCACTTCGTCGCTGCGCGCCATGTCTCCGGTCACCCTGTAGTTGTGCGGTATACACTGTTTCCATTTATATGGGATGATACGTTGGATGAGAGCGATGGGTATTCGGCGCTATATTCAGCAGCGAGTAGCTAGCGTCACTTTGTGATTATCCTCATAGCCTATGGTAATTCTTAGTTTCCAAGTCAACGACACCTCACGCTTAGCGACCCTGCTGTCAGTGGCCCGTGGTTCGTTCCACACAGGAAGTATGCGAGATGGGCGCCAAGCTCATGCATCCGTCCCCTGGGAGAAGTTCCCTTTCGACGTGACAGAGCTTCTATTGACCCATCACCTCATCAATTCGAAGTAGTAACCTATTTTGCAATCTAACTACTATATTACAACCATGCGAAGCCCCTGACATTATATGGTTCTTAAGTTGTTTCTCACGATCCTTGAACAGCCAGCGCGGCAGCGCTCAAGGCATTACAACCACAACCATACAATAAACACGAAACAAGACGAATCCTTTCTTTTACAGAAAACTCGGACACTGTCGCGGCTACCAAGGCCCCCCAAGCTCGTTCAGGTCATGCAGCATCGTAATCCGTTCCGTCCCTATCTGTCGGGTGATCTCGCTTTGTCGTGTGAGGGGGAGCTCTTCAAATGACGTGAGTAAACGACCGTCAAGGATTCCATACGACAATGGCTTCGAGACGTGGTCATTGCGAACGATGCTGCGAAAGATGAGACCAACCATCAGCCCTGCGGAAAATACATTCGGCAGGGTAAGGAGCACGCACCGGAAAGCGCGAGGGTTCAACCCGGCGGTGTGCTGGACGTTACGTGTAAGCTGGCCCTGGAGGAGATGTAGGCGCTTAAATGTCGCTTCGTCGACAGGCACGAGGGCAGTCAATGAACCATCGGGGTGCCCTGCAGCCGGTCAGATGGGGTCAGATAGCTACGTGTTCGTGCGAAACCTACCGCATATCAATTTTGCTTGAGGTGCGACCATGTCCTCGCCCTTCATCCGGCGTGCGATCGTCGCAGAGGAGCGATACTCTGATTGGCCATGGAATTCTGTTCGACACAACAGCTTCTGCCCGTTGCTCGATTCGGGACCTTAAATATGGGTACGGCTCAGGAAGCCACGTAGAACGTGAGAAACGTCGCACTTACTTTGTGGGTCATACTCGTACATCCGGATTGCCCCTTCTTCGTCGCCCGTAACAATGGATAGCTGCTCATCGGCAAAGAAAAAGTCGGCAGCCGTTACGCAGATACTCTGGGGGTCCTTCGCTAGAACTGCGAGCTTGTATGGGTCCTCCTGTGTCAGACCAGCTTGATTAGCAAGTTCCTTGGAAGCTCAAATTTGTAAAGGACGCACTTGGAATGCCACGAACCAGACACTTTTCACGGCATCACCAACGATCAGCAAATTTTTTAACGCGCGCAGCGTCGTTACATAGACGCCAACGTCGAGAAATGCCACGCCAACCAGGCGCTCGTCGAGGTCAAACGCACGCACAAAGATCTGTAACAACATTATGCGACGTTTTTTGCCTGGCTCAAAGGCATCACTCACCTTCTGTCCCATGGATGATACGAGATAGCCATCTGTGCCGCACACGGCAGTCACGGGACCCTTTGCCTCGTCCCGGCACCGCAAACGAAGCTTGAAGCTACGCTTGATGTCCGTCGTAGGATCCGGCACGACTTCGACAATCTCAAACACGTACGTCTGCTCCCAAAGATGAGAAGAGGAAGAGGTCTCGAATAAGGGAAACGTACAGCCCCTTTGATGGCCAAGTCTTCGCCGCGATTGATCGTTGTCCCTACGGCGATGAAGTCCTTGTGTCCCGACTCGGTACTCAAGGTCTCCAGTGGCACGCATGCGAGCGAGTTCACAAACTCGTTTGTCGCGAATTCGTACCTTAAATACCGGTACATAAGCGCGGAGACCTTCATCAAAAGAAGACGCTATACCCATCAAGAGCAACGAAGTCGGGGCTAAATAACTCAAGTGCTGAACATTCACTCGTCGGATACGAGACGTTGGAGGCTCAAAGACTGCCTAAGTACCTCAACAATACCATGAAAGATGCGACATACCATCTAAAGCCCACATCTCGTTCCCCTCCTCGTCGTACGAGGAGAACTGCGCATACATAAGTGATGCAGCGACCATCAAACAGCTAGTCGGTTCGAACACAATATTCGTATATGACCGACCCCGGGGGATATGTCGCGACGGTATATCCATATTGAGGTCAACGTCTGGCATCCATTCGAGGAGCGTAGGACCCTGGCAAGATGGATGAGATGTGATCATTGGCAAGGGCAAGTGTGCACCCTACCTCATCAGAATACAACAAGAAGTCTCCCTTCCAGTCCCAAAGGGAGGTGGCAGTAAACGCGTGCACGACAGCATGCCCCGACGGAATCACTTTGACACTTGCTTTGTCCGTTTGCACGATCCAGGACGGATTTTCGCCCGTTAAGAACACGCCCGACAGGGTCTTATCAGGTGCTGGTGATGTGACGAACGGAATCAGCTGGCGCGAGACGCGTCGGTGCTCGGCGAGGGTAGATGTCTCCTGTTCCTCCAGGTGTTGAATCTCGAACGCGCGTGAAAACGTTTTGGCAAACTTAACGGCAAGCATACTTGTCCGTGTCGGCGGTATTGGTTCGGAGCTAGGCTCTGCGGGAAGGGCTTGATAAATGGCAAGCTGACCACATCGAAGAAATACCTAAGGTTACGGGCCTCGTCAGTGCATGTGACGTGTCGATATCAAGAGAAATCATACTAGCAAGTACGGCCAAGGCTCCGTCTCTCCGATTGGAGAAATTAGAATCTGCTCTATGTCTAGCTCCTGAGGTTTGCGTGGAGGGTCTTGAGGAAGCGAAAGGGCAGGCGGGTCGAACGAATCGACTAAAACGCTCTGAAGGGATGCAATCGCGGTGGTCGAGAACGCCAAAGTCAACTTGGGGAGGGTCCAGATCTAGGCGTCATAGAACGGCCGATGAGGGAACATTCACAAGAAAATCACGTGATTAGCGACTGACTTCCACCACGCCCTGTGGCCTGCAGAGCATGAGCCACTGGGTTCTTTGTCCGGCCGTCATGGCTGCTTGGAGGGTTGAAGTGGCAGGCTGTGCATCGCCATTGGCATTCTCGTTTACACGTGTTTTGAATATGCCAGCTGAATCGGTGAAGAACGAGCCAGCAATGTAGCGGGATGTCTTTCGCCCAACGGTTAATGCGCGGAAAGGAAGGCATGTCGAAGCAACGTACCTTCTCGCCCATGGGTGACATATCTTTACGCCGTATCTTCCCGCGTTCAGGTTCTCCAATAAAGAGGCCGATGGTATCGTCCTCACGGAGGATGAATACGAAAGGGTCGCAAATACTACAGTATTTGATCTTAGGTCGTTGGTTGTTACCTTCCATATCCTTGATGATCTGTCGCTCTGTACCATCTGTTATACGAATGGGGTCAGACCACGTAGTATAAGATTATCTGAAGCTTATGCAACGTACCCGGCTCGAGCACCCGGATGGCATTTGATAACACGTGAAGGATTGCCGTGCCTTGGAAGAACGGTGCGGCACCAACAGTGACACCTTGGACGCGGGTCGTGATCGTAATGTCCCCCTTGGGAGTGCGTGTGCCAAACTGCCCCGCATCCGGGTAAGGTCTATAGCTGGGCTCAAGGAGAGGGGAGAAATGCGCACACGCGAAAAGCCTGGAGACGGGATGACATCGGTTCCGAGAATTAAGGAGTCGTTCTCTGAGTAAAAGGGGTTCGCGGGGCGGTCGTACGGCACGCCATTGACCTTCACCGCCGTGCGCACCGGGAGCGACCACAGGCCCCGCGCGCCGCCAATCGCGTGCAACTTGCGTTTCGTGCGGGTTGGCAGGTCACGCTACGGAGGGCCCCCCACGGGCGCCTGTGAGATGTGTGACAGGGCTAATTAGGGTTGTGGCGCACGGACCTGAAAGAGGGTGAAACCACCAAGTGACCCGGACCCTGTTGCGGTGACAAGCTCCGGCACGAAGCGGTCCTGCAGCAAGGTATACACGGGGCAATTCATTAGCGTGGTGGGACAGAGCTAGCCCGGCTTGGGCTTACCCCGTTCTTGGTAAGGGCAAACGTCAGGTCGGAGATAGGCCCATAGGCGGGAAGCGAGTCGCATAGCGAGAGATGGATGACGGTCCGCGTCTTCGCCGATGGTGCAGCCGAGGCAGAGGGTAAAGGATCGGGGCTTGATGTTCCGTATATGTCTGTGAAAGGCGGATTCATAAGTGATCACTGGCACCACGCGTTTGAGTGTCATGCACACCGTCATCGTCGTCCAAGTCCATCGCGTTCCCAGCATCGACCACCGCAGCAGGGCCAGAAGCGGTCGGGTCGTCTGCGTCAGTGACGGGTTCCTCTACGCTCGCGGTCCGAAGTAATACAGATGGGCCCACCATGCTCCCAATGAACAAATGTTCGCCGTGAGCCTTCTGGACGATGGTGGGAGAGGCCGTTTGCGCCAGTGCCGTGCCGACTACGAGACGCGACACCATTTTCCCATCGACGACGAATTCAAAGGGAATGATGACGCCGTCTACGAGAACAACAAAAAGGGTGCGTTCCTCGACGAATGCCATGCGCGCCCCCTCGAGGCGCAGTTCACGCATGCCCACAGGCGTGGGAAGGGTAGGCATATCGCTCACGCGTGGCAGCCAGCCGTTCACAGGGAGGGCAACACGCCGCGTTGCCTGATCAACGTGGATGACCGCATTGCTCGATAGGATGACGACCCCACCCAGCGCTGATGAACATGGGATAAGAGACAAGCAGTCGTAAGGCAAGCCGTCGACCTTCGTTATGGCCGGATATGTGCGAGTAACGAGATCGAGCGTGAAGATATACAACGACATCGTATCCTTGAACTCCTTCAAACGGCTGGGGGGTGGATAGAGTTAGAGTGGACGAAGGGTCAAAGATGGGATATCACCTCACCCAGTCCATGTCTGCTGGGGTTGGAACAGTACCGCAACGGTTGGGTTGTTGAACCCAGGAAGGAACACAAAATCGACAACGTTTTTGATGTGTTGATCCACACTGGCGGCCAAATCGAGAACAAAACTGGGGGAATAAGGCACATCCCTACATAGAGTGAGCTCAATCATGAGATTTGCAATGCGTCAAACACACCTTGCTCTATAATCTTGTTCCATGACGTCGAGATCCGCTTGCGATTGGTAGAAGGGCAATATGGCGAGGGCATCTTTTGGAAGGGATAATGCGGCGCACCGAGATGCGGGGTCGGTCCGGAGTTCGGACCTGAATAAGGTCGTGTCAAGGGAGAGCTAGACCAGGGAAATGAAGGTGAGATTCCGGCAAGGACGCTTATCAGAAGCAAGCTTACGAGCTGGGGGGCGCGTTCATACGTGTGGATAGAAACAGTGATCAAGTCGTGTACGGCGGCAGACCACTCCAGCAAAGCTATCTGGGTGATGTCAGTTGACTTTACGGCGTATGAAGCGACGTCAACAGACTTTTGCGTCCTTGAATGACACAAGCAAACGATCGAGTCTATCTTCATATGATGACATGATGCGGACGCTCTCTAGCCCGGTGACTGTTCCATGAAGACGGTGTTCACGAACAAAATGGAAGCGAGCGATAGTCGGCGGTTGGCCGGAGCCTCTGGGACCTGTGAACTGAGGGGGCGATACGCAACAATCAGCTCAATTGCTCTGAAAACTAAAGCTCAAAAATCGAGAGTGATAGCAAATGTCTGTCATTTGGAAGGGACCGAACATAGACACAAGAGTATCCAAAATCACCTTGACAGACCCCATATTGACGAAACCTTCACCCTGTCCGTCCATCTCGACCTCGCCCTCAACCGCTTCCGTCCCTCTTCGCACATCCGCCCTTCGTTGGCGTTCATCTTCTAGCTGGGGCAATATAGGTGCGGGATCCTCCCTGACTTCGAAGACGCGCAAAATGTTGGCACGTGCAACGACGACGTTGTAAAGTGTGCCTCGAGAAGATTGGTCGTGTGGCGTTGAGGTTGAGGGTGTGGAGGCTTCTACAAGAGTAGACGGAGTAAGTTTGAGAGTTATGGCATACTCTACACCGCTTGGAGGAAGAATTTCCTGATGTAAGGCTTGCATGATTGGAGGGGTCCAAGTTCAGGGAATAGAAGAGAAGGGATTTGAACCAACAAGTATAGGAAGGTCGGCCAGCTAGCTAGATAAGCTAGTCACCACCAATGGCAAAATTTTGACCGATCTATCAAGTATACCCCAAGCCCAGGGAAAGGTTCAAGGTTCCCTCTGTCACAGTGGCCGCCTTCGAGGGCGTGGGAAAATATCACGTGTTTCGTAACCTCCACATTCACTGACACCGCACTACTACTAATAATACTAATAACCTAGCACCAAAACGTTGAAGGGGGCTCTCTGGGTTTACGGCATAGTCAGAGCCCTCTTGGATCTCACATCTGGATCTTAGGCCGTCATAGTTGATCATGTTCCAGCCTCTTGGATTCGGACTGTCACACCCGGAGGGTGAAATCGCTCCTCGCTTTTCGCGCGTGTGTGCTGCACTCCTTTCTGGGCTTACATTTGAGGTTTATCTACGCCTCCACCCCTAATTGTCGGGCTCGTGTAAAAAGCATGACCTCTTAGCTGACGGGGGGTTCCGACCGGGGTTCCTTCCTAACATAAGACCCTTCTGACCTCGGTGACTTGACAAACCCCCTCAAACCTGACCGCCTGTCTACCTTTTAATTGTGCCCTTCTCGCATTATGGCGTCCTCTAGAATCTCTCGTAGTGTTCCCGCCAAGGTTTGTCCCTCCCCTCCCCCCCCTCCCTAGATACGCTTGACTAATTAAGATCTTAGAACTTCGTCATGAACCTACCGAGCAGGGCACTTCGTATCTTCGATAATACTACGAATTCCCCCACTCCTTACCCAGTTCCCTCCATTTCGGAACACAAGTCCGGCGGGGCGCTCACCCGGGTCATGAGCGCTTCAAAACCCCCCACTCCTCCCATCGAGACATTTTTCAATCCTTCAAACTACATTCACCGTTCGGCGATTGACACTGCCTACGAACAGAAAAATTCGGGTGGTTCACGAAAGTTTGGTATTTATCCTTCCGGTGCTAAGAACACATTTGTGTATGAAGCCTCCGTCTCATCAAAATCCGACTTCTATGACGACGAAGATTCCTTCTTCTTCTCCACTTCAGACGACGCCTCTACCCTCGCCAGAAGTAGTCTCGAGACTCTTCAGAGCGTTTTTGGCTTTAGAGACGACGGCTCGGATTCGGATGCCTCGGATCATTCACCCCGCATCATTCCGCCGAACCTCCCAGCGCTTATTGAGGCCCAAAAAAATTACAACGCTGGGATCATCAGTGTGGCATTACCCGAAGGTGGGATCATTCGTCGATCGTGACCTATCTTGCCGCCCTAAATTTTCCCATACAGGTTCCGTCTCAGACTCTGATACCGACAGCACGATCACTGAGGGTCCCTACACCGGTGAAGATTCAGCTCCCGGTATGACCACCATGCAACGGTATCATTCTATGATGTCATCTCGTCCACCCCCTGTCTCTGAGGACCGTCGTATCCTGCCCCCGCCTGTGCAATCACAGCCCCAGAACGGCGTCATCGCCCCGCGAGGCCCCACGATCTCCCAATCCGCGGGGATCGTTAGCCTTGCGCGACAATCTGTTCCCATGCAGCGCCGGCAGGATATGCAGACGCCCATGCCTCGCGATAGCCTCGTGCTCCCCCCTGCAGCTCCTGTGCAGCGGCAAGATTCCGGTTACGCTGGACGTGCCGTGATTCCCCGCCGCCCATCCCTCGAGCGAGACCAGCGACCGATTCTCCCTCCCGGGCTGTCGTCATCACCAGGCACCCACTCCAGCATCACAGGACAGCCTTCCGCCCCGCCCGGATACACTCCTGGAAGGCCACGCCGTGACTCCCTGACTCCCTCGGCCCCACTATCTGTCCAACAGGCTCGCCGTGATTCGGTTTCCCTCGTACCTCAGCCGTCTGTGCAACCCATTGCCCGGGATTCGGTTCTTATCGCACCCCAGCCACCCATACAGCCCGCTCGTCGTGATTCCATATCTTCAGCACCTCAGCCGCCACCACTGTCCATTCATGGCAACTCCATCACGGGCGTGTCACTCCCACTAGCCCCCGTGCGCAGGGCTACTGACCCGTTCCCCGCGGTAAATCCCGGTCCTCCAGCCCCTTTACGCCGTGCGGAGTCTGCGCCGCGTGGACAGGGAACCCTCGTGTCTACACGTGTACGATTCAATGACGAGAATCTGATTTGTCCCTCACCGATACCGATGCACGAGCGGCGCAAAGGCTTCCACAATCGACGCGGGTACGCCCTCTATCATCCTCTCCTCCGCCACGGTGGTTGCTGATTAGACTTCTCTCGCAGAGATCAACTTTGGACGAACAAGGGAGATTACAAGCCTGCCCCGCCAGGGCAAGAGTACCCCCTTGACCTCGCTAACTATCCGGACTACGGCGAAGGTTGGATGAACGAGGAGGGCGTGCGTATTGACATGCAGCACCGACTCATTCCTAAACCCCCGCTGCGCTCTGCGCTCAAGCGCTCGCGCCTGCCGAGCAATGCTGGTGCCAACCCCCCGCAGTTCATGGCAATGGTGCGACCCTGACGAGCGCACTGCCTCGCCGTCTTTTTTGGTTTTTCATTTAATTCATTTTCATATTAAACTGCTCCGCCATAGGTGGGCTCACGATTGCAACGACTTAACTTATGAGCCTAGCCGCTTTATTTATCGTTACCGGGTTCAGAACATCATCGCTATACCTTTCGGTCGACGTGCCGGCGTTTGCGTCGCTTTCATTTTTGGTACTTTGTTGTTACGGTTACACGCACGTAGTCAAGATACCTTGCATATTATCTTTCATAGCAGCAATAAAATATGTCATTCCTTACCACACTGTCTCAGCCCTTTGCGGCTTATTTCATTACACTATGATACTGGTCATGATGTGCCCTCGCGTGACTGCCAGTGGTTGCTGCTGTCAAACAATTACATTATGGCGATGATGTTGTGTTCCCTAGACCTTCCACTGGCACCAAGTAGCCAATTGCTCTAGTCGGACCAGGCACAGGTCAGATCCTGTCGGGACCGATCTCGAGTCCAGCAAGTAAGGGCTAACTTGAATAGGTGGCGGACGCTGATATGAAATTTCCGTTCTGATATTGCGTCCGAGTCAGCATTTGCCCCCGGGCCATACCATCCAGTCAAAGCATCTCTTCTTGTCAATCACCGACCCATTTCCTGCTTTCAAGTACGGTCAACTGGTGTCTCTCGAAACATGTGGCTAACAGACACGCAAAGTGAGTAAGCGAGCCCACTCCCTCACAACTAAAAAAAAAACATCAGCGACTCGGACTGACAGGCCGCAGAAATCGGCGTTGGGCTGACCTTGTTTGGGGTGCTCTTCATGATGCTCGGCGTCATGCTCTTCTTTGACGGTGCCCTCCTCGCCCTCGGAAATGTGCGCAAACCCTACCTACTCTCTCCAAATCCCTGGCTGGGCGGTTTGTTGTTACTAACCACAACTTTTTGGCGGCGCAGATCCTCTTTCTTGGCGGGCTCTTCCTTATCGTCGGCCCACAAAAGACGTTTTACCTTTTCACGCGGAGGAACAGGCTACGCGGGACCACCTGCTTCCTCAGCGGCATTGTACTCGTGTTTCTCAAGTGGCCAACTATCGGTGTGTTGGTGGAGATGTTCGGTTTTCTCGACCTTTTCGGGTGCGTACGCCCTAAGCCACGTCATTGTCCTCCTCCACTCTTACCTGCCTCGTTCCCCAGGGACTTTTTCCCCATCATCCTCACTTTCCTCCGCCAATTACCGCTCATAGGGTCGTTCCTGAATCTACCTTACATCCACCCTGTACGCTACGATCTCTCACTTTTGCCTTTCGCTAGCTTGCACTTACCCACATCATCGCCACGCGCTGTACTGTAGTTCATAGACCGCTTAGCAGGCTCACATACCTCTGTAATATGATGACCAGTGTTGTCATGACCTAGGTCTGACATGTGTCAGCGAACAAATAGTGTGAGACGGTCGGGACCTGGTCAAAGTCCACACAAAAAGGAAATGGTTTCGAATGGACGTGACTTGAGAACATCATTAGATTATCCAACTACTGGGCTTCGTCTACGTCTTCTAAATTCTCATTCTCAGTCGTTAGCTCGGCAACCAACATCTCCTCTAAGTGCTTTATGCCCCTTCCAGTAGAAATTGGGACCGCTTCCTACGCAGCGCAGCCTACCTTCAAAATGCCATATTCATAATCGAGGAGAGGGTCTTGAAACTTGAGGGCACCTGCAAAAGAATCTCTGCAGAGGGCGTTGCAGAGCTGCATCTTGGCTACATCCAGAACGGACACTACGGCAGCGTCAAGATCGAAAACAGGATGGGCCACTCAGCAGGACCAACGGACCAAAGCTTCAAGCATACCGGGGCGTAGTACTTGCGAGCAGCGCGTTTCGCGAACAGGTTGGTGGGCTCTTGAAGCAGAGCATACGAGACCATGAACGTTTCCTCGCTGATCTTGACGCGCTCAAGACACCTGTGCCGCCCTCGGGCTGCTCGCCCAAGGACGAGATATTGGCGACGACATTGCCGAGCATGCCGCATAGACGTTCCTGCTCTCCGAGGCGCTGCGGCTGGGCGCGCAAGGGACCCTCGGCCCATGCAGCTTTCTGCTCCTCAGCTTTTTTCTCAGGGGCAACCTTCACACATCGAGATGAGGTATTGGCTTTCCCGTGATAGACTTTTCCGCGTTCCGAGCTTACAGTGTAAATGTAAGAATTTCTGTCTTCCTCCGTAGTTACAAATGAGCTCACCTGCTATATGTAGCTCTTTATCTGTTCGATTTTGGAGCATTCCCCCAACTGTAGCAAGTATGTCGGACTGCCGAAGCGCGGCTACAGTACGAGTACTTGATCCTCGCACTGTCTCAAATCCTCTGAACTGACTTAGACCTACAGCACACAGCATCCGAATAAACTCTGGGCTTTGGCTACCTCCCGTGGTGATCCCGATGATCTCAAGCCGCCAGATAACCACCTTCGCGGGGCTTCACTCCGGGAGGATTCATTTATCGAGTTTGGGTACCATCCAGTCCTTCGTATAGGGGACGTACACACTCGCGCCAAAGTCGTATGCGTTCTCCACGAACTTCCTGGGCAGCGAGTCGACTGTGCCCATCAGCAAGATGTAACTTGAAATGCTGGAAGACCCGAATGGCGTGGCGATGAGGAGTACTCCCAGCACTACTCTGTAACATGGCTGTTCATGAGTCTAAGAGACAGCCTCACAATGTGTACATTATCAGTGATTTAACCCTACATTCCTCCGTACTTGTCGAAACCTCCCCGTCTTTCTTCCACCCCCTTCTTCCTTGCGCCTTATGTACTTTCGCCCCACGACGCATCTCCCTAGCATTGTTCCTTCGGACGGATCTCGGCCTCCCTTGGCACGCTCTCCAGCTCCACTTTCTCGGAAACGACAAAGTCATTCGTCAGGCTCGCATCCGCGATGGTATACGAACCGATCATCGTCACCGCGAGTACGCCGTGCGTTCCTGTTGTGGCCCACCCCAAGGCGTAGACGTGGAGCAGTGCGCGGCCGGCTTCATCCAGCATGCGCCTCAGGTCCGCGCGCAGGTGTCGTCACCGAATGGTCAGCATGGTGCCCAAACGTGATCACGACGAGGTCGATGCGTGGGACAGACAGATATTGCGCCAGTTGGCACGACACGGAAGGGTTCCTTGAGCATGGTAACACGCCGCTAGCACCAGCACGAAATGATATACATCTGCTATGAGCGTGGGGCCCACCTGTGAGCAGAAAAAGAAAAAGTCGAGCAACTAAGACTTTATGCCCTTCGATGGTGAGGGCAGCGTCATGTGGGGGAAACCTCTGTGCCAGAGCTGCAGGATGTGGAATTTCTGGCGGGAGAGCTTCGTGTCCCCTAGCAGGGGCGGAAGGAGCCCAGGTGCGAGCGGGACCACGGATCCATCCACAAATGTCATCAGTTCGTGCAGCTGTATTCTTGAGAAGGTTGCCTGGCGGGGACCCCGCAATACACAGTTCAAGACGCGGCGGAGGACTGAGTGGGGTAGCAAGTCGAGCACGGACGCAGGGATATTGTAAGGCCGGTCCCACCGGTAGCGGCATCAGCGAGACGTCAATGGAGAAGTTGCCTTGGCCGATGACGACCACATGCTCAGCCTTCTGTAGAGGTTATGGTGTAGGGCATGAGGGAACTTAGGTGAACCAATGGACGAGCGATAGTGCGAGAATGACTCGATAGGGAGTGGCAAGGCAAGATAGTACAGCCGGTGGAGAGGAGGAGGGTTGTAGTGTGTGACATTAAGGCTGAGAGACTCGGAGATGTTGGAAGAGCATATGGGATGGGCCAACCTGGACATCCCCGAAGAACTTGAAGTGTTGGCGGGTGTCTTCGGAAGCCTGATCAAACTCGTGCGTACAGCTCTATATGGGTACAATTAACAGCTTTGGGGTGAAAACCACAAATGCACTTTGACTTCGGGATCGTCCAGAGCAACGCTCTATCAAATAACCCCACGCGGAGTATTGTAGACGTGAATTTTCAACAAAGAAGTGAATGACTTGTTCTACAGGAACAGTTATAAGGGGCGAGAGGCGACAACTTGAAGAAAGATGACTCGGAGGCCCGGGTGCCACCACCACACCGTACCATTCACAACAGTCCGCCCCACCCGACCCTGCAGAGATCATCTTCTGTGATCTTCATTAGGTCAGCGAACAGAGGAGTTCTCTCGGCGTCGGACCATACCACCTGACCGGGGAAAACGCCTACCTCCTCACAGCAAGGCCACACCAACATATATCGCGTTCCGCACTACGTTTACAAGGCGACATTCTCTGCGCTCTAGACAGGAATCTGTCTGTCTGAACACCCGTCGCAATAACCAAGCCGGACGACAAGTAAAGGCATGATCACAGAAGCGGTAACTGGGGCCACCGACGGGTAACAAGTGCGCAGCTACATACCGTACATCGGGAAGGGGAGAGAAGAAAATTTTTTGATACAGCTACTTACATTCGACTTTGACATGGCACGCTCAACGCCCGCCTACGGACAACCACAGATGCGCGTTACCGGAATCGTGGACTAGGACGCACCCGCGCCACCGTGACCACGCTTCGAGCGCCAGCCACCCGGAGCGCCGGTGCTGCTGAGCACACCACCATTAACCCCGAAGCCCGCAAATGCCCCGCCCGGGCCAGGGCCTGCGCTGACGGGCCCAGGGCCATCACCAGGAGCAGTGACTGGACTGCTCGCCTTGTGAAATGAAGACCGATAGCCCGACTGAGGGACAGCTTGTATCGAGAGGAACTTGTTCGGAAGCGGACGATCCTCCGTATTATACTGGCAGAGGTCATTTCAGGAAACGTGAAGGGATGGTAGACAGCGCATGACGGAAAAAAGAAGGCACGTGAGAGTGTTAGAGGCTTACCTGGAATTCGAGCCCGATCCCGTCCGCTTCGGATACGTCGAGGAGCTTGACGAGCTTGCGCCCGATGCCGTTGACCCTCTCGACGTCGTCCTTCGAGCGTGTCCAGAGTTGGATACGATCGACCTTGGAGCGCAGGCTGACGACTGCGCCGCAGATCTCGTCGGTCTCGTCGAGCTCTTCGCCGACAAGTGCCATGGTGAGCCACTGCCAGCACTGGTCGAGCAGCGCCGGGTTGTTCTTCATCGTGAGCACCCACTTCCCGCCGTTCGCGTTCGCCTCGTCCTCCCACATCGGCTTGATGCCCGACTTGAACAGGTGATAGTTCGAATTGCGCTCCAGCTTGGACGGCGGCTTGAGCCAGTTGAAATACCGACAATACGACTCGACCGTATCAAATTCGCCGACCGTCGTCAGGCCCGCCTCGTAAGTCCCAGAGTCGGCTGGCGCCGGGTACGTGGTATCTGTGGCAGCCAATGGCGTGTACGGTACCTTCGCCTTGGTATCGTGGTAGATCGTCCTGTACATGAGGAGGATGTCGTGTTGGTGGCAGGATAGAGTAGAATAGGACAGTTGCGGGGGCGAGACCCCCGACTGAGACGCACCATGAATGTTGTAAAGGATGTTCCGGCGGCTTCGTCATCACGCCCGGCGTCTGAGGATCCTCGATGGGCTCCGCTTCGGGCGGCACCGCGGTGCCATCGACGCTAAGGGTACGCGTGCGCGCATAGTGCGCGGTGATAGCATCAAGGGTCGGGATGTTCTTGAACCCCTTCGTCTTCTTCACGGGCTTATCGAGGACGGAGGTCTCCTGGGCAAGCTTCTCCACTCGCTCGATGGTGAGCGCCTCGCCTGGGCCCGCCGCGGCGAGCGCATCACCGTTGACGGATCCATTGGTCGAATTCGGAGGCGAGGTGGAGAGGGCGGCGGGCGAGGTGGAGCGTGTCACTGGGGCGTTGACGGCGACCGAATCTGCGATCGACGTGGCGGTCGAGACGGAGGTTTGCGAGCCTGTACGGAGGAGAGAGGCGGCCAGGCGAGGGCGGGTCGCGGACAAGTTGTTCGGGGGTGGCGTATTAGCGCCGATGCGAGCAGCGAGCTGATTGAGCGATGGGAGACGCCCTGCAGAGGAAGGTCGTTCTGGTTTGGGAACTTCTAGACCCGGTTGTGAGGCAGCAGATGAGTTTGTGCTCATAGCGAAGTCGGGTGCAGTGGCGGCAGCTCACAAAGGTCAGCCACCGCGTCTATCGCCTTATGGCAAGAACCATTTACAGTAAATAGAAAATCGCTGTCTCAAAGTCTGTGATAGGATCGTCTACCGTCATCGCAGTCATAGATCTGGTCATAACTACGGGTGTGGACCAAGCAAAGGCAGGCCCGAAATATCGAGTTGATTCTACCGATGTATCGCTCTGGTGTACCACGCCGTAGAAAGAGAATGTTGGGGGGAAAAGTACCTATCCTTCTCTACGAGAGCTAGGAAAAAGTCGCGGAGCAGAGTTCATCGTGATGATATGATAACCCGCAAGTTTCCCGTGGTCTCGACGACCGCGATGGTCTGCGTAAAAACGCCTGGCTCACTAGTAGAATGACGCTTAGACGCTGCCCTCATCATTTGCAATGGGAATTTCGGTGGTGGGGCCCTTAGG
This sequence comes from Lactifluus subvellereus, assembly GCA_022496195.1. Lineage (NCBI taxonomy): Eukaryota > Fungi > Basidiomycota > Agaricomycetes > Russulales > Russulaceae > Lactifluus > Lactifluus subvellereus. Next base: position 292,335 of record WTXC01000015.1, on the reverse strand, counting down.
TCCGAGTCAGCGGTCAGTTTGATTTGAATCTTCTCCGATGCACTACTCAGGCTCCCATACACATCATTCAATTTGCTCGTATACTAGTACATTTCGTCCGCGACCAATATAACTATTCGTGCTCACGTACGGGAGAGCAACCCTAGTTCACTCCTCCGAGGTGTCCGAGATGAATCCCAAGCTAAGCTGCCGGTGCTCCGGCGATACAACCTCTTAACCGCAAGGGTGCATGACGGTGACGACTTCCTAGCGGATTAAAGGGATATAAAAGTCCAACCTTCCCATCCGCTGTTTCGTTGATATAGTCCAAAGTTGTAGTTTGAGCCGAATTTCTATCGATGGTAACGTGTGCCATGTGCCATCCAGCAGATGCCCATACGATCCAAGGCGTCGCTTGTGAGAAGGATGTCTTCGGGCAGCGAAGATCTTGCGCGCTAAGTCACCTAAGTCATAGGAAATGAAAATGCCACTCCGGTATGTCCGCGCGGGGAACGCCTACAGCAGGATGTTCCGAAGCAACGGAAAAAACGAGAAGGCCGTCGCTAGGATCGCCGTCACGTGTGACGCGAAGTGTACATTGTACAATGGTGTATGGCGTATGGCGTAAAGTACTGTAGGACAATGTCGACTCAGACCCCGTTCGGTTATTGGCGCCAGACATATCATCGCACCGCGTGAAATGGACATCCAAAGATAACCCTCATTTATTCAGTTGGTGTCTCGGATCCTCGGAACGTAGCCTAGTTGGACTACGAACAGGTGTCCCTGACGCGCCCGCGGATCAATGGCTTGTCCTCATTGGCACGCCGGACCGCCTGCATCTCCATTTCCAAGTTATTGGGCGCAGCCCCCCAATTCATTGTGGATTTTCCATGGGAACGCGAACACTGGCACGCACCTATCTTCTTTTGTTGGTCGCCAGAGCGTCACGGGTCTGCTGGAAAAGACGAGTCGCAAGAAACCTAGTGCTAGCCTCATCCAATCCAGGTTATGCCTGTATGTCACACCAGGTATCGCAGAAAGCCTTCTTTGGTTACATCCAAAACCCCGGTTTCAGCTTCAACCAGCAGTAGTTCTAAACACCCTCAGCGGGTAAATCAAAACACCTCGGATCAACTGTTGCGGAGATGTAGAGCCCCTCATGCCATTCAGCCTACTTGTGCAGTGGTCGAGCGTCCTTGGATACGCAAAGTTGAACTACGTGTCAAGCGCACGGAGAAGTAAGATCAAGCCGCGCTCTCCGAGAGGCTTTCTCACCACGACGGAGCCAAAGAGTCCCGCCTAGCAACTTGTACTTATCAAAGGCTATAAGCTTGTAATGAATGGTAACCCTCTTGCAGTGTCCTAAGGGTGGGAAAAAGCCATCCAAGGCCAGAAGATCAAGCGATCCACTGGATGCACTAAGTGTAACAGCATACAACGGGCGTCCTATATGGCGTATCCAGACGCGCGGCTCGTATCTAAAGGAGGAATACTGTCAGAATTGAATACGGATGTTGAAACAGAGAAAATAAGAGAAAAAAAATTACTTGTACCTCCTGGACGGGGCAGAAGCGAGCGACGATGATGCTCTTCCCAGGTTCGTCTCACAATGCGAAACTTGCCAGTTCATGATGAGTTTACGGGTGTTGCGCTTATACACTACCTTCACGAAGACATGTCAAGGTCGCCATGAGGAATGCGTCTACGGTGTTGCCTTTAAGAGGTTCGACTATACGACCGTCGGCTGTGAGCCGAACAATTTGGAACTGAAACTGTGTCAACGTTTGAGACCGCTTCCGTTGATAAAGGTAGCAGATCTGATGCCTAAAGGGGTTCAACATGTAGGAGGTGGTCATGAGGAGACACGCAGAAGATACTCACTGAGAGAACGGATATCACTGTATGGCCATTGATGCTAGCATTTATCGAAGGGGAAATCCACGGCTTTGCATCGGAGAGCCGTCATATCTCATCGTTCACGTGTAACCGTCAGCACTGATTTGGACTCACAGCACAGTGAGAGGCTAGCCCATGTTTACATGATCGTCATCTATCGTGATTCGTGACCCAGACAAAGGAAGCCTACAAGTTCATGTACTGGGGGCTGACGGAGGACTGTGTATTCATACGGCAGCCAGGATCATCGACCGCGGATGCAGTTATCGTCATGGTGTCTACTTGCCATTTACCCACAGGGCCACAGGCTGTCGTGCCCGAGCCGCGTGATTGTTGCAACAACGCTTTCAACGGGCAGCGCTTTTTCGCGCGCTGGGTCACCAATTCCCGGCACGGCGTCTTTGTTTGCGATCAAAATAGCCTGTACAGTATCAAAACGTTGTCAGTGATATTCAAACACGAATACAATCGCCGTGGCCCGGTTTTCCTTACTGTCCTTGACCCATCCTTCGGCCGCCACCCATCTCCTTCGGCCAATCACACCCTGTCACAGTCCAAAAAAGCCAGCGTGGTGCGTTCGCGATGCAGATGCATTATGTGACCGCGTTTGCCGGTTACAGTAAAGCTCCGACACGGCGTCCGAAAGCCTGCGTGCCAGAGGCCCTTTTTTCGATCTCGTTTTCCTTGCGACTTTATACAGAAAAAGTACCACTATTGTGATAAGAATGAGCATATATACGAAGTCAATTGGGCCCATTTTGGTGAAGATATTTGAAGTGGCCGAAGGATGGGTCAAGGACAGTACTGAGTTGCCAGTGCGCCCGCACAGTCGGGCCTGCCGGTGTTATGTCAGCGAGATATACGGTGTTGCGGTGCCGTTTCAAGGGAACGCCCGTGATAGTAATCAATAATAACTTGCCTACTCACCTCTACTGATGCATTATACATCAAACTTCAGAGCCTCTCTTTGATAGAAGGCAAAGTGCAAGCCAAAATCCAACGCAATGTTTTTGAGAGTCGGGGACAGTCTCGCAACTGAGTTTTTTCCCACCTCGAGCTGCGCACCGCTCAATCAAATTAATTTCATGCATTGATTGCGGGAGCGCGTACCCTTTCCCATAGATTGGCGCGCCGTGAGTCGCTGCCGTAGAACACCGCCCATATCTGTGCTGGATGAACCCCAGCAATCAGCTTGCCGCACAACAGGCGCTGGAACTGGACCCTAACCGGCCTAACCTGTCAGCTTTTGGAGGCCCGGTTGTCACCCCAGGTGCCACGTTGAGTACATTTATGGCATGCTGAGACGCTCCCTGTTTGCGACTTTTCCGCTCCCTTCTCTTCGTTCCTTTTTTTTCTTCTTCTGTTTCTCTGTTTTTCTTTTTTCTTTTTCTCCCTTCGTACTTCAGCGCAGCGCGCTGCTGGATTAATTTGGATTTTCGCATTACTTTTCATCACAAAGGGTCCAGGATTCTTCATCACATCGTTTGTGCTACGGTGGGACTGCTGCGGAGTGCGCGTTTTGCAGACCTACAATCTCGCGCTAGACTGGGAAAGCCTCTCTCCCCTTTACACGATCTTCTAGCATCGCGTTACGCTGAAGCGCTCGCATTGATGCATCTGACGGGTGCATATGCCGGTGTTGAACACCTCCTTGACGGTGAGTTACGGGTCGTATTTTCAACACAATGCCGTCTCATATATCCATATCTGTTTGGTTAACCAGAGTTTGCAATGTACGTCTATCGACAAATGCCATCCTTCATTTGACCACCGACTAACCAATGTTCTTTTTAAGCACGAAGGGCTCATCTGGGACCCAATCTTTATGCCTGCAATGCCCAACCTGGACTCGTCATTACCCAGCGAAATCGATATAGCAAATCATGGTGTACCTGCTGTGGCAAATCCGACACCGCATCCCGATCGCACAAAGCTTGCCATCAGTATCCCGCCAATCTTAGCATATCCCGGCGCCGCCAACGGTGTAGACGTCGGGATTATGAGGTGTGTGAATTCCCGTTCGCAAATCGGGAGAGGAGGCACCGATGCTGACAAAGCACGCCCAGCCTAAGTAAGACTCGGGACCGACGGGACTTTAGTACGGTCAACGCCACCGTCTCCAAGAGACCAGAGTTCGTCCCCCACTTATTCCCGTCGATTGTCATCGTTTAACGTAATCGTGTTTGCCCATCTTAGCTCTAGCTCGGCAGGTATTATCATTGGAGCTATTGTGGTGGTATTGGCGGCCGTCGTGCTGCTTCTTTTGCTTCCCTTGTATTTCAAGCGCCGTAGTCGCACCGCCCAGAAGACCCACGCTACCGATGAGGAAAGTGGAATTTCCCAGCAGGCTTCCTATGAATCACGTAGCGATGCCACTGTGAGTTTTCTCGGTCGCTCGGATCGTCCTAATCTCTGATGATGGAACAGAAAAAGTCGTCTGCCAGTCATTCAGGTGATTTGCAGCGTGAGACTTCGGGTGACGTTCTTTCCACGTCGCAACTGTCATCTGAAACTGCCCTCCTTATGGCCGAGGGAGAGCGCACCGATCTGTCCCGGCTCAACCTGCCGGGAACCGTCAGCGATTCGACATCGCCCTCCTCTCACGTAAAGGAAGAAGAGAACCGAGTAAAGGCTCTTCCGATGCGGCCACCACGCCTCCTCTTACGGCCCAAACGTGTTGATGACGAGGAACGACAAGACGATTCTCTAACTATGACGAGGTCGAGCACTGTCAAACTCGGAGCACGGGCAAGTCGAGGAAGGTTTTCTGTCGCACATAGCATGTTACCAAATCCATGGGATGGTGATGAGATGCCGGGGTCCGCGGGGTTTGAACGGGTGCTCTTCAGGCTGCCCTCGTTCCCACCGCCTTCTGCGCTGCCGACAGCTTCCTTCAAGACAGGATTACCCCGGCACTCGCGCGAGTCTCGAGCACTCTCACTCTTGTCATCCGAGGTGAAAACCACAGAGGACACCCAGGCCCGGTCTTCGGTTAGGGTGTCGGCAGTTGAAAGAGTCCGACCGAGTCCGGCACCGGTCGTCTGATATTACAGTCGGGCCTTGGTTTTGACATCATAACTTTATTCTATTTTGTAGAACTTGCTGTAAAAACTGTATACTAATCACATCACGATCACATCACCTCGATCGGCTCGGCTTAGACCGGGACATCGAAAAATATTACGTGTCGGCACCAACTGTCGGTGGGTATTTCTTGTTGACTTAGCCCGTCACGACGCAACTGGCTCCCGACCGCTCCTCGCATGAAATAGAAAAGAACAGGCCTGTCCGTAAAAGCAAACATGTCGAAATTTAAGCTGTCTCATGACAATTTTTCGGCCCCCAACGGAGAGGTCCTCGAGGATTCGTCAACCACCCCATCACAGCCTATCGCCCTAGCCGCTAAAAAGAGCCCGTCCCTCCCGGATCCCCTACCCGTCGAGGACAACACTGCGAGCGTTGCAGCAGGGCGATTACCGGAGGAGGTCTATACGAAAACGCTGCCGTGGTGGCGAGCAGCGCTCCGGAGGAAGTGCGTTGCGGTGGTGGAATGGGAGAGCAAGGTCATTGCCAAGTGGCAGGTGCGTCAAGTTACCTGCCATCCGTGCATCAGGACGCTCATCGCCTTCGCAGAGTCGCATTCGGTCCCCGAGCCTAGACACATATTTTCTGCAGTCCTCGATGCTTGGCGCTCATACCTTCTTTCTCGTGTTTCTTCCCGGGGTTTTCTTCTCTGGATATGCCGAGATAGCAAGAGGGTGAGCACCGGTGTCATTTCTTTCCGGCTCTGTTCTTGTGTACCTGATCTCTTTCTGTAGGCTTTGCTATGCCCTGGCCTTTGGCGTGTATTCGTCCTCATTCCTCAAAGATTTGGTATGCTCTCCGAGACCTTACGCACCACCAGTCACGCGCCTCAGTAAGATCGCAGAAACATCGTCTTCGCCTTCTGCGGCTGATTTTTTTTGGTAGCTATCGGAAGCCATCACCTCGAGTATGGCTTCCCCTCAACTCATTCTACGAATTGTATGTCCATGGCGTTGTTCCTGGGAGCACACGTGCATGATCTCCATCATGCTGGTTCCATCTCGACCGCTGCTTTCGCGACTTGGATCACTGTCCTTGTAGTTTATGTGTTATCAATTGTGGGCGGCCGGCTTTACACCGGAATGCATGGTTTCATGGACTGCTTCGTCGGCGTCTTACTCGGAACGACTAGCTGGTTGTTCCAGCGCCTTGTGATGCCAGAGGTTGAGGGCTGGATCGCCCGCAGTGGTTGGACCGGTGCGTCGTTTACGTGCCACATATAATGCTCCTTCTTATCCTTTCGTAGCACCCCTGATTGCGACGTTCGTCTGCCTCCTCTTGGTCAATCAACACCCGTCCCCCGTTGACGATTGCCCCTGCTTCGAAGACGCTATTGCTTTTGTATCCGTCATCCTCGGCATTATCAATAGCCTCTGGTGGTCCAAGCGTGTACCCGCGCTCAACGCGTACCTCTTCACCTCCACAAGGCCCGGCGTCGCTCTCGACTCGCCTGCGGCAGTCACGACCTGGATGCTCTTCGCGGTGCTCAAGCTCACGATGGGGATCCTGCTCATCTTCACATGGCGCATGCTAGCCAAGCCAACTGTACAGACGCTCCTCCCGCCGCTCTTCCGCTGGCTCGCACACGCGAGTCCCGTGCGCCTCCCGCACCGCCGCCACTACACCCCGGCCACTGAGTATTCCCATGGCCCGCCGCACACGCTGCGTGCGGTGCCGAGTATGATTGATCTTGACTTGGCCACGGCCGCGGTCGTCGACGAGAGCAGCGGAGTCGCGAGCGCGCCGCGTGAGCGGGGCGTGGGCACGGTCAAGCGCCGCGGGTCGCCTTCGGACTATGCGCGGGAGAAGGCGGTTGCGTTCGAGGCGGGCGAGGGCGGCGACCTCCAGGACGATAAGGTGAAGCACTATGATGCCGATGGTGTGTGAACCCCCCAACCCCACCACTTTGTGCTCGCTGACGTGCTCTTATTTTTTAGTGCTGACAAAGGTGGTGGTGTATGCTGGAATCGGCGTTATTGTGGTGATTGGGCCTGCGGTGTTCGAGGTGCTCGGGCAGGGTTTGTGACCCTCTTTTTCGTGTCCTATCTCTTCATACGTCTCTATGGGGTCTGCAATGTAACAAGATGAAGTAGTCTTGTATGGAGTCTCAATCCGTCCACATTACGAGTACATTTTTTAAGGCGGAATAATGATTTGTTTGATGGAGGAGCGTGCGCAGGCCAGAGCTTCTCTGGGATAATATCATATTCGTTACAACTTCCTCCGGGGCGCCTCGATTGACACCATTCTCGGAAAACCACCGATAAAACGATATAGCTTCTGTGACGTTGTGGGTGGGAACAAACACATTAGATACTGTTGGATATATCGTGCAATCTAATACACCGCTTGTCCGAAAAAATACTCCGAGTTGGTAGTCTATGAAACCTAGTTCGTGCCATACGGATATAATATAATTCCGTAGGGACAGCTGGCCAAGTTACTACGACCCGGACTTGGAAGGGGTCCCGCCAGCGAGCGCTAGCTCAGTTCCTCCCATCATCGCCTGCTTGTTGTGTCCTCTCGTTCAAAACGACACCGGTGACCCATCCGTTTCGTTTGGCCAACCTTGACAACTTTGCAGGTAAATACTAAGTGTCTACTACAAGGATAGAGTTGACAGCGGCCACGCGCTGAAATGGAATGGAAACTTGAAGTTCAGCGCGGCTTGGCGCCCGGTGCCGCTCAACCGCGCTCTTCACCCACCTCTATCACACAGTGCGCACATCCTCGGCGGCCAATATATATTCTCCTCCAATGTTCACACCGTCTGCAATTCTTCCCAATCCTCCAGACCCCGCCCTTCGCCAGCCATTCACAACCGCCGCCTTCCTCCCCCTATTTGCGTGTTACTATGCTTTCGCGGTACTTGTCGTTCTCCCCCATACCTTCGTTCTCAGGCTCTCGTTGGTACCCGTCCTTCTATGGCAGGCTTGGAAGTGCTTGGGGTTGAATTACTCGGCCGGATTGGCACGGTCGCTAGGTCTTGAGAGTGCGGCCAGGCTTAACCATTGGAACTTTGCGTATGTGGTGCGAGTCGCTCTCAACTTTACGTCTTTCCACTCCGTGCGTTTGCTGACTGGCTTATCATCAGATCGGAGTGGCTACTATAGTACTGAGGTCGCTCGAATGGGCGTTCACCCAGAAATCGTTGCGGAGGTACGAACCGCTTGCGAACGGCCCAAACGCCCCTGTCGAACGACGCTTGTCCGTTACCAACGTTCTCCTTGATGCATTCGACCTCGTGTGCAATCAGCGCGGAATCGGGTGGTCGTGGTCATCCAAGCCGCCCCCCCGCGCGAGCGACCCGCTCCCGTCCATCGCCTCGGTCGTAGCCAGGTTTCTCATCAAACTCGTCGTGTTCGATGCCTCCCACTACCTCCTACAGTACATCCGTCCCTCCCTGAACGACCCCGCAGGCGACACCCTCTTCGACCCCACCCTGAGCCCGATCCCGCGCTGCGCCTTGGCGGCATTTTTCAGCCTGTGCGGTGGCCTGGTGGTATACACGACCGTCGACGTGATGTACCACTTCGCGACCCTGATCGGCCGGGTCCTCCTGCGACAGCCGGACTGGGCTTGGCCGCCGCTCTCCGACCGGCCGTGGACGTCCACGTCGATCACGGAATTCTGGAGCTTCCGCTGGCACCAGTTCTTCCGACACACGTTCGTCGTGTACGGCGCCCGTCCCGGCGGCGCGCTGCTGGGGAGACCCGGCGCGTGCATAGGAGCGTTCGCCGTGTCTGGCGTCTTGCACGACCTCGGAATATGGGGGCTCGGGCGCGGGATCGAGTGTCGCACCACGGGGGGTTTCTTCGTCCTCATGGGCATCGGTGCCGCCTTGGAGTTCGCGTTCAAGCGGCTGACGGGACGGCGCGTGGGCGGGCTTTGGGGATGGGTGTGGACTGTGATGTGGACGCTCGGTTGGGGTACGCTCATGATCGATGCGTGGGCTCGACGGGGGATTGTGGCGAGTGATTTCTTCCCGGACAAGCATCGACCTGGAAAACGGGTCGTTGAAGCCATTATCGCTCTCTCGAACCAGTAGCAATAATATCTAACTAGATATCTCCCTCATAGGAGTATCTAACGATGCAGCCACAGTACTTCAACAACTTGAAGGTACACTGCTTATATAATACAAAGATCTTAGTTGCCCGTTTCGTTGCATGGCCACGTGATGACTCGGCTATGACATCTTTAGATTAGATATGGATGGCTTATCTCTTGCTCTCTCAGGTATGAGGCTGAGGTATCATGATCATCTCTGCTGTACTGGCGAACGCGCATGCTGGCAAGGGGAACATCACCCTCTTCGGTACCTGCTTCTGTACATTCGTGCAGAGAGTCTGGGTCGCGTTCGAGTACCTTGGCATTCCTTACCGCGTACGTGTTCAATCGTCCGCATTCGCATGAAGTAGGCTTCGAGTCGTATCCAATAATGTATTATCGTCCAACAGTATTGTTGAGCTCGCTCTCCTTCTCGACCTCCCGAAGGGCTCCGTGCCCGGACTCAAATTGCACACTCTCGCACCGCCGTGTGGCCTCAACGAAAGCACAGTCATTCTTGAGTTTTTGCGCCCGCTGCGCGCTCTTGCGTGTACAAGCGGACCACATCACTCGCACGCTTGTCCCCGCATTCCATCGCTTTTTGCAGGGACACAACCAGTCCACTGGAAAGAGGAGTTCTCTGCTGCGCCTGGACAGCTCGGGTCTCTTCTTGAGCGCGGGGAGCGTGAGATTTCGGTGAAGGGTGGGGCAGGTTCCGGTCTGTGGTGTGAGGGTGGAGAATTGAACTGGACGGATGTGATGGTGGGGCCATGTACGTGCAGTGGGGAATCTACCTTGGGGCCTTCTTTCTCTCACACTTTCTGCAACATGACCAATATGGTTGTTCCACGCCAGCAATCTCCTGAGGCACTGGCATTATCGCGGCTTTGAACTGCCTCCGGGGTCAAAGCTCCGCATGTGGCTAGATACTGTAAGCTTCTCGAGCACCCGTCTTTCAACGTGCAGCACCAAGAAGCTCTATTTGGACAGCCATGAGAGGTGAATGACCTTTTACCTCTCGTGCCATGCTTGCTGATGGTCAAATGCTTCAACCGACCTAATGCAAGCTAAATTATGAACGCACTCAAGCGCTGACTGCCTTGGAAATAGGAGTGCCACAAGTGTCGGATGTGGTCGCAATGTATCCTTCGGTTTTACACGGCTATGAGCTGGGAACGAGATGCATGAAAGGAACTAGATGTGTTCCAAGTCGGGGAAGGGAGTACAGGTTCTTTATCTTGTATGCTACTCGCCATCATGATTCGACTAGTTTGGTAGCATTCAAAGTTTTCCGTATGAGACAATCGGTACACAAGTGAGAAGCCGAAATGAACGGTGAGTCGGATATAGGGAGGCAAGAATGGGAACCTTTAAATAGTGAGGGCATACTGGGTAAACAGATCCGTACAGAGAACTCGTATATGCAAGAAACGCGGTCCCTTTCTTTGAAACTTCCGAGGAAGTGCACTAAAACCGGGGTGTCTGAGAGTACTTTTCCCCAACCCTTGACACAACTCGCCGCACACGGAATAGTCACGATCTGCAAGAATGCTGAATCCTGACAAAAAAAAAATGAAATGAACGTTGAGAACTCACAATCTCGATTGATAAAATGCGACTGTGAATGGCTAGACCGCGCGCGGACTAGGCCAAGTTCTCCGATGGGTCATGTTCCCCACCTCCCAATGTAGGAGCGTTCGTGTCTTGGATATCATCATGCATCCCAAGTACTGTAATGTTTGTAGGAACAGTATGGTCTGAGAAAGATGCTGCCTGCGGAGCTATGCGTGAGGGATCAGTAGTCGGTGATGAAGATGAAGATACTGGTCCGTGAGGAGGACGATCGGATTGGTTCATAGAGGAGTCCACCGGTGAACGGAGATTTCCAATAAGCGCGCTGCTAGGCACCGGCATGAGGGAGGCCGATGATAGAGAGCCAGGAACCATAGAGGGAGGGGTGGTGATGGTGGTTATTGACTGGTTGTGTAGCGGAGCTGCGCTGGCGCCGGCTATATGATGTGAAGTAGCAGGGATGGTATGACTTTCTTGATAGACAGGTGCGATAGTGAGTTGCGGCGCATTAGTGAGATCACTAGGTGGGGATGTGTCTGAGGGGTGTGGGCTGGTACTATGAGCGGGATTAATTGGAAGCAAGGGTGTGGCAAGAATGGGGCCGGGAGTGTGGGCAGTCTCTCCGGGGCGATGGCCTGGGTTGTTACAAAAAGGGTACGATGATACGTCGAGCACATCCGGGGTGTCAGTGCCTGGATGTAACTCGATGTAAAGATGGCGAATCCCTCTGAGTGTAAAGCCAGGAGTACTGTCAGATCCGCTGTTCCGCGCTTCTGGAACAATTTCATTCCACAACGCACAGAAGGCATGCTGCAGGCTAAGAAGAGTAGCTCGGATCTCAAAACGGTAAAGTAATTCTGGAAACAAAAATGCCACCTTGTGAGCCATATCTTGACTGTCGACAGGAGAGGGGGAGAGGATCTGGCGGGTGATGTGGATCAAGTTGAGTAGTAACACGTTATCATTTCCATGTGCGAGGTACGCTCGAATCTCATTTTCCGATTTTCCCCATTGGTCTGCAGCGAGAGCAATCCAACGGTCGTTGCTTCCCTGCACATCCGCAATGATGACGGCAATGATGGTTTGTGCTAACAAACCAATCTCCTGTTTGGTTATATTGTCCCGGTTTCTGAGAGAATGCCCCACTTCGACGGATAGCTGCCCATGCCAGTTCCGGAAGAGAATACGATAAACGAAGGTCCAATCTGCGACATCAAAGGTATCGGCAACCTCCATACATGTGACGATTCGTCGGATTTTGTCCGACTCGGAGACCAAATTATCATTCAGTGTCCAAGTACGGTCGATGTATGCTTCCAAAGCCGAATAAAAATTCCGAGAGCTCAGTCTTGCGAAGCTACGTCGGGGATCTTCGACCACCGTTCGGTTTGAGCGATAGAAGCCAAGAATACAGTTAAAGAACTGATCTAGATCGTGGTCCTGTGTTAAGGCGTCGAATGTCCACTTCAAGATATTGCCATCCATCTCCGGTAACGATTTCCTGGCCTTTCTTTCCACCCACTTCTCCATACTTTGAAAGCTCACTGAGAAATAAAAGGCGCTCCTGCGAAGAAAATACCTCCAGTATCCACGCCGAATCGAAACCAATAAGAGGTATAGATATGATATTACGACACGAGCCAGAGGGTCTAATGAAGAAAGCGGTGAATAGTATGGCGCATCTCGCCAGAAAACTGGCATAATCGTGAAGAGCAAGTATGCCGCCCCGGTAACCGCAACCAACCAAACTACCGCGCGGAAGACAGTGTAATTAATGTTGAACAGATATATGAGAAGGCCAGCAAAGAACAGAAAAAGGGAAATGTGTATCAATGTCGGTATTGCTCCAACCACCCACGAAAACCGAAATTTATCGATGCCATGTGCAAAGAATGCACGGATTCGTGCAGCATCGTGTGGATTATCCCGTGGCCTGTGAGTCATCCGTAGGTATCGACGCGCCCATTGGTGTATCAATGTCGCCAGCATAGCACAGGTAAGACTTATAGCTAAGCTCAAGAACCAGAGTGAGTTCACCAAGATCACGTATTTCGGTGGAGAGAACGGTGGTGGTCTAAGTGGAGTGACAGGAATGGACGATCTAGATATGTTGGGATCGGCGAGGAGCTGATATATATTCTCGAGATAGAATGCGGATGTATCCTGTGAGTTTGGTTTGAGGTCCATGACGGTCACCGCAGCCAATGCGGCAACTGCAGCAGAGAACAAACCGGTCTATATTTGTTGACTTCATACAAGAAGTGATGTCGAAGGTAAGCTGAGAACTTACGAATATGAGGATGCCATCAGCATCTTTTTGCCAGCGTTCTGCCATCATCTCGTCTTCTTCCTTTGCGATCTTGCGATACATGTTGAAGAGAGGACCTGAGCTATCAGAAAATCTAGGCTGTTCCTCATCCGGTATCGCGTTGGCGGGACCACCTGGTGTAGACATTGACGAAATTGGCGATGACAAGGTTAGGGACAGGTAACATACCAATGTGGCTCACTCCCCGAGGCATATTTCCAACTTCATGAAGAGGTTGTACCATTGGAAAAATATCGCATAGTATGCCAGTGTGAATAGTAAGAAGAGGTTGGAGGATCCTTCGGTGTTCGCGATATCAGTTGAGAAGCACAGCCGCCGTTCAGAGGCAACCGCGTGAAGATCGGACCGGCTTGCCGGATAGCATCCTAACCCATTCTGCCAGCACATGCCGTCGTGCCGTTCGAAAACCGAGTTGAAAATACTATCGAAGTTGAAGCTGTTTTCGAGGACTCGGACTCAAAACAGGACTCAAAAGAAAGCTAAAAAGGCCTGTAAATGGCCTTGAAACACTACTGTGATCACCCCTAAATCGTCGTGGCCTCAACGAAAGCACGGTCATTCTTGAGTACCTAGAGGAGTAGTACGCGATCATCACCATCGCCATCAACTCGCTTGCCCTCCCTGCTTACTGTATGCATAAAACAGCCTGGCGGGTAACACAACAAGAAGAGCCCTGCCCCCACGTGCGGATCCGTACGCACGCGCGCTCGTGCGTCTACAAGCGGACCACGTCTCTCGCGCGCTTGTCCCTGCGTTCTATCGTTTTTTGCAGGGGCAGGACCAGTCAACTGACAAGGAGTACTCTGCTTTGCTTGGACAGCTCACATATGTTCTTGGGTGCGGCGAGCGTGACATTTTGATGAAGGGTGCGGCAGGTTCCGGTCTGTGGTGTGAGGGTGGAGAATCGAACTGGACGGATGTGATGGTGGGGCCATGTACGTGTAGTGGGCAACCTATTTTGAGGCCTTCTTTCTCTCACGTTCTGCATAATCAACAGGCTTGTTCCGGGCCCAATGTCCTGAGACATTATCGCGGCTTTGAACTTCCTCCGGGGTCAAAGCTCCGCATAGGTTTCTCGCGCACCCGTCTTTCAAGGTAGCGTGCAACACCGAGAAGCTTTATTTGGACAACTATGAGAGGTGAATAACCTTTTACCTCTCGTACCATGTTTGTTGACGGTTAAATTGAATATATATACTTTTAACTAACCTAATGCAAGCCAAATCATGAACGCAATGAAGGCATGGGGCCGACTGCCTTGAAAATAGGAGTGCCACAAGTGAGCTGTCTCGGATGTAGTCACAATGCATTATTCGGTTTTACAAGGTTCTGAGCCGGGAACGGGATGCACGAAGGGAACTACTTGGATTGATATTCGATGCGTTCCGAGTCCCGGGAAGGGAATACAGGTTCCTTATATTCTATGCTACTCGTCATCATGATTTGACTAGTTTGATAACATTCGAAGTTTTCCATATACTCGGGATATAGAGGCAAGAATGGGAACCTTTAAATAGTGAGGGCATACTGGGTAAACAGATCCGTACAGAGAACTCGCGCGGTCCCTTTCTTTGGAACTTCCGAGGAAGTGCGCTAAAACTGGGGTGTCTGAGGGCAACTTTCCCTAACCCTTGACACAACTCGCCGCACACGGAATAGTCACGATCTGCAAGAATGCTGAATCCTGACAAAAAAAAAATGAAATGAACGTTGAGAACTCACAATCTCGATTGATAAAATGCGACTGTGAATGGCTAGACCGCGCGCGGACTAGGCCAAGTTCTCCGATGGGTCATGTTCCCCACCTCCCAATGTAGGAGCGTTCGTGTCTTGGAGATCATCATGCATCCCGAGTACTGTAATGTTTGTAGGAGCCCTATGGTCTAAGAAAGAGGCTTCCTGCGGAGCTATGCGTGAGGGATCAGTAGTTGGTGATGAAGATGAAAATGCTGGTCCGTGAGGAGGGCGATCGGATTGGTTCATAGAGGAGTCCACCGGTGAATGGTGATCCCCAATAAGCGCGCTGCTAGGGTCCGGCATGAAGGAGACCGATTATAGAGAGCCAGGAACCATAGAGGGAGGGGTGGTGATTGACTCGTGTAGCGGAGCTGCGCTTGTGCCGGCTATATGCTGTGAAGTAGCAGGGATGGTATGACTTTCTTGAGAGACAGGAGCGATAGCGGCGAGTTGCGGCGCATTAGTGAGATCACCAGGTGAGGATGTGTCTAAGGGGTGTGGGGTATAAGCGGGATTGATTGAAGGCAAGTGAGTGGTAAGAATCGAGTCGGGAGTGTGGGCAGTCTCGGCGGGGCGATGGTCTGGGTTGTTACATAAAGCATACCGTGATCGGGGGTCATCGGTGCCTGGATGTAACTCGATGTAAAGATGGCGAATCTTGCTGAGAATATTATCAGAAAGAGCACTGTTCCGCGCTTCTGGAACAATTTCATTCCACAATGCACAGAAGTCGTGCTGCAGGTAAAGAAGAGTAGCTCGGATCTCAAATCTGTAAAGTAATTGTGGAAGCCAAAGTGATACCGTGCGAACCATGTCCCGACTGACAACAGTAGAGGGGGAGAGGATCTGGCGGGTGATGTGAATCGAGTTGGCAAGTAACACGTTATCATTTCCATGTGCGAGGTACCCTCGAATCTCATTTTCCGATTTTCCCAATTGGTCCGCAGCGAGGGCAATCCAACGGTCGTTGCTTCCCTGCACATTCGCAATGATGACGGCAATGATGGTTTGTGTTAACAAACCAATCTCCTGTTCGTTTCTCCCAGTTTCTGAGAGAATGCCCAACTTCGACGGATAGCTGCCCATGCCCGTCCCGGCCGAGGAAAGCATCAACGCCGATCCAATCTTTGACGGTTGCTTCGGCGACCTTCACGCAGGTGACGATTCGTCGGATTTTGTCTGACTCGGAGACCAAATTATCATTCAGTGTCCAAGTACGGTCGAAGTATGCCGACATCGCCGAAGAAAAATCCCAAGAGCGCAGTCTTGCGAAGCTAAGTTGGGGATCTTTGACCACGTTTCGGTTTGAGCGATAGAAGCCAAGAATACAGTTAAAGAACTGATCTAGATCGTGATCCTGTGTTAAGGCGTCAGCATGCCTTGAAAGCTCACCGAGAAATAAAAGACGCTCCTGCGAAGAAAAATCCTCCCGTATCCATGCCGAATCGAATCCAATAAGAGGTATGGGTATAATATTACGAAACAAGCCAGAGGGGCCAATGAAGAAAGCGGTGAATAGTAAGGGACATCTCGCCAGAAAATTGGCGTAATCGTGATGAGCAAGTATGCCGCTCCGGTAACCGCAACCCACCAAATTACCGCGCAGAAGACCGTGTAATTAATGTTGAACAGATATATGAGAAGGCCAGCAAAGAACAGGAAAAGGGAAATGTGTATCAATGTCGGTATTGCTCCAACCACCCACGAAAACCGAAACTTTTCGATGCCATGTGCAAAAAATGCACGGATTCGTGCAGCGTCGTGTGGACTGTCCCGTGGCCTGTGAGTCATACGCAGGTATCGACGAGCCCATTGATGTATCAATGTCGCCAGCATAGCACAAGTGAGACTTATAGCTAAGCTCAAGAACCAGAGTGAGTTCACCAAGATCACGTATTTCGGTGGAGAGAACGGTGGTGGTCTAAGTGGAGTGACAGGAATAGACGATCGAGATACGTTGGGATCGGCGAGAAGCTGATATATATTCTCGAGATAGAATGCGGATGTATCCTGTGAGTTTGGTTTGAGGTCGACGACGGTCACCGCAGCTAATGCGGCAACTGCAGCAGAGAATAAGCCGGTCTATGTTTGCTAATTTGATATGTGAAGTGATGTCGAAGGTAAGCTGAGAACTTACGAATATGAGGATGCCATCAGCATCTTTTTGCCAGCGTTATCTTATTGTCTTCTTCTTCTGCCATCCTGCGATACATGTTGAAGAGAGGACCTGAGCTATCTGCAAATCTAGGCTGTTCGGCCTGTTCCTCATCTGGTATCGCGTCGGTTGGCGGGGCCACCTGGTGTAGACGTTGGGGAAATTGACGATGACAAGGTCGAGGGACAGGCAACATACCTGTGTGGCCCATTCCCCAAGGCATATTTCCAGCTTCATGACGAGGTTGTACCATTGCAAATATATTGTGTGGTATGAATAGTAAGAGGTTGGAAGATCCTTCGATGTTCGCTATGTTCTTTGATTGCACACCACAGGCAACCGTGCGAACAACGATCCAAGTATAGCAGCCACTCGGATTCTACTATTCTCAGTACCTCAGTTCTTTTTTCCAAAATACTGCGGTCATTAGCCATTCGTCCCACAAGGCTCACTTTCTCCACACTGTCTTGCGCTTGTCATGCCGTCTCGTTTAAAATGACGCCCATCCGTTTAGTCAACCCGCATAGCCACGTCGCGACTTAAAGCGGCGCCGACCCTGGCCATTCGCAGGACTGAATAGCTCAGCGCAGCTTTGCACTCAGTACTCAACCATGCTCATCACCCAACTTTTACCATCATAGTGCGCATCTTCAGAGGGCAGCATTTTCCTCCAGTTTTTACTCCTCCCATTCTTCTTAACCTTCCAGGTCCCGCCCTTCCCCACCCATTCCGGATTGCCACCTTCCCCTGTCTACTGTACCATACATTTATTGGTGCTTGTCATCCCCCCCCATACATCCATGCTCAGGCTCTCGTTGGAAGTCATCTTTCTTTGGAAGGCTTGGAACTGTGCCATAGGGCTGAACTGGTTGGCACTGTCTCTAGGACATGGGGGTGCAGACAGATTCAATCACTGGAACTTCGCGATGTGGTGCGTTACTCTCAATTTATGTCTTTCCACGGCGCGCGTTTGCTAACACCCGAGGCTGCTTATCAGATTAGAGTGATTGCCATAGAACTGAGACCACTCAAATGGGCGCCCATCAGAAACCATTACGAGGTACGACGAACGATTTGTGATGTCTCCAAATACACTTGTCGAACGGCGTTTACCGTCTGCAACGTTCTCCTTGACTCATTCGATCTCAACGCAGAATTGTATGGTTGTGGTCATCCAAGCCGTGCTCCCGCTTAAGCGACCCATGATCGACCATCGGGTCGCCTCAGTCCCAACTCATCAAACTCGTCGTGTTCGACATCTCCCACCATCCCCTGCAGTATACCTGTCCCTTCCTGAGCGATTCTACAGACGACACGCCCTTCGTCCCAACCCTGACCGATCTCGCGCTGCGCCTTGGCGACCTTCTTCGGCCTCTGTGGCGGCGTAGTGGTGCATACGACCATCCAGGTGATGTACCACTTCTTGACGCTGATGGGCAAGAAGACTGGGCATTGCCACCGCTCTCCGACCTCTCATGGATGTCCATATCTATCACGGAGTTCTGAAGCTTCCTCTAGCACTAGTCCTTCCGACACATATTCGTCGCATGTGGTGCCCGTCCTGGCGGTGCGCTGGGAAACCCGGCGGGTGTATAGGAGCGTTCGCCGTGTCTGGCATCTTGCACGTCCTTGGCATATGGGGGCTTAGGCGTGTGATCGAGTGTCGCACCACTGGCGGATCCTTCGTCCTCATGGGCGTCGGGGCTGCCTTGGAGTTTGCATTCAAGCGGCTGACGGGACGGCGCGTGAGCGTGTTTTGGGGATGGGCATGGACTGTGACGTGGACGCTCAGTCGGGACACGCTCATGAATGATGTGTGGGCTCGACGCAGAGTGACTTCTTCCCGGACATGCCATGCTTGCTGATGGTCAAGTGCTTATGCTTTTACCCGACCTAATGCAAGCCAAATTATTATGAACGCAATCAAGGCATGGCGTCGAGTGCCTTGTAAATAGGAGTGCCACAAGTGAACCATGTCTGATGTGATCGCAATGTATCCTTCGGTTTTACACTGTTCTGAGCTGGGAACGGGATGCACGAAGGCAACCACGTGGATTAGTACTCGAGGGGTTCAGAGCTCGGGAAGGGAGTACAGGTTCCCTATATTGTATGCCACTCGTCATCATGATTCGATTAGTTTGATAGCATTCAAAGAACTCGTATATGCAAGAAACGTGGTCTCTTTCTTTGAAACTTCCGAGGAAGTGCACCAAGACCGGGGTGTCTGAGAGCGACTTTCCCCAACCCTTGACATAACTCGCCGCACACGGAATAGTCATGATCTGCAAGAATGCTTAGTCCTGAGAAAAAAAATGAAATGAACATTGAGAACTCACAATCCCGATTGATAAAATCCAACTGTGAATGGTTAGACCGCGCACGGACTAGGTGAAGTTCTCGGTTGGATCATGTTCCCCGTCTCTCAACGTAGGAACGTTCGTGTCTTGGATATCGTCATGCGTCCCGGGTATTGAAATGCTTGTAGTAACAAGGTCTGAGGAGGCTGCGGGAGTGGAGACAAGGTGGGAGAGAGAGTGGTCGTGAGGAGGATCGGATTGGCTCATAGAGGAGTCCACCGATGAATGGAGAACCCCAGTAAGCGCGCTGCTAGTGACAGGCATGAGGGAGGCCGATGATGGTGTGCCAGGAACCAAGGAGGGAGGGGTGATGATTGACTCGCGTAGCGGAGCTGCGCTGGTGCCGGCTATATGCTGTGAAATAACAGGGATGGTATGAGTTTCTTGAGAGACAGGAGCGATAGCGAGTTGCGGGGCATTAGTGAGATCACCAAGTGAGGATGTGGCCGCAGTGTCTGGGGGGTGTGGGGTGGTATGAGCGGGATTGATTGGAAGCAAGGGAGTGGCAAGAATGGGGCCGGGAGTGTGGACAGTCTCTCCGGGGTGGTGGTCTGGGTTGTTGCACAAAGCATACAATGATCGGGTGTCGTCTGTGCCTTGATGTAAGTCGACGTAGAGATGGTGAATCTCTCTGAGAATACGGGCAGGAACACTGTGATATCCGCTGTTCCGCGCTTCTGGAACAATTTCATTCCACAAGGCACAGAAGTCGTGCTGCAGGCTAAGAAGAGTAGCTCGGATCTCTAAACCGTAAAGTGATGGTGGAAGCCAAATTACCACCTGGCGAGCCATGTCCTGACTGACGACGGAAGAGGGGGAGAGGATCTGGCGGGTGATGTGGATCAAGTTGGCAAGTAACAGTGATCATTTCCATGTGTGAGGTACCCTCGAATCTCATTTTCCGATTTTCCCAATTGGTCCGCAGCAAGGGCAATCCAACGATCGTTGTTTCCCTGCACATTCGCAATGATGACGGCAATGAAGGCTTGTGCTAACAAACCAATCTCCTGTTCGCTTCTGTTGCGGTTTCTGAGAGAATGCCCCACTTCGATGGATAGCTGCCCATGCCACGCATCGTGGAGAATACCATGGACGAAGATCCATGGCGTGACATCAAAGGTATCGGCAACCTCCACGCACGTGACGATTCGTCGGATTTTGTCCGACTCGGAGGCCAAATTATCATTCAGTCTCCAAGTACGGTCGAAATATGCCCACAAAGCCCACGAGAAAGGCGGGGAGCGCCATCCTGCGAAGATAGGTCGGGGATCTTTGATCACGTTTCGGTTTGAGCGATAGAAGCCAAGAATACAGTCAAAGAACTGATCTAGATCGTGATCCTGTGTTAGGGCGTCGAATGTCCACTTCAAGATATGGCCGTCCATCTCCGGTGACGATTCCCTAGCACTTCTTTCCGCCCACTTCTCCATGCCGCGAAACATCTCTGAGAAAAAAAGGCCGTGACTACCCCTCGGATTGATGTATCTACGCCGGATCGGAATCCACAAAAATAGGAAGTATGGATAAAATATTACAGAACGAGCCAGAAGGGCTAATGAAGAGAGCGGTGAATAGTATGGGACATCTCGCCAGAAAATCGGCATAATCGTGATGAGCAAGTATGCCGCCCCGGTACCTGCAACCCACCAAACTACCGTGCGGAAGACGGTGTGATTAATGTTGAACAGATATATGAGAAGGCCAACAAAGAACAGGAAAAGGGAGATGTGTATCAATGTCGGTATTGCTTCAACTACCCACGAAAACCGAAATTTTTCGATGCCATGTGCAAAGAATGCACGGATTCGTGCAGCGTCGTGTGGACTGTCCCGTGGCCTGTGAGTCATACGCAGGTATCGACGAGCCCATTGATGTATCAATGTCGCCAGCATAGCACAAGTGAGACTTATAGCTAAGCTCAAGAACCAGAGTGAGTTCACCAAGATCACGTATTTCGGTGGAGAGAACGGTGGTGGTCTAAGTGGAGTGACAGGAATGGACGATCTAGATATGTTGGGATCGGCGAGAAGTTGATAGATATTCTCGAGATAGAACGCGGAGGTATCTTGGGAGTTTGGTTTGAGGTCCATGACGGTAACAGCGGCTAATGCGGCAACTGCAGCAGAGAACAAACCGGTCTATATTTGTTAATTTGATATGTGAAGTGATGTCGAAGGTAAGCTGAGAACTCACGAATATGAGGATGCCATCAGCATCCTTTTGCCAGCGTTCTGCCATCTTGTTGTCTTCTTCCTCTGCGATCATGCGATACATGTTGAAGAGAGGACCTGAGCTATCTGCAAACGTAGGCTGTTCCTCATCTGGTATCGCGTTGGCAGGGCCACCTGGTGTAGACGATAGCGAAATTGTCGGTGACAGGGTTGGGGAACAGGTAACATACAGTACCTGTGTGGCCCACTCCCCGAGGCATATTTACAGCTCCATGAGGAGGTTGTGCCATTGCACAAATATCACGTAAGAAGAGGTTAGAAGATCCTTCGATGTTCGCGATGTTCGTTGGTTGAGGAGCACAGTCGCCGCCACACGAGTCAACTGTGTGAACAACGATCCAAACTGATAGTTCCGAGTCCGGCACTCGCCGGATTCCACTTTGCTACGGACTTGTATTCTCATTACCTGTCGTACCTCAGCTCTTTTCCCAAAATACCCATTCGTCCTACAAAGCGGCTCGCTTCCTCTACACTGTCTTGCGCTTGTCATGTCGTCTCGTTTAAAATGACGCCCATCCGTTTAGCCAGTCCTCATGATTTTTACGGCCACGTGTCGTATGCTTCCCTCCTAAGGCGGCGCCGACCCTGGCCACTCACAGGACTGAATAGCTCACCATAGCTTTGAACCCAGTACTCAATCATGCGCATCACTCAACCTTTATCGCGCATTTTCAGAGGGTAGCATCTTCCTCCAGTGTTTACTCCTATTCTTCTTAATCCGCTAGATCGCGCCCTTCCCCACCCATTTCGGAAGCCGCTTTCCCCTGTCTACCAAACTTCTATCGGTGCTTGCCATTCCCCTCCCATACGTCCTTGTTGTTTAGGCTCTTGTTGAAACTCATCCTTCATTGGAAGGCTTGGAACTGTGCCATAGGGCTGAACTACTCTCCCGGGTTGGCCCTGTCTCTAGGACATGGGAGTGCAGACAGATTCAATCACTGGAACTTCGCGATGTGGTGCGTCGCTCTCAACTTACGTTTTCCCACGGCGCGTTTGCTAACATCCGAGGCTGCTTATCAGACTGGAGTGTTTGCCATAGAACTGAGGTCACTCAAATGGGCGTCCATCAAGAAACCATTACGGAAGTACGACGAACCATTTGTGATGTCTCCAAATACACCTGTCGAACTGCGATTACCGTCTGCAACGTTCTCCTTGACTCATTCGAGATCTCGCATGCACTCAGCTCAGAATTGTATCGTCGTGGTCATCCCAAGCCGTGCCCCCGCTTGAGCTAACCATGATCGGCCATCGCCTCAGTCCCAGCTCATCAAACTCGTCATGTTCGACTTCTCCCTGTAGTATATCTGTCCCTTCCTGAACGACTCTACAGACGACACGCTCTTCGTCCCAACCTGACCCGATCTTGCGCTGTGCCTTGGCAACCTTCTTCGGCCACTATGGCGACGTAGTGGTGCACACGACCATCGAGGTGATGTGCCGCTTCTGGATGCTGATGGGCAAGTCGACTGGGCATTGCCACCGCTTTCTGACCTCTCATAGATGTCCATGTCTATCACGGAGTTCTGACGCTTCCCCTAGCACCAGTCCTTCCGACACATATTTGTCGCATATGGTGCCCGTCCTGGAGGGTGTATAGGAGGGTTCGCCGTGTCTGGCGTCTTGTATGTCCTCGGGATATGGGGGCTTAGGCGTGGGATCGAGTGTCGCGCCACCGGCGGATTGTTCCTCCTCATGGGCGTCGGCCCTGCGTTCAAGCGGCTGACAGGACGGCGCGTGGGCGGGTTTTGGGGATGGGTGTGGACTATGACGTGGACGCTCGGTTGGGACCCGCTTATGATTGAGGTGTGGTCTTGACGAGGGATTCTCGCGAGTGATTTCTTCCCGGACAGGCATCGACCTGGAAAACGAAGCCATGATAGCTCTCTCGAACTAGTAGCAAAGGTATCGCCATATCTGACTAGATATCTCCCTCATAGAGAGATTATCTACTGTATCATCTAACGATACAGCTACTTCTACAAATGTGGGTACACTGCTTACATAGCTAGTATATACTAGTAGTACATAGTACATCTTGGTTGATTTGATGGGACTTCAGAATTCCAGTTGCCCGTTTCGAGTCATGGTCATGGGACTCCGGCCTCGGCTTATCTCTTGTACAAGACAATCATGTCACTTTCGATCGATTCAGGAAACAATATCATCTCCGCTGTACTGGCGACACGGTCGAAACTGCCAACGCCCATGCTGGCGAGGCGGATATCACCCTCTTCGGTAGCTGCTCCTGTCCATTGTGCAGAGAGTCTGGGCCGTGTTCGAGTACCTTGGCATCCCTTACCGCGCACGTGTTTTATAGCTCGCATTCACATGAAGTAGGCTCCGAGTTGTATGCAATAATCTGCGTGTTACCGCCCAAGAGTACTGTTGAGCTCCCTCTCTTTCTTCGACGTCCAATGTGGGAGCTTACCCTTCGTGCAGACGAAGTTGATCCAGATAAGAAATTAGAGGAGCTGCTGGAGGTCTCCCCGAAGGGCCTTGTGCCCGGACTCAAATTGCACACTCTCGCACCGCCGCGTGGCCTCAACGAAAGCACGGTCATTCTTGAGTATCTAGACCAGAGGAGTACGCGATCATCACCACTACGACCAACTCGCTTGCCCTTTTTGCTTGCTGTATGCGTAAAACAGCCTGGCGAGTAAGACAGTAGGAAGAACCCTACTACTACCCCTACACACGGATCCGTATTCCCGCGCTATCGTGCGTCTACAAGCAGACCAAGTCTCTCGCGCGCATATCTTCGCATTCTATCGCTTTTCGCAGGGGCAGGACCAGTCGACCGGCAAGAGCGAGTTCTCTGCCCGCTCAGCTCACGTCTCTTCTTGAGAGCGGGGAGCGTGACATTTCGGTGAAGGGTGGAGCAGGTTCCAGTCTGTGGTGTGAGAGTGGAGAGTTGAACTGGACAGATGTGATGGTGGAGCCATGTACGTGAAGTGGGGAATCTATCTTGAGGCCTTCTTTCTCTCACGTCCTCAGGCTGCAAACAATAGGGTCGTTCCGCGCCAGCAATCTCCTGAGCTTCATCACGAATTTGAACTGCCTCCGGGGTCAAAGCTCCGCGCGTGGCTAGATAGGCTTCCCGTGCACCCGTCTTCAAGGCAACGTGCAGCACCAAGAAGCTCTATTTCGACGGCCATGAGAGGTAAATGACCCTTAGCCTCTCGTACCATGCTTGTTGATGATCAAATCGAATATATACTTTTAACCGACCTAATGCAAGCCGAATTATGAACGCAATCAAGGCATGGCGCCGACTGCCTTGGAAATAGGAGTGCCACAACTGAACTGTCTCGGATGTGGTCGCAATGTATCCTTCGGTTTTACACGGTTCTGAGCCGGGAACGGGATGCACGAAGGGAACTACTAATATTCGATGTGTTCTAAATCGGGGAAGGGAATACATGTTCCTTATATTGTATGCTGCTCGCCATCATGATTCGACCAGTTGGATAGCATCCGAAGTTTTCCATATGAAACAATTTGTAGTCTACGAGTGGGAGCTGAAATGAATGGTGAGTCGGATATAGGGAGGCAAGAATGGGAACCGTTAAGTGATGAGAGCATAGAGTTAAACAAATTCCCTACAGGTGCAAGAAACGCGACCTCTGTTTTTTTAAAACTTCCAAGGCAGTGCACTAAAACTGATATCTGGGGGCGATTTTCCCCAACTCTTGACCCAACGTAGCAGGCGAATAGTCACGATCTGCAAGAATGTTTAGTCCTGACAAAACTGAAAAGAACATCAGGAGCTCACATGCCGATCTGGTCAGGCCGTGCGGAGACTAGGCCAAATTCTCCGATGAATCATGTTCCCCGCCTCCCGATCTAGGAACATTCGTGTCTTGATATCATCATGCATCCCGATTACTGTGATGCTTCTAGGGACACTATGATCTGAGAAAGATGCTGCCTGCTGTGCTATGCGTGAGGGATCAGTAGCTGGTGATGAAGATGAAGATGCTGGTCCGGGAGGAAGACGACCGGATTGGGTCATAAAAGAGTCCACTGGTGAATGGAGATCCCCAATAAGCGCGCTGCTAGGGTCCGGCATGAAGGAGACCGATGATAGAGAGCCAGGAACCATAGAGGGAGGAGTGATGATTGACTCGTGTAGCGGAGCTGCGCCTGCGCCAGCTATATGCTGTGAAGTAGTAGGGATGGTATGAGTTTCTTGAGAGACAGAAGCGATAGCGAGTTGCGGCGCATTAGTGAGATCACCAGTTGAGGATGTGTCTAAGGGGCGTGGGGTATAAGCGGGATTGATTGGAGGCAAGTGAGTGGCAAGAATCGGGTTGGGAGCGTGGGCAGTCTCTCCGGGGCGATGGTCTGGGTTGCTACATAAAGGGTATGATGATAGGCCGAATACATCCGGGGTGTCATCTGTGCCTGTATGTAACCCGATGTAAAGATGGCGAATCGTTCTGAGAATAGCGGCAGGAGTACTGCCATCCCCGCCATTCTGCGCTTCTAGAACAATTTCATTCCACAAGGCACAGAAATCGTGCTGCAGGCTAAGAAGAGTAGCTCGGATCTCAAAACTGTAAAGTGATTGTGGAATACAAGCTGCCACCATGTGAGCCATGTCCTGACTGACGACAGAAGAGGGGAGGAGGATCTGGCGGGTGATGTAGATCAAGTTGGCAAGTAACACGTTATCATTTCCATGTGCGAGGTACCCTCGAATCTCATTTTCCGATTTTCCGATTTGGTCCGCAGTGAGGGCAATCCAACGGTCATTGCTTCCCTGCACGTTCGCAATAATGAGGGCAATGATGGTTTGTGCTAACAAACCAATCTCCTGTTCGCTTCTATTGTCCCGGTTTCTGAGAGAATGCCCAACTTCGACGGATAGCTGCCCATGCCAGTCCCGGTCGAGGAAATAATCAATGAAGAAGCTATCCGTGACATCGAAGGTATTGGCAACCTCCACGCATGTGACGATTCGTCGGACTTTGTCCGACTCGGAGACCAAATTATCATTCAGTGTCCAAGCACGGTCGAAGTATTCCTCCAAAGCCCACGAAAAGGGCAGGGAGCGCCTTCCTGCGAAGATACGTCGGGGACCTTTGACCACGATTCGGTTTGAGCGATAGAAGCCAAGAATACAGTTAAAGAACTGATCTAGATCGTGATTCTTTGCTAAGGCATCGAATGTCCACCTCAAAATATGGCCATCCATCCCTGGCGACGATACCCTAGCAATTCTTTGCGCCATCTCCTCCATGCCTTGAAACATCGCTGAGAAAAAAATGGCGTGAAAACTCGTCCGGTTCGGGTGTCCATGCCGAATCCAAAACAATAAAAGGTATGGATATAATATTACGAAACGAACCAGAAGGGCTAATGAAGAAAGCGGTGAATAGTATGGCGCATCTCGCCAGAAAATTGGCATAACCGTGATGAGCAAGTATGCCGCCCCGGTAACCGCAACCCACCAGATTACCGCGCGGAAGACGGTGTAATTAACATTGAATAGATATACGAGAAGACCGACAAAGAACAGGAAAAGGGAAATGTGTATCAATGTCGGTATTGCTTCAACTACCCACGAAAACCGAAATTTTTCGATGCCGTGTGCAAAGAATGCACGGATTCGTGCAGCGTCGTGTGGACTATCCCGTGGTCTCTGAGTCATCCGCTGGTATCGACGAGCCCATTGATGTATCAATGTCGCCAGCATAGCACAGGTAAGACTTATAGCTAAGCTCAAGAACCAGAGTGAGTTCACCCAGATCACGTATTTCGGTGGAGAGAACGGTGGTGGTCTAAGTGGAGTGATAGGAATGGACGATCGAGATATGTTGGGATCGGCGAGAAGCTGATAGATTTTCTCGAGATAGAATGCGGAGGTATCTTGGGAGTTTGGTTTGAGGTCCATGACGGTCACCGCGGCTAATGCGGCAACTGCAGCAGAGAACAAACCGGTCTATGTTTGTCGATTTGATATGTGTAGTGATGTCGAAGGTAAGCTGAGAACTCACGAATATGAGGATGCCATCAGCATCTTTTTGCCAGCGTTCTGCCATCTTGTTGTCTTCTTCCTCTGCCATCTTGCGATAGATGTTGAAAAGAGGAGCTGAGCTATCAGCAAATCTAGGCTGTTCCTCATCTGGTATCGCGTTGGCGGGACCACCTGGCGTAGACGTTGGGGAAATTGACGACGACAAGGTCGAGGGACAGATAACATACCTATGTGGCTCACTCTCTGAGGCATATTTACAGCTTCATGATGAGGTTCAAGTTGTGCCATAGCAAATATATCTGTAGTATGAAGAGTAAGAAGAGGCTTCGATATTCGCGATGTTGGTTGGGGAGCACCACCGTGACACAACCGTGTGAACAACGGTCCAACTACAGCAGCCCTGCTAGTTCTCTGGCAATTTGCTCGGATTCCACTTTGCTACGGACTTCTGTATCTCATTACCTCAGGCTGTCGTACCTCAGCTCTTTTCCCGAAATACTGAAGTCTTTAGCCACTCGTCCTACAAGACTCAGTTCCTCCACACTGTCTTACGCTTGTTGTATCTTCTCGTTCAGCAACTCTGATGATTTTCTTGGCCACGTTAGAATAGTAACAAGAGGGATAGTTTCAAAGTGAGGCGATCAGGTCACGGAATGCGGAATATATAGCAGATCATGATGATGTACTGTAGAATCATAACGGAATCCTCTCCACGACGGCGCGAGGCCACCTCTCAACGTGTCGGATGCTTCCCTAAGCTGCGACTTAAGGCGGCGTTGACCTATCCTAGCTACTCGCAGGACTGAAAACCTCAGCGCGGCTTGCCACCCAGCTCTCAATCACCCTCATTACCCAACCTTCACCATCATGGTCCCCATCCTCAGTAGCCAGTATCGTCCTCAAATGTTCACTCGTTCTCCCGTTCTTCCCAATCCTTCAGATCCCGCCCCTCTCTTCCCCTTCCCATCTCAAATTTCCGCCTTCCCCTGTTTTCATGCTACGATACTTTCATCTTTGCTTGCCGTTCTCCCCCGTACGTTCATCTTCAAGTTCTCGTTGGAACTTATCCTTGTATGGTAGGCTTGGAACTGTGCCATAAGACTGAACTACTCTGCCAGGTTTTCGCTGTCTCTGGGACTTGGAATCGCGGACAGACTCAATCACTGGAACTTCGCAATTTAGTGCGGCCGCTCCCAATTTATATCTTTCCATTGCGTGTTTGCTGACACCTGAGGCTGTTTATCAGATTCCGGCGTTTTCTGTAGAATTGAGAAACCATCACGGAGGCACGAATCGCTTGCAAAGCTTCCTAACATCCTTGTCGAACGGCCTTTTCCGTCTGCAATGTTCTCCTTGATTCATTCAATCTCTTGTGAGTGAACACGAAATTGTTTGGTTGTGGTCATCCAAGCCGTGACCCCGCTTGAATGACGATGAGCGTCCATTGCCTCATTCCTAACTCATCCAACTCGTCGTGTTCGACCTCTCCCACCATCTCCTGCTGCATATCCGTCCCTCCCTGAACACCACAGGCGGCACGCTCTTCAACCCAACCCTGAGCCCGATTCCGCGCTGCGCCTTGGCAATCTTTTCAGCGTACACAACCGTCCACGTGATGTACTACTTCCCGACGCTGATCGGCCGCGTCCTCCGGCAACCAGACTGGACCTGAGCACCGTTCTCCGACCTCTCATGCACATCCATGTCTATCACAGGGCCCTGGAGCTTCCCCTGGCACCAGTTCTCACATGTTTGTCATATATGGTGCGCGGCCGGCGGTACTCCACTAGGGAAACCGCGAGAGCGTATATAGGCAGATTCGCCATGTCCGGATTCTCGCATGACCTCGGCATATGGGAGTTCCTTTGTGGGATCGAGTTCAGCACTACCAGCGGGTTCTTCCTCATGGGCGTCAGAGCCGCTTTGTTTGGAGTGCGTGTTCAGGAGGCTGCCAGGGTTGCGCGTGGGCGGGTTTTGCAGTTGCTGGCTGGATGTGGACTGTGGTGTGGACTCTCGGTTTGGACCCGCCCACGATTGAGGCATGAGCTTGATGAGAGATTGTTCGGGGCGATTTCTTTCCAGACAGGCATCGACTTGGAAAACGGACGGCTCATCGATGCCATCATCGCTCTCTTGAATGACTCCCGATGGGTATCACCATATCTATATTTCTCTCATAGAGGACTATCTATGGTACCTAACGAATTTTCTACCTTCGCAGGTGTCCATGTCTTTCGCGCCTGGTACTGATGTGTATCAGCACCAGTCATGGCTGGGCACCGCGGGGGTTCTGTGTATAAAGAACTCAAGCGTGTCATTCCGACCGCCGTCGCACAAAGAAGCGCCGTCCTTGGCTTGCTGTCTGTTCTAGCGAACTTGATGGGCGCGATTGGTTCTGGCCCTGATATCCTCATGGCCGTCACTATCATCTATTCCTGTGCGTATTATCACCTTATCATCTTGTCTCCATGCTGATATTCATGCGTTTATTTCAAGACTGGGAAATCGTACAGCGGGTACGTGTCCTCGCTTTTCCTCAAGCTTAGTGTATTCTGACTTCCATATTTACGCAGGAGGCTGGCAGACCTGAGATGGCTGTCCTTGGAAATTGTTCTTTTTTTTTCGGGTGAGCCACAGTTATCAGGGCGCATTGGTAGAAAACGTTAATGAGCGCTGTGACCAGACCCGTGGTGCACGCCAGCCATTTAATACCTTACATATCGTACCGCGTGCCCGCTGTGCTTGTAATACAATGCACCCCGTCCCCAGGATGTATCGACATGGGACCTTGCTGTGCATCGCCAGATCCTGGCACTTGATGAGATCAACGACCACGCCAGGCGGTCAGGTTGCTTGTGCAAGTCGTCTCGTCGGACCGACAAGATGGGCCAATGCGGGGCACGTACTGCCAACTTTTTAGTTCGATGAATAATCTAGGCACTAACGTCCCATCGGCCAGCGACATGACCACCTATCTACATACCCTACATACACAAATAAATACAACGCCATAAACCTAAGAACCATCCCAGAGCTCCAAAAAAAGAAAAAGTCTGGCATACTCAAGCCATGGGCACTTAAACGGGTTATCAGTATCCCCAAGGAAGGTGGCCGTTACCATAAAATTTGGGCGAAGCAAAGCTGAGGATATCCGGCGCGTCCCCGAGCGGCTGCTCACTCTGCATCACAACAAGCGCGAGCACAAACGCGTCAAACAGGCCTGGTATCGCACAGGCATCTTCAAAGACCTCAAGACGCTGCGATTGGGCATCCGGCGTCGTGCGCCAGCGAGCGAGGGGGAGGAGAGACGAATTCTCATCATCTGCACGGAGGAGCTAAAATGGAGAGTGTATAATGGGGTTGTCGGCGCGTGCTATGAGGGGAGGGATGGGGTGGGTACGTACGTAGCCGACGCCACCTTTGCGCTCTGTGATGGTGTACCGGGCATCGTCAAGCGTGAGGACACGGGATCTGCAACAAAACCAACCCATCAGGACCGAATTCAACGTCATAAAAGCATTGACACGGGTAGCGAGTAAACGTACTGCGCATCCGATGCAGCAGCAGAGTCCGCGAGCGGGAGCCACTCTTTACATTTCACCTTGCGTTTCCGCTTATTATCGCCGCCGCCAAATCTCACGCGCGGGCTCGCGCGGTCCCATCCGAACCGAGCCAGTTCCTCATCCGCTACGGACGCATCTGCATGCGCGTCGGAGTCGAGGCAGAGCCCCGCGCGCCGTACGGATGTCTTTTTGAGCTTCGCGTCTGATGAGGTGGTGTAGAGCGCGCGACCAGCCGCGTCGAGTATGGATGCGTTGAGAATGCCCGCGCCGGGTGGGGATGTTATCCTGAGCTTGCGCGCGGTCCGCTCGGTGTACGCAGGCGGGGGTGTAGAGGAGGAAGGACGGAGGAATTGTAGGTCTTGCGAGTCAGACGGGGGAGTGTAAGCGGGGGGCTCGGTGATAGGGATGATCATTTTTTCTTTCGGCGGCGCTGCTTTGCCGTGCTGGCATGATGAGGTTTTATGTGTGTTTAGCAGAGAGGTACAGTAAGTTAAAAAGCACAGTATTACAGTACACTACAGTAGTACATGTTCCAGTCAGTGCCAGTGGCCGTGTCTTGAAAGAGGACAAGGTCTTCTTCATTTTCGTTCGCGTCTTTATAACCGAATTTGGAACCAAACCCTTTGACCCTGCCAGAACGGGAAACCTCCGCTACGTATCCGTGGGATAAGCCTAAGACTCGGACCTATCGCATGGCAAGTAATCAACCAAACACCCGGGTTGCATGCCTGTTACTATACCGTGACAGCATCATTGGGCGGATAGTAATCAGGGCCGCCTGCAGTATGATGTGAGACGGCGAACCACACCCTGTCCTCCTTCAAGTTCCCTTCCTTTGTTTTTCGGGTTTGGTGAGCCTCGGACTGAAGTTTTAAGTTGTCATGTAACTTATGAACGTTCGGGTTGTATGTCTACGTTGTCGATTACTCGCTACCCTTGAGCTCAAGAAACATAAGGCACGTGCAGTACTCTTCAGCCTTGTATCACACGACCTGACTCCCTTACGTGTCAAGTTCAAGGCATGGATGGGTTCCAAAAAGGGCCAATGTACACATGACTCTTGTCGTCTTTGTCCAAGACTAAATTGACCACCCATGCGTCGCAAGCAGTGTTACGGAACAAGCAAACTTTCAAAACGCCACCCTATGCGTGGACCCAATGGAACAGTTTGTTTACGGTGACCAAAACTGCTTGATACATTCGTCATGGAGAATTCCCAGCCAGCCACACTTACTTGCTCCATGGGTCTCCTCCGGATCATGATACTTGTAATATTGCTCTGCTGCAGACAACCTTGAGAGTCTGAGTCGCGTTCGGGTACCTCACGCTCGGCATCGGCATCCCTTACCGCGCACGTGTTTTATCGCATTCACGTGGGTTGGCTTCGAGTCGTATTCAATAATCTGCGTCCAACAGTACTGTTGAACTCGCTCTCCCTCTCGACATCCAATGCGGGAGCTTACCCCGCGTGCAGACGAAGTTGATTCATATAAGAGACCGGAGGAGCTCCTGGAGGTCTCCCCGAAAGGACACGTGCCTGGACTCAAATAAATCAAATTGCACACTTTCGCCCCACTGCGTGGCCTCAACGAAAGCACAGTCATTCTTGAGTATCTAGAGGAGTACGCGACCATTACCATCACTCTCAACTCGCTTACCCTCCCTGCTTACTGTATGCGTAAAACAGCCTGGCGGTTAACACCACGGGAAGAACCCCACTAGCACCCCCATGCACGGATCCGTACGTGGACAGCCCACGTCGCTTCTTGAGCGCGGGGAGCGTAAGATTTTGGTGAAGGGCGGGGCAGGTTCCGGTCTGTGGTGTGAGGGTGGAGAATTGAACTGGACGGATGTGATGGTGCCGTGTACATGCAGTGGGCAATCTATCTTGAGGCCTTCTTTCTCTCACACATTCTACAACATGACCAATAGGGTTGTTCCGCGCTAGCAATCATTATCGCGGCTTTGAACTGCCTCCGGGGTCAAAGATCCGATGTGGCTGGATAGGCTTCTCGCGCACCCGTCTTTCAAGGCAACGTGCAGCACCGAGAAGCTCTATCTGGACAGCCATGAGAGGTGAACGACCTTTTACCTCTCGTGCCATGCTTGCTGACGGTTAAATTGAATATATATACTTTTAACCGACCTAATTATGAACGCAATTAAGGCATGGCACCACTGCATTGGAAATAGGAGTACCACAAGTGAATTGTCTAGGATGTGGTCGCAATGTATCCTTCGGTTTTACAAGGTTCTGAACCAGGAACGAAGGGAATTACGTGGATTAATATTTGATGTGTTCCGAGTCGGGGAAGGGAATACAGCTTCCTCATATTGTATGCTACTCGTCATCATGATTCACTAGTTTGACAGCATTCGAAGTTTTCTATATGAAACAATCGGTACACTACGAGTGAAAACTGAAATGAATAGTGAGTTAGATATAGGGAGGCAAGAATGGGAACCGTTAAGTTATGAGGGCATAGAGTGAAACAGATCTCCTACAGGGTATTCGTGCAAGAAATGCGATCTCTTTTTTTTTAATTTCCAAGGCAGTGCGCTGAAATTGGTATCTGGGGGCGATTTTCTCCAACTCTTGACTCAACTCGTAGCAGGCGGAATAGTCACGACCTACAAGAATGTTTAATCCTGACATAACTGAAAAGAACATCAAGATCTCACATGTTGATCTGCAAGATAAGACTGAATTGGTTAGGCCATGCGGAGACTAGGCCAAATTCTCCGATGGATCATGTTCCTCGCCTCCCAATGTAGGAACGTTCGTGGCCAGGATATCATCATGTATTCTGAGTACTGTAATGTTTCTAGAAACACTATGGTCTGAGAAAGATGCTGCTTGCGGAGCTATGCATGAAGGATCAGCAGTTGGTGATGAAGATGAAGATGCCAGTACGCGAGGAGGACAACCGGATTGGTTCACAGTGGAGTCCACTGGTGAACGGAGATCCCCAGTAAGCGCGCTGCTAGTGACTGGTATGAGGGAGGCCGATGATAGAGAGCCAGGAACCATAGAGGGAGGGGTGGTGATTGACTCGTTGTGTAGCGGAGCTGCGCTGGTGCTGGCTATATGCTGTGAAGTAGCAGAGATGGTGTGAATTTCTTGAGAGACAGGGGTGAAAGCGAGTTGCGGTGCATGAGTGAGATCACCAGATGAGGGTGTGTCTGAGAGGTGTGGGCTGGTATAAGCGGGTTTGATTGGAGGCAGGGGAGTGGCAAGAATGGAGCCGGGAGTGTGGGCAGTCTCTCCGGGGCGGTGGCCTGGGTTGTCACACAAAGCATACCGTGATCGGGCGTGATCGGTGCCTTGATGTAACTCGAGGTGAAGATGGCGAATCGTGCGGAGAATGACACCAGGAGCACTGTCATACCCACTGTTCCGGGCTTCTAGAACAATTTCATTCCACAACGCACAGAAGTCGTGCTGCAGGCTGAGAAGAGTAGCTCGGATCTCAAAACTGTAA
Organism: Lactifluus subvellereus; assembly: GCA_022496195.1. NCBI lineage: Eukaryota > Fungi > Basidiomycota > Agaricomycetes > Russulales > Russulaceae > Lactifluus > Lactifluus subvellereus. The sequence continues at coordinate 257,914 of WTXC01000015.1, read as the reverse complement.
AGTGGTATTGGAAAAAAAAATGCCACCATGGGAGCCACGACCTGACTGACGACAGAAGAGGGGGAGAGGATCTGGCGGGTGATGTAGATCAAGTTGGCAAGTAACACGTTATCATTTCCATGTGCGAGGTACTCTCGAATGTCATTTTCCGATTTTCCCAATTGGCCGCGGCGAGAGCAATCCAACGGTCGTTGCTTCCCTGCACATCCGCAATGATGAGGGCAATGATGGATTGTACTAACAAACCAATCTCCTGTTCACTTCTATTTTCCCAGTTTCTCAGAGAATGCCCCAATTCGACGGATAGCTGCCCATGCCAGTCCCAGCGGAGAATACGTTGAACCAGGTTCCAGGGGACATTCCACGTGACATGAAAAGTTTCGGCAACCTTCACACACGTGACGATTCGACGTATTTTGTCCGACTCGGAGACCGAGCTATCAATCAGCGTCTGAGTACGGTCGAAGAATGCCTTCAGAGCCGAAGAAAACTCCGAGGAGCGCAGTCTTGCAAGGCTACGTCGGGGATCCTCGACCACATTTCGGTTTGAGCGATAGAAGCCAAGAATACAGCAAAAGAACTGATCTAGATCGTGATCCTGTGTCAAGGCGTCGAACGTCCACTTCAAGATATGGCCATCCATCTCCGGTGACGGCTCCCTAGCATTTCTTTCGGCCACCTTCTCCATACCGTATAAGATCCCTGAGAAAAGATTGAAGTACATGCCAATAAACTCCCAGTCCCTGTTCAAAGCGCCAGCCAAACATGTACAAATTGACATGACTGGAATTGTTATTCCGAAACACGCCAGAAGGGCCAGTGAAGAAAGTGGTGAATAGTATGGGCTGTCTTGCCAGAGGATTGGTATGATCGTGATGACCAAGTATGCCCCCAGGAAAACCGCAACCCCCCAAAATACGACACTGAAGACGGTGTGGTTGGTATGAAAGAGATATATGAGGAGGCCGGCAAAGAAAAGGAAAAGGGAAACATGTATCAGCGTGGGTATCGCTTCAACCACCCAGAAAACCGAAATTTATCGATGCCATGTGCAAAGAATGCACGGATTCGTGCAGCGTCGTGTGGATTGTCCCGTGGCCTCTGAGTCATCCGCAGGTATCGCCGTGCCCATTGGTGTATCAATGTCGCCAGCATAGCACAGGTAAGACTTATAGCTAAGCTCAAGAACCAGAGTGAGTTCACCCAGATCACGTATTTCGGTGGAGAGAACGGTGGCGGCCTAAGTGGAGTGACAGGAATGGACGATCGAGATATGTTGGGATCAGCGAGAAGCTGATAGATATTATCAAGATAGAATGCGGAGGTATCTTGGGAGTTTGGTTTGAGGTCCATGACGGTCACCGCGGCCAAAGTCGCAACTGCAGCAGAGAATAAACCAGTCTATATTTGTTGAATTGATATGTGACGTGATGTCGAAGATAAGCTAAGCTGAGAACTCACGAATATGAGGATGCCATCAGCATCTTTTTGCCAGCGTTCTGCCATTTTGTTGTCTTCTTCTTTGGCCATGTCGCGATACATGTTGAAGAGAGGACCTGAGCTATCAGCAAATTCATGCTGTTCCTCATCCGGTATCCTGTTGGAGGGACCGCCTGGTGTAGATGTTAACGAAATTGGCGATGGCAAGGTTGAGGGGACAGGTAACACTGGCACACCTCTGTGACTGGCCGCGGTTCCTTGGGGGATGCTGACATTTTCATGAGGGGGTTGTGCCATTGCCAAAAAATATATTGTGTGATTTGAATCGTAAGAAGAGATTATAAGATCCTATGGGTCGAGGAGCTACTGTACCAGCCGCATCAGTCTTGCTTATCAAACAAATTCGTGTTTCGTCCCTTTGGCAACACACCCCGCCCAGCCTGGGCCCGTCCCGCGCTGCGCCTTGGCGGCCTTTTTCGCCCTCTGTTAAGTGATTTCTTCCCGGATAGGCATCGACCTGGAAAACGGTTCATCGACGCCATCATCACTCTCCCAAGCGACTGCCGAGTCCCGAATGTCAATAAGCATCACAATGACCACATATCTAGTTAGAAATTCCCCTCATATGCAACTACCTATCGTACCTAATGATACAGCTACTGTGCAGATGTCGGAAAATGACACTTTAGATATTTTGCTTCTGCTCGCTTCGTTGCACAGTTATTTCACTGTATGGCCGTCTTTAGATGCGGCTTTCCGCGTCGGCCCGTGAGAGAATCATCATCACGTGACCTTCGACGAATTCAGGAAAACAATATCATCCGTTGTGCTGACGACACGCTCAAACCATCAATGCAGATGCTCCGAGGCGGATATCACACACTTCGGTAGCTGCTTCTGCCCATTCGTGCAGACAGTCTGGGTCGCGTTCGAGCACCTTACCATTCCTTACCGCGTCCGTGTTTTATCGTCCGCATTCACTGGCACCTGAGCAGGCTCTGGGTCAAATTCAATGCTCTGTGTGTTCACAGTACTGTTGAGGTCGCCCTCCCTCTCGATGTCCAGCGTGAGAGCTCACCCTTCGCGTAGACAAAGTCCACCCATACAAAAAACTGGAGGAGCTCATAGAAGTCTCCCCGAACGGCCTCGTGTCTGGACTAAAACTGCACGGTTTCGTGCCGCCTCGTGCCCTCTGTGAAAGCGCAGTCGTCCTTGAGTATTCTTGGGAGTACGCGATCATAATGGCTTACTCGCTCATCTGCGTCCTTATGCGTCAAACAGCCTCGCGGGTAACACCACGGGAAAAACGTTTCTGCCCCCTCGCACGGATCCATCCCTTTGAGAGGACTTGGACAGTTTTTTGAACCCGCGCTGTCGCTTTTGAGAACATTGGGGAGGTTTGCCTTTCACTGATCCATCAATTTTCCAGACCAGGTATTAAGACAAGTTACCACGAGTGGTCAACGCAAGGCTATAGAATGTACAGTACGGTAAGGGTGCAAAGGCAATCGTACTAGCTGAGCGGGCACGACCAATAGAGGCGAAGAGGGGAATGGAGAGAATCGGAAATGAGACAGTCAAGTCTTGAAGGGCACGATGCCCGCACAAAGACGTAGTGGTACAGGGAAGAAATCGAGACGGTGACGCAGAAACTGTACTAGAACGAGGCGTGAAGCGCTGAACTGAGACGGGATGCGGTGTATGTACAGTACAGTACAGTAAGCAGTGAAAGGTGAGAGAGGTGGAGATATGCCGTTACATCGTCACTACCAAAGCGTCTGAGAAACAAGACACGATGCAGGCAGGGAGAGATAACGTCGCTTGGTTTGGTGGGATAGCGAAATTCCGAGAGCGCTGCGGCATCTCCGAAGGCGGCTGGTTCGAGGGCAGAGGGTTCGAAGTGGGAGGCCCGAGTGCAGCGGAGACGCTGACCTTTAACCATAGAGGTAGGCCTGGTGATTGTTTCGTTATGTTGTGTTGGGGAGCGGGGAGCTGTGCCGGCACCAACTGTTACGTTCGAGAGAGACGGCAGCGATGATGGGCTACAGTGCGTCAGAGACATCACTGGATGAGGACGTTTCTGCAGAGTGTGCGACAATGTGGGCCGGTCTCTCCTACTGCGTGGACAAATACGACATCTATGGTGTGATGATGTCTACCCTAAGATCTCGTCGAGGGAAATCGAGGTAAAGACTGCGAATCTTTCTGAGAAGCACGGTAGGAGTGCTTCCCCGTTTGTTCAACGATTTCGTTCCACAAGACAGTTCAGGAAGGGTATTTCGTATGCCAAATCTGGAGGAAAGTGAGACCGGACTCGGAACTGCGATCCCACGCTAGGTAGCGAGCCATATTCCGATTGACGCCGCAAGACGATCCAGCGGCTCATGTTGGCAAGTAACAAGCTATCATTGCCTTGGGCAAGCTATCCTACAATGTCATTTTTTTATTTGCCCAATTGGTCCGCAGCAAGCGCGATCCAACGGTCGTCGCTTTCCTGCACGGTCGCGATGATGGCAACAACGGATTGTGCACACAAATCAATCTCTTTGTCGTGTCTTCTGTCCCGGACTTCTCAGAGCATGCCCAATTTCAACGGATTGCTGCATCGCTTGCAGGTCCAGGATGAAATGATGAGAAAGGATCGGTCAAGCTGCGGTAGGAAGGGGGATAGCATCAGCAACTTCCACGCCAATGATGTATCGTCGTATTTTCACAGACTCGGAGAACCAATCAAATGGCCAACTACGGTTCAAGAATTCCATGTCGAAAATAGCTTCTGGGGGTCCAGTCTCGCGAAACCGCGGAGGAGATCCTCAATTGTCTATATAATACATTCAAAAAACGGGTCCAGTTCTTTATTCTCGATTAAGGCTTCGAATGTCACTTCAAGACACGGACGTCGATCACCGGTGATGATTCCCGAAGAACCTCGAAGCTCTAGAGCAAAGGCCGACAAAACGGCGGAGAATGAAGGCTGACCAGGCCAGTGAAGAAAGCGATGCACAGTTTGGAGTCTCCAGCTGCAGAATTGTGGATAGGGGTGTATGAGGAGGCCAGCAAAGGACAGGAACAGGGAACATGTATCAGGATGGGTATCGATTCAACCGCCCAGGAAATGCGCAAATCTTCGATGCGGTGCACAAAGAATGCACGGATCTGCGCGCCCTCGTGTGGACCGTACCGTGTGCTCTGAGTGATCCGGAGGTATCGATGGATCCATTGCTATTGCCATGTCACCAACGTAACACAAGTAAGAGTGATAGCTTTGCTCGAGAAGAGTTCACCAAGGTGACGTATTTCGGTGGAGAGAACGGTGGTGGTCCAATCGGTGTGACAGGGACGGATGATCGAGGATCAGCGAGAAGCTGATAGATATTCTCAAAATAGAGTGCCGATGTATCCTGAATCTGGTTTGAGGTCGATGACGAACACCGCAATCAATACGGCAACTGTAGTAGAGGACCAACCCGTCTATAATTTTTGACCTGATGTATGAAGTGATGTGAAAGATAAACTTAGGACTCACGAAGAAGAGGATCCAGTCAGTATCTGTTTGCCAGCGTCGCGCCACCATTTCAGGATTTTGCCCACTGAATTGGATCACATTGTAAATGCCCACAGTGAGAGGAGCTGAGCTATCAGCTAATTCATGCTCAGGCTGTTCGTTGTCCCATATCAATCGTAAGAAGGTCTTACGTGGGAGTCGACCGCAACCACGTGGCACAGGCGAACAAGCTGGACCGATTCGGATGGCAGCCTCAGCTTGCCTCCTCACGCCGAGTGCGCATTCTACCTGACTTCAGATTTTCCTTCATTTTTTCTCGGACACAGACACCGTGACCTTGTAGTATGGTTCTCATTACCTATCGTATCTCAGGGCAAATACTGAGGCCGTCAACCCCTCGTCTTGCGATCAGTTCACCCTGCACGGCGACTCAGACCCGTTCCCATCCCCTGCCTAGTCAGGTTGCCTATTAATCTCGTCGTGGTCGACGCCTCCCACTACCTCCTGCAGTATATCAGCCCCTCCCTGAACGAACCCACAGGCGACACGCTCTTCGACCGACCCTGAGCCTGGTCCCGTGCTCCCCCTTGGCTACCTTGTCAGCCTCTGTGGCGGCGTGGTGGTGTACACGACCGTCGATGTAATTTACCACTTCACGACTGTGATCGACCGCATCCTCCGGCAGCCGGACTGGGCATGGCCACCGCTCTCCGACCCGCCGTGGACGTCCGCATCGGTCGCGGGATTCCGGAGCTTTCGCTTGTATCAGCCTTCCGGCTGTTATTCGTTATGTGTGGCGCGTCGCGGCGGCGCGCTGCTGGGAAAGTCCCCGTGCGTGTATAGGAGCGTTCACCGTGTTTGGCGTCTTGCATGTCCTGGGGATATGGGAGGTTGAGCGTGGGACTGAGTGTCGCACCACCGGCGGGTTCTTCGTCTTCATGGGCGTTGGCGCGGCTTTGGAGTCCGCGTTCAGGCGGCTGACGGGACGGCGCGTGGGAGGATGTGAGTGGACTATGGTGGACGCTCGGTAGGGACATGCTCACGATCGATGTCACGAGTGATTTCTTCAAGTTCCCGGACAGGCATCAACGTGGAAAACGGCTTGTTGAAGCCATCGCTCTCTCGAACTAGTAGCAATATGTATGATTGCCATACTAGATATCTCCCTCATAGTAGAGGATTATCTACCGTATCTTAATGATACAGTTACTTCAACAAAATGACTGCTTATATGCTACACGTTACGAGGCATAGTCATGGGACTCCGAGTCCCGTCTCGGCTTATCTCTCGTACAAGACAATCATCATGTCACTTTCGAGTTTCGACGGACTCAGGAAAACAATATCATCTCCGCTGTACTGGCGATGCCCCCGAAACTGCCGACGCCCATGCTGTCGAGGCAGAAATCACCCTCTTCGGTAGCTGCTTCCGTCCATTCGTTTAGAGAGTTTGGGTCGCGTTCGGGTACCTTGGCATCCCTTACCGCGTACGTGTTTTATCGTCCGCATTCATATGAAGTAGGCTCCGAGTTGTATCCAATAATCTGCGTGTTATCGTCCAACAGTACAGTTGAGTTCCCTCTCTTTCTCGATGTCCAATGCGGGAGCTTACCATTCGTGCAGACGAAGTTGGTCCAGATAGAAAATCGGAGGAGTTGCTGGAGGTCTCCCCAGCCTCGTGCCCGGACTCAAATCGCACACTCTCGCACCGCCGCGTGGCCTCAACGAAAGCACAGTCATTCTTGAGTATCTAGACTAGAGGGGTGTGCGATCATCACTACCACGATCAACTTCCTTGCCTTCCCTACTTACTCTATGCGCAAAACAGCCTGGCGGGTAACACCACAGGAAGAACCCTAATACCCCCCCACCCCGCCCCCCACACGGATCCGTACGCCCGCGCGCTCGTGCGTCTACAAGCGGACCACGTCTCTCGCGCGCTTGTCCCCGCATTCTATCGCTTTTTGCAGGGGCAGGACCAGTCAACCGGCAAGAGGGAGTTCTCTGCTGCGTTTGGACAGCCCACATCTCTTCTTGAGCGCGGGGAGCGTGACATTTCGGTGAAGGGTGGGGCAGGTTCCGGTCTGTGGTGTGAGAGTGGAGAGTTTGAACTGGACGGATGTAATGGTGGGGCCATTTACGTGCAGTGGGCAATCTATCTTGGGGCCTTCTTTCTCTCACACGTTCTGCAACATAAACAATAGGGTTGTTGCGCGCCAGCAATGTCCCGAGGCATTATCGCGACTTTGAACTGCCTCCGGGGTCAAAGCTCCTCGTCTGGCTGGATAGGCCTCTGCGCACCCGTCTTTCAAGGCAACGTGCAGCACCGAGAAGATCTATTTGGACAGCCATGAGAGGTGACTGACCTTTTACCTCTGGTGCCATGCTCGCTGATGGTCGAATGCTTTAACCGACCTAATGCAAGCCAAATTATGAACGCAATCAAGGCATGGTGCCGACTGCCTTGGAAATAGGAGTGCCACAAGTGAACTGTCTCGGATGTGGTCGCAATGCATCCTTCGGTTTTGCAAGGTTCTGAGCCGGGAACAAGATGCGGGAAGGGAACTACGTGGATTAAAATTCGGTGTGTTCTAAGTCGGGGAAGGGAATACATGTTCCTTATATTGTATGCTACTCATCATCATGGTTCGACTAGTTTGAGAATATTCGAAGTTTTCGGTATGGAACAATCGGTACACTACGAGCGGGAGCTGAGAGAACTCGTATATGCAAGAAACGCGGTCCCTTTCTTTGAAACCTCCGAGGAAGTGCACTAAAACCGGGGTGTTTGAGAGCGACTTTCCCCAACCCTTGACATAGCTCGCCGCACACGGAATAGTCACGATCTGCAAGAATGTTTAATCCTGACAAAACTGAAAAGAACATCGGGAACTCACATGTCGATTTGGTCAGGCCGTGCGGAGACTAGGCCAAATTCTCCGACGGATCATGTTCCTCGCCTCCCAATCTAGGAACGTTCGTGTCTTGGATATCATCATGCATCCCGAATACTGTAATGTTTCTAGGAACACTATGGTCTGAGGAAGATGCTGCCTGCGGAGCTATGCGTGAGGGATCAGTAGTCGGCGATGAATATGAAGAAGTGGGTCCGTGAGGAGGACGATCGGGTTGACTCATAGAGGAGTCCACTGGTGAACGGAGATCCCCAGTAAGCGCGCTGCTAGTGACCGGTATGAGGGAGGTCGACGACAGAGAGCCAGGAACGATAGATGGAGGGGTGGTGATTGACTCGTTGTGAGCGGAGCTGCGCTCGCACCGGCTATATGCCGTGAAGTAGCAGGGGTGGTATGACTTTCTTGAGAGACAGGAGCGATAGCGAGTTGCAGCGCATTAGTGACATCACCAGCTGAGAATGTGTCTGAGGGGTGTGGAGCGGTATGAGTGGGATTGATTGGAGGCAAGGGAGCGGCAAGAATGGGGTCGAGAGTGTGGGCAGTCTCTCCGGGGCGATGGCCTGGGTTGTTACACAAAATAAGCAATGATGGGGCGTCATCGGTGCCTGGATGTAACTCGATGTAAAGATGGTGAATCTTTCTGAGAATATGGCCAGGAGTACTGTTATACCCGCTGTTCCGCGCTTCTAGAACAATTTCATTCCACAAGGCACAAAAGTCGTGCTGCAGGCTGAGAAGAGTAGTTCGGATCTCAAAGCTGTAAAGTGATCGTGGAAACAAAATTGCCACCTGGCGAGCCATATCCTGACTGACGACAGAAGAGGGGGAGAGGAGCTGGCGGGTGATGTGGATCGAGTTGGCAAGTAACACGTTATCATTTCCATGTGCGAGGTACCCTCGAATCTCATTTTCAGACTTTCCCAATTGGTCCGCAGCGAGGGCAATCCAACGGTCGTTGCTTCCCTGCACATCCGCAATGATGAGGGCAACGATGGATTGTGCTAACAAACCAATCTCCTGTTCGCTTCTATTGTCCCGGTTTTTTAGAGAATGCCCCACTTCGACGGATAGCTGCCCATGCCAGTCCCAGCGGAGAATACGATCAACGAAGCTCCAATCCGTGACATGAAAGGTATCGGCAACCTTCACGCACGTGACGATTCGTCGGATTTTGTCCGACTCCTCGGAGACCAAATTATCATTCAGTGTCCAAGTACGGTCGAAGTATGCCGACATCGCCGAAGAAAAATCCCAAGAGCGCAGTCTTGCGAAGCTAAGTTGGGGATCTTTGACCACGTTTCGGTTTGAGCGATAGAAGCCAAGAATACAGTTAAAGAACTGATCTAGATCGTGATCCTGTGTTAAGGCGTCGAATGTCCACTTCAAGATATGGCCATCCCTCCTCGGTGACGATTTCCTAGCACGTCTTTCCGCAATCTTCTCCATGCCTTGAAAGTTCGCTGAGAAAAACACGGCGTTGATGCGAAGAAGGGGTACATGCCAAATCCAACGCAATAAGACGCATGGATATAATATTACGGAACGAGCCAGAGGGGCTAATGAAGAAAGGGGTGAATAGTATGGCGCATCTCGCCGGAAAATTGGCGTAATCGTGAAGAGCAAGTATGCCGCCCCGGAAACCGCAAACCACCAAACTACCGCGCGGAAGACCGTGTAATTAATGTTGAACAGATATATGAGAAGGCCGGCAAAGAACAGAAAAAGCGAAATATGTATCAATGTCGGCATTGCTTCAACTACCCACGAAAACCGAAATTTTTCGACGCCATGTGCAAAGAATGCACGGGTTCGTGCAGCGTCATGTGGACTGTCCCGTGGCCTGTGAGTCATCCGCTGGTATCGACGAGCCCATTGATGTATCAATGTCGCCAGCATAGCACAAGTAAGACTTATACCTAAGCTCAAGAACCAGAGCGAGTTCACCAAGATCACGTATTTCGGTGGAGAGAACGGTGGTGGTCTAAGTGGTGTGACAGGAATGGAGGACCGAGATATGTTGGGATCGGCGAGAAGCTGATATATATTCTCGAGATAGAACGCGGATATATCCTGTGAGTTTGGTTTGAGGTCGATGACGGTCACCGCGGCTAATGCGGCAACTGCAGCAGAGAACAAACCGGTCTATATTTGTTGATTTCATACGTGAAGTGATGTCGAAGATAAGCTGAGAACTCACGAAGATAAGGATGCCATCAGCATCTTTTTGCCAGCGTTCTGCCATCTTATTGTCTTCTCCTTCTGCCATCTTGCGATACATGTTGAAGAGAGGAGCTGAGCTATCAGCAAATCTAGGCTGTTCCTCATCTGGTATCGCGTTGGCAGGGCCACCTGGTGTAGACGTTGAGGAAATTAGCGATGACAAGGTCGAGGGACAGGTAACATACCTGTGTGGCTCACCCCCTGAGGCATATTTACAGCTTCATGAGGAGGTTGTGCCATTGCAAATATATTGTGTGGTATGAATGGTAAGAAGAGGTTGGAAGATCCTTCGATGTTCGCGATGTTCGTTAATTGAGAGGACAACGGACCGGCTTGACCGGATAGCCGGGCCTATGCTAGCGCTACTGTACTAGTCACGGTGTCACTAAGTACCCGGCACGTTCCCGTGGTCTCTCACTGGCACTTTAACTTTCTTTATTGCCTTCAATGTGATCGGATTCCACTTTGCTACGGACATTTGTACTCATTACTTGTCGTACCTCAGCTCATTTCCAGAAATACTGAAGTCATTAGCCACTCATCCCACAAAGCGCAGTTCCTCCACTCTGTCTCACGCTTGTTGTGCCTTCTCGTTCAGCAACTGATGATCTTCATGGCAACGTTGGAATTGCGGTGGAGTAACAAGGATGATAGTTTCCGCGAGGCGATGAGGTCAGGGAATGCGGAATGGGAGTAGACAAACAGCAGATGATGTGAGCGGGAGGTGGTACCGTAGAATCATAACGAAATCCTCTCCACGACGGCGCGAGGCCACCTCTCAACGTGTCGGGTGCTTCCCTAAGTGACTTAAGGCGGCGTTGACCCTGGCCACTTGACCCTGGCCACTCGCAGGACTTAATCAGCGCGGCTTGGCGCCCAGCTCTCAATCACCCTCATCACCCAACCTTCACCACCATAGTGCCCATCCTGGCCAGTATCTTCTTCAAATGTCCACTCTTCTCATTCTTCCAAATTCTCCAGATCCGCCCCTCTCTTCCCATTTCAAATTACCGCCTTCCCCTGTTTTCATGCTACGATACTTTTGTCTTTGCTTGCCGTTCATCTTCAGGTTCTCGTTGGAACTTATCCCTCTATGGTAGGCTTGAAACTGTGCCATAGGACTGAACTACTCTGCCAGGTTTCCGCTATCTCTGGGACTTGGGATTGCGGTGTTTGCTGTAGTACTGCGCTCACTCAAAGTCAAGAAACCATCACGGAGGTACGAGCTGCTTGTGAAGCTTCCAAACACCCTTGTCAAACGGCGCGTTCCGTCTGCAATGTTCTCATTGACTATTTTTGATATCTTGTGCACTGAAATGAGCGCGAAATTGTATGGTTGTGGTCATCCAAGCCTTGATCCCGCTTGAGTGAACCATGAGCGTCCCTTGCCTCATTCCTAACTCATCCAACTCGTCGTGTTCAACCTCTCCCACTATCTCCTGCAGTATTCCATCCCTCCCTGCACCCCAAAGGGGACACGCTCTTCAACCCAACCCTGAGCCCGATCCCGCGCTGCGCTTGGCAATCTTTCTGGCCTCTGTGGCGGCGTGGCGGCGTACACAACCGTCTACGTGATGTACTACTTCCCGACGCCGATCGGCCGCATCCTCCTCCGGCAACCAGACTGGACCTGGCCACCGCTCTCCGACTTCTCGGGCACATCCATATCTATCGCACAGCTCTGGAGCTTCCCCTGGCACCAGTTCTCCCGACGCATGTTTGTTATATAGGGTGCGCGGCCAGCGGTACTCCGCTGGGGAAACCGAGGGTGTGTATAGGCGGATTCGCCATGTCCGGATTCTCGCATTACCTAGGCATATGGGAGTTCCTTTGTGGGATCGAATTCCGCACTACTGGCGGGTTCTTCTCCTTCATGGGCGTCAGAGCCGCTTTGGAGTGCGTGTTCAGGAGGCTGCCAGGGTTGCGCGTGGGCGAGTTTTGCAGCTGCTGGCTGGATGTGGACTGTGGTGTGGACTCTCAGTTGGGACCCGCTCACGATTGAGGCATGAGCTTGATGAGGGATTGTTCGGGGCGATTTCTTTCCAGACAGGCATCGACTTGGAAAACGGACGGCTCATTGATGCCATCATCGCTCTCTTGATTGACTCCTAATGTGTATCATCATATCTACATTTCTCTCATAGAGGACTATCTATGAGACCTAACAAAATTTCTACCTTCGCAGGTGTCGGTGTCCGGGTCTGGCCCCCGAGACATTGCCAAGCAACTCAGGTATCAGCAGCTCGTAAGTGGTCACCTTCCCTCTTTCGCGCCTGGTACTGATGTGTATCAGTCATGGCTGGCACCGCGAGGGTTCGGTGTATAAAGAACTCAAGCGTGTCCTTCCGACCGCCGCCGGACTAGAGGTGCCGTCCTTGGCTTGCTGTCTGTTCCAGCGGACTTGATGGGCGCCATTGGCTCTGGCACTGGTATCATCATGGTGTCACCATCATCTATTCCTGTGCGTATTATCACCTTATCATCTTTGTCTCCATGCTGATATTCATACGTTTATTTCAAGACTGAGAAATCGGACAGCGGGTACGTGTCCTCGCTTTTCCTCTCAAGCTTAATGTATTCTAATTGCCATATTTATGCAGGAGGTTGGCAGACCTGAAATAGCTGCCCTCAGTGGATATCCTGTGAGGCTTTGCCCTTGTAAAATAGCTTTTTTTTTTTCGGGTGGAAAAATAGGTTAAGGAGCCGCTGTGACCAAACCCGTGGTGCACGCCAGCCATTTAATACCTTGCATATCGTACCCCGTGCTCGCTGTACTTGCAATGCAATGCACCCCGTCCGCAGGATGTATTGACATGAGACCTGGCTATTCATCGCCAGATCCTGGCGCTTGATGAGATCAACGGCTGCGCCAGGCGGTCAGGTTGTTGTGCAAGTCGTCTCGTTGGGCTGATAAGATGGGCCAATGCAGAGCACCTACTGCAAACATTTTAGTTCGATGAATAATTTTATCTAGGTATTAACGTCCCATCGGCCAGCGACATGACCACCTATCCATATACCCTACATACACCAATAAGTACAACGCCATAAACCTAAGGTCCATCCCAGGGCTCCAAGAACACAAAAAGGCTGGCATACTCAAGCCATGGGCACTTAAACGGGTTATCAATATCCCCAAGGAAGGTGGCCGTTACCATAAAATTTGGGCGAAGCAAAGCTGAGGATATCCGGCGCGTCCCCGAGCGGCTGCTCACTCTGCATCACAACAAGCGCGAGCACAAACGCGTCAAACAGGCCTGGTATCGCACAGGCATCTTCAAAGACCTCAAGACGCTGCGATTGGGCATCCGGCGTCGTGCGCCAGCGAGCGAAGGGGAGGAGAGACGAGTCCTCATTATCTGCACGGAGGAGCTAAAATGGAGAGTGTATAATGGGGTTGTCGGCGCGTGTTACGAGGGGTGGGATGGGGTGGGTACGTACGTAACCGACGCCACCTTTGCGCTCTGTGATGGTGTACCGGGCATCGTCAAGCGTGAGGACACGGGATCTGCAAACCAAACCAACCCATCAGGACCGAATTCAACGCCATAAAAGCATTGACACGGATAGAGGGTAAAACGTACTGCGCATCCGATGCAACAGCAGAGTCCGCGAGCGGGAGCCACTCTTTACATTTCACCTTGCGTTTCCCTTCTTATTATCGCCGCCCCGAATCTCACGCGCGGGCTCGCGCGGTCCCATCCGAACCGAGCCAGTTCCTCATCCGCTACGGACGCGTCTGCATGCGCGTCGGAGTCGAGGCAGAGCCCCCGCGCCGTACGGATGTCTTTTTGAGCTTCGCGTCTGATGAGGTGGTGTAGAGCGCGCGACCAGCCGCGTCGAGTATGGATGCGTTGAGGATGCCCGCTCCGGGTGGGGATGTTATCCTGAACTTGCGCACGGTCCGCTCGGTGTACGCAGGGGGGGTGTAGAGGAGGAAGGACGGAGGAATTGTAGGTCTTGCGAGTCAGATGGGGGGTGTAAGCAGGGGGCTCGGTGATTGGGGTGGACATTTTTTTTTCGGCGGTGTTGCTTTGCCGTGCTGGCATGATGCATGATGAGGTTTTATGTGTGTTTGGCAGAGAGGTACAGTAAGTTACTAGTACAGTATTACAGTACTGTTAGTACATGTTACAGTCAGTGCCAGTGCCAGTGCCAGTGGCGTGTCTCGAAAGAGGACAAGGTCTTTTCCGTTTTAGCTCGCGTCTTTATAACCAAATTTGGAACACGATACAAGCCAAGCCCTTTCACCCTGCCAGAATGGGAAGTCTGCGCTACGCACTCGTGGAATGAGCCTAAGACTCGGACCTATCGCATGGCAAGTAATCAACCAAACGCCTGGGTTGCATGCCTATTACTACATTGTGACAGCATCATTGGGCGGATACTACTGCACTGAGACGGCGAATAACACCCCGTCCTCCTTCCCTTCCTTTGTTTTTCGGGTTTAGTAAGCCTCGGACTGAAGTTTTAAGTTGTCATGTAACTTATGAACGTTCAGGTTGTACTGTAAGTCTACGTTGTCGATTACTAGTAGCTGCCCTTCAACTCGTGAAACCATGAGGCGCGTGTAGTACTCTTCAGCCTTGTATCACACAGACCTTATCCCGTTACGTGTCGAGTCCAAAGCTTGGATGGACTCCGAAAAGGGCCAATGAACACATGACTCTTGTCTTTGGGCCAAGACTAAAGTGACCACCCATGCATCGCAAGGAGTGTTACGGAACAAGCAAAGTTTCAAAATGCTACCATCCTACCCGATTGTGGAAGACCCAATGGAACAGTTTGTTTAGGGTGACCTGCACCGCTTGATAAATTCGTCATGGAATATTCCCAGCCACACCTACTTGCTCTATGAGCCTCCTCCGGGTCATGAGACTGGTAATATTGCTTTGCTGCGGACAACCTGGAGAGCGGGATTTTCCCACAGTCTTTAGATCTCTGACCTTTCAGCCACCACTTGTCTACCGTTCGCAATCATGGCCGACTCTGACAACATAGACGTTGGCGTGTTCCTTTGCAGAGTCTCACGGTCCTTTGGTCGCTCTGTCAATGGCGGGATGACCACTGGCACCACGTGGCACGAGTTCAATTGATAGCTCGCTCGGACTTGCTTGCGATTTCTTTTCTGGACCTCCTGTGACCGTGTGTTGAAGCTTGTTGCTGTTCACCATCGCAAACCCATGCTCTGTGAGTGTGCTTCAGCGCTGCCCCTTGGGCCTCATCAAAAGGTGGCAAGAACCGGCCAGCCGTGATGGGGACCGCACAGACAGTCGTGGCTGCCACTGCTATGTCGTTCCATACAGACCAGAAAACCCAGATAGCCATTGATAGTAACCGGAAATGCCGTCTCCTTTGGGCCAAGCCAGCGTCGTGTGGGCCTTGTTTCCGCACAACGCACCCTACTGTAAAGGAGCGTGACACGGTAAGAAATATTGCTGACTTGTAAAGGTCGTGGTTAGATCAGGGACTCATCCTGTGGGGCACCCATGCCTTAGACGCGGAGCAGAAAAATCACAAGTAGACCACAGCAGCAGGGGAACTGTTTGACGATTTCTCTCCGCAACGGCTGTGGTGGCCTATATTTGAGACATTGGACAATGATGAATCCCGCAGCCTCAAACCGCGCATCGGACTGGGACTTTCCGTACTGTACTGGTGCATGAGCGCATGAGCATTGAGCAGAGCCTAGCTTACCAGTGGGGTACAGTACATGTCAACGCGGCAGCCTTAGTGGATGACTAAGAATACACTTTTCTTGATGTATGCCTTAGGATGGGTAAACTGCTATACGGGAAACTCACGCGTTATCCGTACCAGCTATCAGGTCAACCAGAAGCGGTGTCGGCTCACAAGACGTGACGGTGACTTCCGAGACCGAGGAATCGGACAAAGCGACACTTCGGCACCCGGTCCGGTTGCCATCCCAACGGACGCACCACTGGCAGCTCGCCACCAGTTCACTGGCGAAAAGTCGCAGTAAAGTGTCGTTTTATTATCAGTAAGGGCTATGCCGGGCACGGGACAGGGCGGTGGTATTGATCACCCGAGTTCAAGTCGGTATGAGTACCAAGGTTGGACCAAGCTGTAGACTATCTGGGTTTGACTGCGCGACAGCCATACCGTGACATCGTCACTACAGTACTGAGGCTTGGGATGAGGATGAGATGGCACGACTCAGTGTTTCCCATCGGTCCTCTGAGCTTGGTGCTGGGACTTACTGCCAGCACTTAGGGAGCGACTTGGGCTACTCACTCATCCTATGAACGTCTCCGGGTGGTAACAAGTTGAAAAACGGATTTGAGGTTCGATCTCTCGGTCCAAGAAGGCTTACTAGGCTTAGGCAGCCAGCTATGTTAGGATCTGCCGTCGGTGTCCGAGCAACGATCCCGAAGGCAGTGGAGTTGGAAGTTACTGCTTGAATGACAGACTCGACGTTCAAGTTGCTATATGTTGTATTCACTCCGACTATGACTCAGACGCATAAGAAATCATTAACGCTGCTGACAAAAGTTGGATCAGTCGATCCAACGGCAAGTTACATGACGACAACATATGAACTATTGCTACAGAGGTGGACCAGGAGATCGTAACGGGTGTTTCGTAGCAAGTTATACAAAGAAAATGCCTAATCAACATCAAGACAAACATACCGTAGTTGTCATCGTTCTCTTCGATATTCGTTCAACGCGTAAAACCGCCATCGGAGTAAAATCTCGGGTTCAACAATGTGATCGCCTCGAACGAGTCACCAAGGGGGCGTCCAGATCTGAGCAACACGACGGAAAGGACAATCGCTTCGAGAAGGCCTGGTTCGACAAGTGCCTCTTGAAATATCTCCAGACGGAGCTCATCGGTATGCGACTTGGTGCGCCACTTGGCCACTGCGAGACCGGGTCGATTGGCAGGGATCAGCTGAGGTGGGCGCATCAGCTCCGCAGGAGTTAACACCATGTGAGTAGATACGCACGTAGCCGGAGGTGGATCGCGGCATCCAAGTGAATTGTGCGTCACCATGCGTGAGTATGCGAGACCTGGTCGGTGCCACCTTCGGATTTAGAACCGAAGCGGGTGACTTCGATTACGAGTACATACTCTGTCTCAGGCCCCGCGAGTGGCAACCACTCCTTGCACCTCATCTTCTTTCCGCGAAAAACCATGCGTGGGCTAGAACGGTCCCAATCGACGGTGGCAACCTCGGCGTTGTTTCCGCACGAGAGGAGCGTCGTGCGCTTCGAGTTACTCGAGATGGAATAGAGAGACCGGCCGGCTGCATCGACCACGGTAGCGTTGACGATGTTTGAGTCACTGCTGGAGATCTTGAGCTTAATGGATGGGCGCTGAGTGTGGCGGGGGGCGCCAACAAGTGTTGGGCTCAGAGGAGTGGGAGGGGGTGACATCCTACCATGGCCGTGGGGGTATGTGGTTCCGCCAGCGGATTCCTGAGTGGTACAAACGGTTGCAACAACCATGCCAGTGGAGGGATGAGAGAAAGAGAGTACGGTGTCCCGGGAAGAGTGAGAGAATGGGGGCGGCTTGCGCTCGCGTGTTGAGAAAGAGCAGAGGTCGAGCCATGGCTGTTATTTTATGCGATTGACCTTGCAAACAAGCGCTCGGCTACTAGTACAGTAGCCAGAGGTTGGGTAAACAAAAGTGAGGAAGGCACGTCCAATCTTGGGGAAACATAAATACATGCCAGGTCGGTGCTCACTGACCATGAGCCTGGGGGTGTTGAGTCGTACAGTACGACAAATCTCTAGCTTCAAGTGTCCGCAGTATACAGAAGAATAGTTTTGTTCGAGGTCGAGCTGAGGTCAGGCTGGGGTTGGTTCGAGTCCCATGCAAGTTCAAGCCTGTCACGGCACTGGACGGGCCGGGATTCCGCCGCGAACTGGCGTTTCCACCCAATTGTTCTGCCTGTTTTTCTTTCCCCATTTGTGTTGTGTTGTTCCCTCGTTCTAATTGTCTGCCTTTGTGGGTTCTGTTCAAGAAACTCCACGAGTTGATTGAAAGTGGGGTGTGTCTGGCGTAAGGTCAAGAAGCTTCTCCAAGTAAGATCCCACGTCTCAGCCAAAAGTAAAATGGAACCGGACACTCTCCCTTGACAGAAGCTACAATGCAATATATATCGCGCCTCACGACACCTCGGGGCTCTATAAGTAGCGTGCCACGTCACGAACCATGCCGCTGTTCTAAAATATAATTACGAGGATTTCTATATCTCTGTACTTGCCTTACGTGTGAGGCTGTACATCGTTATTTGGGGCCCATTTAAACCGGTCGCAATAATGACGGGCAAGAGCAACGCGATCAGAGTATTCCAACGACCATTGTTACTGTTGCTTTACCCTGATCAGTTGTCGAACTCCGAGTCAGCCAGCCAACACAAAGAAGCTCAAACGGGCGAACGAGGAGAATTCCGGGAAAGAACTGAGAATTATGGAGCTCATTGTCTACGTCAAGCTCATCGCCAATCATCACTCTGGGCCAATTACCTCGACCTGTAGTGTGAAGTTTCGAAGCCACCTTCTATTTGTCTTTTGGGGGAGGGTAGACCGTGAGCAAGCGCACTTCTCCAAACCGCTGCGCGGAGGTGCCTAGTACTCAAGCCAAGCAGCCAGCACTCTTCATCTTCCGAACACGGCTACACCGGGGACCCCCACAGTGCTAAACCGATCGGGACGACAGTGTATAAGCTTGCCTGGAGGGCCGCGTCCAACCCTCAGGCTGCAGGATTGGCCGGGGCTGATCCACAGCCCCTCGGTCGATATCAAAAATCTTGCTTCTGCCCATTTCGTGTTGCAACGCATGCGATTCGTAAATGACCTCCTTAGATATGGGACTCCCGCCTCAGTTCATCATCTTGTGCAAGATAATCATGTCACGTTCGACAAGTAATATCACTAGTGCTACATAGGGTTCTGTACCCCAAGGCGCACAATAATGGATTCGAAATAATATCACTTCCGCTGAGCCGATAACGCGGTAAATATTGCCAACGCGCTGGCAAGGCAGATATCACCTGACTTCGGGGGTGTTTCTACCCATTCGTGTAGAGAGTCTGCGTTGTGTTCGAGTGCCTTGGCATTTCATGCTATGTACTTGTTGTGCACCACCTACAATCGCGTGAGAAGTCTCCAAGTCGTGTTCAACACTCTGCGTGTTGTCGCCCAACAGTATTGTTGGGCTTGCTCTCCCTTTCAGTATCTACCATGGGCGCTCACCCTCTGCTTCGTGCGACGAAGTCGATCCATTTAAAAAACCAGAGGGGCCCCTGGAGGTCTCCACAAGGGGTCTCGTTCCCGGACTCAAATTGTACGCTTTCGTGTCGCCGCGGGCCCTCAATGGAAGCACAGTCATTCCTGAGTATCTAGTATGCGATCATGTTGGTCAACTCGCGCACATGCTTATGGGTACACAGCCCCGAAGGTAGCACCGGGAAGATCGCTTCTGCCCCCACGCACAGATCCCAGAGCGCCAGATAGCTGGCAGGGAGGAGTTCTCTACTGGACTTGGAAAAATCCTATCTCATCTTGAGCATGGGGGGCGTGAGAACGGGGCAGGTTCTGGTCTGTGGTATCATGATGAAGGTCGAGAATTGAACCGGACAGAAGTGATGGTGGGGCCGTGTATGTGCGCTGGCAGTGCACAATCTATCTTTGGGCCTTCTTTCCTTCACACGTTCTGCAACATAATATAATCAATAGGGTTGGTCCGCGCTAGCAATGTTCTGGGTCATTATCGCGCTTTTGAACCGCCTCCGGGGTCAAAGGTCCGCGTGTGGCTGGACGATAGGCTTCTCGCGCACCTGTCCTTCAAGGCAACGTGCAGCACCGTGGAGCTTCATCTGGACAGCTATGGGAGGTGAATGATCTTTTATCCTTCGTTCCATGCTTGCCGATGGTCAAATGGCTTTAACCGACCTAAATTGCGAACGTAATCAATGCAGGGTGAGGACTGCCTGGAAAATAGGAATGCCACAGTGAACCGTCTCGGATGTAGTCGCAATGTATCCTTCGGTTTTACACGGTTCTGAACCGGGAACAAAGTGCACGAAGGGAATACAGGTTCCTTATATTGTATGCTACTCATCATCATGATTCAACTAGTTTGATAGCATCCGAAGTTTTCGATATGAAACAATCGGTATATCACGAGTCGGAGCCGAAATGAATGGTGGGTCGGATATAGGGAGGCAAGAATGGGAACCGTTAGGTGATGAAAGCAGAGTCAAACAGTTCTCCTACAGGGAAACGCGATCTCTTTTTTCTTGAAAGTCCAAGGAAGTGCACTAAGATTGGTATCTGGGGGCATTTTCCCCAACTCTTGACCCAACTCGTAGCAGGCGGAATAGTCACGATCTGCAAGAATGTTTAGTCCTGACAAAACTGGAAAGGACGTCAACTCACATGTCGATCAACAAGAGTGTGAGAATTAGTTAGGCCACGCGGAGACTAGGCCAGATTCTCCGAAGGATCACGATCGCCACCTCCCAATGTAGGGGGATTCATGTCTTGAATATCGTTATGCATCCTGGGTATCGTAATGCTTGCAGTAACACGAGGGTCTGAGAAAGAGGCTGCCTGCGGAGGTATATGTGATAGATCAGTAGTTGGCGATGAAGGTGAAGATGCCAGTCCGTGAGGAGGACGATCGGATTGGTTCATAGGAGAGTCCATCGGTGAATGGAGATCCCCAGTAAGCGCGCTGCTAGTGACCGGCATGAGGGAGGCCGATGATAGAGAGCCAGGATCCATAGATGGAGGGGTGGTGATTGACTCGTGAAGCGGAGCTGCGCTGGCACCGGCTATATGCTGTGAAGTAGTAGGGATGGTACGACGTCCGTAGGAGACAGGAACGATAGTGGGTTGCGGCGCATTAGTGAGATCACTAGATGAGGATTTCTCTGAGGGGTGTGGGCTGGTATGAGCGGGATTGATCGGAGGCAAGGAAGTGGTACGAATGGTTTCGGGACTGTGGGCAGTCTCTGTGGGGCGATGGTCTGGGTTGTTACACAAAGGGTACGATGATAGGTCGAACCATTGCAGGTTGTCATCTGTGCCTGGATGTAACTCGATGTAAAGATGGCAAATCTTTCTGAGAATCATGGCAGGAGTACTGTCAGGCCCGCTGTTCTGTGCTTCTGGAACAATTTCATTCCACAAGACACAGAAGTTGTGCTGCAGGCTAAGAACAGTAGCTCGGATCTCAAAACTGTAAAGTGATCGTGGAAACCAGAGTGCCACCATGCGAGCCGTATGTTGACTGTCGACCGAAGAGGGGGAGAGGATCTGGCGTGTATGTGGATCAAGTTGGCAAGTAACACGTCATCATTTCCATCATCGAGGTACCGTCGAATCGCATATTCCGGTGTTCCCAATTGGTCCGCGGCGAGAGCAATCCAACGGTCGTTGCTTCCCTGCACATCCACAATGATGAGGGCAATGATAGATTGTGCTAACAAACCAATCTCCTGTTCGCTTCTATTGTCCCTGTTTCTCAGAGAATGCCCCAATTCGACGGATAGCTGTCCATGCCAGTCCCAGCGGAGAATACGTTGAACCAGGTTCCACGGGACATACCACATGACATGAAAGGTTTCAGCAACCTTCACGCACGTGATGATTCGTCGCATTTTGTCCGACTCGGAGATCGAACTATCAATCACCGTCTGAGTACGGTCGAAGAATGCTTTCAGAGCCGAAGAAAACTCCGAGGAGCGCAGTCTTGCAAGGCTACGTCGGGGATTCTCGACCACATTTCGGTTTGAGCTATTGAAGCCAACGATAGCGTTGAAAAACCGATCTAGATCGTGATCCTGGGTTAAGGTGTCGAATGTCCACTTCAAGATATAGCCATCCATCTCCGGTGACGGTTCCCTAGCATTTCTTTCGGCCACCTTCTCCATACCGTATAAAATCCCTGAGAAAAGATTGATGTACATGTCAATAAACTCCCAGCCCCTGTTCAAAGCGACAGCCAAACATGCACAAAGTGACATGACTGGAAATGTTATTCCGAAACACGCCAAAAGGGCCAGTGAAGAAAGAGGTGAATAGTATGGGCTGTCTCGCCAGATGATTGGTATGATCGTGATGAGCAAGTATGCCCCCAGGAAAACCACAACCCCCCAAAATACGACATGGAAGACGGTGTGATTGGTATTAAAGAGATATATAAGGAGGCCAGTAAAGAAAAGGAAAAGGGAAGCATGTATCAGCGTGGGTATCGCTTCAACCACCCACGAAAACCGAAATTTATCGATGCCATGTGCAAAGAATGCACGGATTCGTGCAGCGTCGTGTGGACTGTCCCGCAGCCTGTGAGTCATCCGTAGGTATCGACGAGCCCATTGATGTATCAATGTCGCCAGCATAGCACAGGTAAGACTTATAGCTAAGCTCAAGAACCAGAGTGAGTTCACCCAGATCACATATTTCGGTGGAGAGAAAGGTGGTGGTCTAAGTGGGGTGACAGGGATGGACGATCGAGATATGTTGGGATCGGCGAGAAGCTGATAGATATTCTCGAGATAGAATGCGGATGTATCTTGGGAGTTTGGTTTGAGGTCCATGACGGTCACTGCGGCCAAAGCCGCAACTGCAGCAGAGAATAAACCGGTCTATATCTGTTGCGTTGACGTGTGAAGTGGTGTCGAAGGTAAGCTGGGAACTCACGAATATGAGGATGCCATCAGCATCCTTTTGCCAGCGTTCTGCCATCTTGTTGTCTTCTTCTTTGGCCATGTCGCGATACATGTTGAAGAGAGGAGCTGAGCTATCAGCAAATTTCTGCCGTTCCTCATCTGGTATCGCGCTGGGGGGACCACCTGATGTAGATGTTGACGAAATTAGCGATGACAGGGTCACAGTTGAGGGACAGGTAACGCACCTCTGTGACCGGTTCCTTGGGACATGCTGACAGTTTCATGAGGTTGTGCCATTGAAAATATATTGTGTGGTATGGATCGTAAGAGACTGGAAGATCCTTCGTGGGCGTGGGTCGAGGAGCTACCAGCCGCACGCGAGGCGGCGACGAAGGCAGCTGTCCGCCGTGGGACAAGCGAGCACCGGACCGACTTGACCAATTCGAATAGCCGCCTATAGCACCCGTCCATCGGTCTCAAAGTTTTGCCCAACTGCGCAGGCGACACACCTCAGCCCTGCCTAGGCCTAGTCCCGCGCTGCGCCTTGGTGGCATTTTTCGCCCTCTGTTGAGAGTGATTTCTTGGTTTTCTTCCCGGATAGGCACCGACCTGGAAAATGGCTCACCGATGCCATCCTCACTCTCTCCGAGTCTCTCGAACGACTGCCGATAAGTATAACACATCTAGTCAGAATTCTCCTCATAGTAGGCGACTATCTATCGTACCTAGTGATACAGCTACTGTACTTCTGCAGATGTCGGTAAATGGCACTTTGAAAAATTTGCTTCTGCCTGCTTCGTTGCATAGTCATTTCCCTCGTATATGACCATTTTCGGATATTATCACCTCTGTTGTGCTGACGACGCGCTCAAACCACCAATGCACTGGCATATGCTCCCAAGGCGGATATCACACTCTTCGGTAGCTGCTTCTGCCCATTCGTGCAGACAGTCAGGGTCGCGTTCGATAGCATTCCTTTCCGCGTCCGTGTTTTATCGTCCGCATTCACCTGAGCAGGCTTTGCCAGTGGGTCAAATTCAATGCTCTGCGTGTTCTTGCCCAACACTGTTATTGAGATCGCTCCCCCTCCCGATGCCCAGCGCGTCTCAGCCCACCCCCCGCGCAGACAAAGTTTACCCATACAAAAGACGGGAGGAGCTCATGGAAGTATCCCCGAAAGGCCTTGTGTCTGGACTGAAACCGCACCGCGTCGTGCCAGAGCATCCCTCGGTAAAAGCGCAGTCATCCCTGAGTATTCAGAGGAGTACGCGAGTGGTGATGATGGCCTATTCGCTCATCTGGGTGCTTATGCGTCAAACAGCCTCGCGAGCAACACCACGGGAAAAAAATCTGCCTCCCTCGCACGGATCCATCTCTTGAAATTTTGAGAGGACTGGGACAGCTTTTTGAACGCACGCTGCGGCTTTCGAGGACATTGGGGAGGTTTGCTTTTCACTGGTCCATCAATTCCATAAACCAGGTATTAATACATGAAGACAGGTAACTACGAGTGGTCAACGCAAGGCTGTAGAATGTACAGTACAGCAACTGTACTAGCCAAGAGGGCACGGCCAATAGAGGCAAAGAAGAGAATGGTGAGAATCGGAAGTGAGATAGTCAAGTCTTGAAGGGCACGATGCTCGCGCAGAAATCTAGACGGTACGCAGAAGCTGTAATAGAACGAGGCATGAAGCGCGAACTGAGACGGGATGTGGCGTATGTACAGTAAGCAGGCGGTGAAGGGTGGGGGAGATATGGCGTTACATTGCAACGAGACACGAGGCAGGGCCGAGGGGGAGAACGTTGCTGGGTTTGGTGGGGCAGTGGAATTCCGGAGCGCTGCAACATCTCCGAAGGCAGCTGGTTCGAGGGCAGAGGGTACGAAGTGTGAGGCCCGAGTGTAGCGGACCTTTAACCATAGAGGGAGGGCTGGTGATTATCTCGTCATGTTGCGGAGCGGTGCCGGCACCAGCTATGTGCTGTAAAGCAACAGGAACAGGAGGTTTCTGCAGAGTGTGGGTGGGCTGGTATGAGCGACATTGCGGGCCCGTCTCTCCTACTGCATGAACAAATACAACATCTATGGTGTGATGATGGCTGCCCTAAGATAGGGAAATCGAGGTAAAGACTGCGAATCTTTCTGAGAAGCACGGTAGGTGTGCTTCCTTGTTTGTTTAACGATTTCATTCCACAAGACACGCAAGTCGTGCTGCAGTTCAGGAAGAGTATTTCGTATGCCATATCGGAACTGCGATACCACCTAGCGAGCCCTATTCCGAATGACGCCGGAAGACGAATAGAGGATCCAGCGGCTGATATGGATCGAGTTGGCAAGTAACAAGCTATCATTGCCTTAGGTGAGGTATCCTACAATAGCACTTTCTGATTTGCCCAATTGGTCTGCAGCAAGGGTGATCCAACGGTCGTCGCTTCCCTGCACGTTCGCGATGATGGCAACGACAGTTTCAAGCTGTGCACACAAACCAACCTCTTGGTCGCGTCGTCTACTGCCCCGGACTTCTCAGAGCATGCCGAATTTCAACGGATTGCTGCATCGCTTGCAGGTCCATGATGAAATGATGAGAAGGCCAAGCTGCGGTAGGAAGGGGGGTAACATCAGCAACTTCCACGCCAATGATGAATCGTCGTATTTTCAGACTCGGAGAACCAATCAAATGACCAACTACGGTTCGAGAATCCCCCCCAAGCCGAAGAAAACTTCTGGGAGTCCAGTCTCACGAGACCGCGAGGGAGATGCTGAATCATCCATATGATACACTCAAAAAAACTGGTCCAGTTCTCCATTCTCGATTAAGGCGTCGGATGTCCAACTCAAGTTACGGACGTCGATCACCGGTAACGATTCCCGACGAACTTCTTCTGCCACCTTCCAAACCTTGTATAAATCGTTTGAGATAGTAGGTGCTCAAGCCAAAAAAGAATTTCGAAGCTCTAGAGCAAAGGCCGACAAAACGGCGGGGGATGAAGGCTGACCATGATATTCCAGTAGAAGCCTGAAAGGCCAGCGAAGAAAGCGATGTATAGTTTGGAGTCTCCAGCCGCAGAATTGGGATAGAGATGTATAAGAAGGCCAGCAAAGAACAGGGACAGGGACATGTATCAGGATGGGTATCAATTCAACCGCCCAGGAAATGAGCAAATTGTCGATGCGGTGTGCAAAAATGCACAGATCCGCGCTCCCTTGTGTGGACTGTACCGTTGCTCTGAGTGACCCGGAGGTTATCAATCGATCCATTGTTGTTGCAGTGTCACCAACGACAAGTAAGAGTGACAGCCAAGCTCAAGAACCAGAGTGAGTTCACCAAGATGACGTATTTCTGTGGAGAGAACGGTGGTGGTCTAATCGGTGTGACAAGGATGGATGATCGAGATACGTTTGGATCTGCGAGAAGCTGATAGATATTCTCGAAATATAATGCCGATGTATCCTGTGAGTTTGGTTTGAGGTCGATGATGGTCACCGCGGCGAATTTCGCAACTGTAGCAGAGAACCAACTGGTCTACATTTTTTGACCTGATGTGTGGAGTGATGTGAAAGATAACTTAGGACCCACGAAGAAGAGGATCCAGTCAGTATCTGTTTTCCATTGTCGTTTATAGTCTTTTCTCTATTATCTTGTGATACATGTTGAAGAGAGGAGCTGAGATATCAGCTAATTCATGCTCAGGCTATTCGTCATCCCATATCGCCGCATCGCGGTGGCGAGTCTGCCTACTAGTAGTTTACACAGTGGCGAATTAAATTTGACAGAGGGATAAGTGACATACCTGGGTTGCTCGCTTCTGATACAGTGACTTGGTCAGGAAGTTGTTCCCTTGAAAATATATCGTAAGGTGCCAACAGGGGCGCAGAGGTCACATGATGAGGAAGTCACGGGACAAGTAGTACATCGTCGTGTAGTGTACCGACGACTCTTTCAGTTGGCATTAACACGCCTAACGGGGCAATCACGAGCCAACCGCAACCGTGTGGCATAGGAAGCTTGACCGATTCGGATGGTAGCCCTGCCTCCTCGCGCCGAGTGTGCATTCTACCTGGCTTCAGATATAAATTTCCGTCGTTTTTTCTCAGACACAGACACCTTGCAGTATGATTCTCATTAGTACCTGTCGTATCTCAGTATTCAGGACAAATACCGAGACTATCAACTCCTCGTCTTATGCTCAGCTCACTCCGCACGGCGACTCAGACCCATTCCCACCCCCTGCCTCAGTCTAGTCAGGTTTCCCATCAATATCCCCGTGGTCGACGCTTCCCACTACCTCCTGCAGTATATCAGCCCCTCCATGAACGAACCCGCAAGCGACGCGCTCTTCGACCGACCCTGAACCTAGTCCCGTGCTCCGCCTTGGCTGCCCTATCAGCCTCTGTGGCAGCGTGGTGGTGTACAAGGCCGTCAATGAAATTTACCACTTCACGACTGATCGGCCGCATCCTCCTCCGGGAGCCGGAGTGGGCATGGCCACCGCTCTCCGATCGCCCGTGGACGTCCACATCGTTCATGGAATTCTGGAGCTTCCGCTGGTACCAATTCTTCCGACTCTTATTCGTTGTGCGTCGTGCGCGTCGCGGTGGCGCGCTGCTGGGAAAACCCTGCGCGTGCATAGGAGCGTTCGCCGTGTCTGGCGTCTTGCATGACCTCGGCATGTGGGGGGTTGGGCGTAGGATCGAGTGTCGCACCACCGGCGGGTTCTTCGCCCTCATGGGCGTCGCCGCCGTTTTGGAGTCTGCGTTCCAGCGGCTGACGGGACGGCGCGTGGGAGTATTTTGGGGATGTGGGTGGACTATGGTGTGAACGCTCGCACGCTCATGACCGACGCGTGGGCTCGGCGGGGGATTGTCGCGAGTGATCTCTTCCGGGACAGGAATCGACCCGGAAAACGGCTTGTTGAAGTCATCATCGCTCTCTCGGACTAGTAGCAATAGGTATCGCCATATCTAACTAGATATCTCCCTCATAGAGAATTATCTACCGTATCTTAAGGATACAGTTACTTCTACAAAATGTAAGTACACTGCTTACATAGTATGTCTTTATGCTCTTGCCCGTTTTGAGGCATAGCCATGTGACTCGCCTCGGCTTCGGCTTATCTCTTGTACCATCATGTCACTTTCGACGGATTCAGGAAAACAATATCATCTCTGCTGTACTGGCGACGCCCTCGACACTGCCAATGCCCACGCTGTCGAGGCGGATATCACCCTTTTCGGTAGCTGCTTCTGTCCATTCGTGCAGAGAGTCTGGGTCGCGTTCGAGTACCTTGGCATTCCTTACCGCGTACGTGTATTATCGTGCACGTTCAAATGAGTTGGCTTCGAGTCGTATTCAATAATCTGCGTGTTACTGTCCAACAGTACTGTTGAGCTCCCTCTCCTCCTCGACGCCCAATGCGGGAGCTTACCATCCGTGCAGATGAAGTTGATCCGTATAAGAAACCGGAGGAGCTCCTTGAAGTCTCTCCGAAAGGACTCGTGCCTGGACTCAAATTGCACACTTTCGCTCCACCGCGTGGCCTCAACGAAAGCACAGTCATTCTTGAGTATCTTGAGGAGTACGCGATCATCACGATCAACTCGCTTTCCCTCCCTGCTTATGCGTAAAACAGCCTGGCGGGTGACACCACGGGAAGAACCCTACTGCCCCCACGCACGGATCCGTACGCCCGCGCTCTCGTGCGTCTACAAGCAGATCACGTCTCTCGCGCGCTTGTCCCCGCATTCTATCGCTTTTTGCAGGCGCAGGACCCGGAGGTCAGACAGCCGGCAGGGAGGGTTCTCCAATGCGATTGGACAACTCACGTCTCTTCTTGAGCGCGGGGAGCGTGATATTCCGGTGAAGGGTGGGCAGGTTCCGGTCTGTGGTGTGATGGTGGAGAATTAAACTGGACGGACGTGATGGTGGGACCCTGTACGTGCAGGGTGCAATCTATCTTGTGCTTCTTTCTCTCACATTCTGCGGCATAATCAATAGGGTTGTTCCGCACCAGCAATGTCCTGAGGCATTATCGTGCCTTTGACCTGCCTGCAGGGTCAAAGCTCCGCGCATGGCTGGATCGGCTTTTTGCGCACCCGTCTGTCAAGGCAACATGCAGCACTGAGGAGCTCTATTTGGATAGCTATGAGAGGTGAACAAACTTTTACCTCTCGTGCCATGCTTGCTGATGGTCAAATTGAATAGATATGCCTTTAACCGACCTAATACAAGCCAAGTTGCGAACGCAATCAATGCAGGGCGCGGACTGCCTTAAAATAGGAGTACCACAGGTGAACTGTCTTTGATGTGTATCCTTCGGTTTTACACGGTCCTAAGCCGGGAACGGCATGCACGAAGGGAACCATGTGGATTAGTACTTGAGGTGTTCAGAGTCCGGGAAGGGAGTACAGCTTCCTTACTGTATATCAGTCGTCATCAAGATTCGACTAGTTTGATAGGATATGAAACAATCGGTACACTACGAGTGAGAAGCCGAAATGAATCGTGAGTCGGATATAGGGAGGCAAGAATGGCAACCTTTAAATGGTGAGGGCATAGTGGGTAAAGAGATGTCGTATAGGGGACTCGCGCAAGAAACGCGATCTCTCTTTTTTTAAGACTCGTAAGGCAGTGCACTAAAATTGGTATCTGGGGGCGATTATCCTCAACACTTGACACAACTCGTAGCAGGCGGAATCGTCACGATCTGCAAGAATGTTTCATCCTGACAAAACTAAAAAGAACGTCAAGAACTCACATGTCGATCAGCAAGATAAGATTGTGAATTGGTTAGGCCGTGCGGAGACTAGGCCAAATTCTCCAATGGACCACGATCACCACCTGCCAATGTAGGAAGGTTCGCATCTTGGATACCGGGTATTGTAATACTAGGGTCTGAGAAAGATGCTGCCTGCGGAGCTATGCGTGAGGGATCAGTAGTTGGTGATGAAGATGAAGACGCCGGTCCGTGAGGAGGACGATCGGATTGGTTCATAGAGGAGTCCACCGGTGAATGGAGATCCCCAGTAAGCACGCTGCTTGTGGTTGGTATCAGGGAGGCCAATGATGGAGATCTAGG
Source organism: Lactifluus subvellereus (assembly GCA_022496195.1). NCBI lineage: Eukaryota > Fungi > Basidiomycota > Agaricomycetes > Russulales > Russulaceae > Lactifluus > Lactifluus subvellereus. Next base: position 228,114 of record WTXC01000015.1, on the reverse strand, counting down.
AACCATAGAGGGAGGGGTGGTGATTGACTCGTGTAGCGGAGCTGCGCTGGCGCCGACTATATGCTGTGAAGTGGCAGGGATGGTATGAGAGACAGGAGCGATAGCGAGTTGCGGTGCATTAGCGACATGACCACGTGAGGGTGTGTCCGAGTCTGAGGGGTGTGGGCTGGTATCAGCGGAATTGATTTGAGGCAAGTGAGTGGTAAGAATCGGGTCGGGAGTGTGGGCAGTCTCTCCTGGGCGATGGTCTGGGTTGTTACAAAAAGGGTACGATGATCGGGCGTCATCGGTGCCTGGATGTAACTCGATGTAAAGAGGGCAAATTTTTCTTAGAATACAGGCAGGAGTACTGAAATACCAACTGTTCTGGGCTTCTGGAACAATTTCATTCCACAAGGCACAGAAGTCGTGCTGCAGGCTGAGAAGAGTAGTTCGGATCTCAAAACTGTAAAGTGATAGGGGAAACCGATCTGCCACCTTGTTAGCCATGTCCTGACTGACGACAGAAGAGGGGGAGAGGATCTGGCGGGTGATGTGGATCAAGTTGGCAAGTAACACGTTATCATTTCCATGTGCGAAGTACCCTAGAATGTCACCTCTAGACTTCCCCAATTGGTCCGTAGCGAGGGCAATCCAACGGTTGCTTCCCTGCATATCCGCAATGATGAGAGCAACGATGGTTTGAGCTAACAAACCAATCTCCTGTTCGCTTCTATTGTCCCGGTTTCTGAGAGAATACCCCACTTCGACGGATAGCTGTCCATGCCAGTCCCTGTCGAGAATGTGACTAACGACCCACCCATCTAGGACATGAAAGGTTGTTTCGGCAACCTTCACGCAGGTGACGATTCGTCGGATTTTGTCCGACTCGGAGATAAAATGATCATTCAGTGCCCAAGTGCGGTCGAAGTACGCCCACAAAGCCCAAGAAAACCTCCAATGGCGCATTCTTGCGAAGCTATGTCGGGGATCTTTGACCACTTTTGAGTGATAGAAGCCAAGAATACAGTTAAAGAACTGATCTAGATCGTGATCCTGTGTGAAGGCGTCGAACGTCCACTTCAAGATATGGCCATCCATCCCCGGTGACCATGCCCTAGCACTTCTTTCCACCCACTTCTCCATGCCTTGAAACATCCGTGAGAAATACCCGGCGTTCATGCGAAGAACTCCTTTCCAGTTCGTGGGTCCATGCCGAATCGAAAACGATAAGAAGCACGGATATAATATTACGAAACGAGCCAGAGAGGCTGATGAAGAAAGCGATGAATAGTATGGCGCGTCTTGCCGTAAAATCGGCATAATCGTGAAGAGCAAGTATGCCGCCCCAGTAACCGCCACCCACCAAACTACAGCGCGGAAGACTGTGTAATTAGTGTTAAACAGATATACGAGAAGGCCGGCAAAGAACAGGAAAAGGGAAATGTGTATCAATGTCGGTATTGTTCAACCACCCACGAAAACCGAAATTTATCGATGCCATGTGCAAAGAATGCACGGATTCGTGCAGCGTCGTGTGGACTGTCCCGTGGCCTGTGAGTCATCCGTAGGTATTGACGAGCCCATTGATGTATCAATGTCGCCAGCATAGCACAGGTGAGACTTATAGCTAAGCTCAAGAACCAGAGCGAGTTCACCAAGATCACGTATTTCGGTGGAGAGAAAGGTGGCGGTCTAAGTGGAGTGACAGGAATGGACGATCGAGATATGTTGGGATCGGCGAGAAGCTGATAGATATTTTCGAGATAGAATGCGGATGTATCCTGTGAGTTTGGTTTGAGGTCGATGACGGTCACCGCAGCCAATGCGGCAACTGCAGCAGAGAACAAACCGGTCTGTATTTGTTGATTTGATATATGAAGTGATGTCGAAGGTAAGCTGAGAACTCACGAAGATGAGGATGCCATCAGCATCTTTTTGCCAGCGTTCTGCCATCTTATTGTCTTCTTCCTCTGCGATCTTGCGATACATGTTGAAGAGAGGAGCTGAGCTATCAGCAAATCTAGGCTGTTCCTCATCCGGTATTGCGTTGGCGGGGCCACCTGGTGTAGACATTGGGGAAATTGGCGATGACAGGGTCGAGGGACAGGTAACATACTACCTGTGTGGCTCACTCCCCGAGGCATATTTCCAGCTTCATGAGGAGGTTGTGCCATTACAAATATATCGTGTGGTATGAGTGGTAAAGAAGAGGTTGGAAGGTCCTTCGATGTTCGCGATGTTGGTTAAGGAGCACCCACTACACGAGGTAACCGTGTGATTCTTTTTTTTTCTTTTTTTTTTTTTTAGAATCTGCATTTATAACGCGCAACATGTATGTAATTACAAAGCGAGGTGGCGATGCACCCCGGTTAATCAGAGAGGGTTGTGTACTGTTATATACGTTTGGTGATGTGGGGAGAAAGACGTGTGTAAGGTGTAGTTGTCAGGGCCCCAAAGGCCCGAAATTCTAGCCATGATCCTCCGGCGGCGGGTCACGCCGCCTTGGGCGTAGGCAGGCTTGTGTTTCGGCAAGGAAGGCGCCTAGGGCGGCTCCTCCTTCCTTGGTGCCGAAGATGGTGGAGAGGGAGAGGTTGGCGGATAGGGGTGGAGGGTGCGGCGCCGGGCGGCTGCGTACAAGGGGCATGACGTGATAATGTGATGTGCCGTTTGCAGTGCTTCGCCGCATTGGCAGTGGTGGGGGTCGTTGGATTGGGGTCGGTGGCGGGCGTTGTATTCGCCGGTGAAGGAGTGACCCGTAAGGAGTCGGATGCCCGTTGAGACGATGGGCCGGGGGAGGTTAGTCAAACCTTGAACGAAGGGAGCTGGCTTACCGTCCGGTGGGGAGGCGAGCGCGAGGTATGTTGGTTGGCGTTTGGGGGCCTCCCGCCATTTGTCTTGCCATTGGGATATGGCTTCCTTGCGCATTGAGGAGCGCAGGAAGGCTTTCGATGGTGGAGGTGGGGGGTGGTTGGGCGTTTGGCGGGCGCAGGTGGCTGCGATGGCTTTGAGGCAGCGAATTGGGTGGGGGCCCTTTGAGATGGTCCATCTGATGAGGCAACCGTGTGATTCACACAACGGACCAGCCCCGGGCCCTGCTAGTTCCGCCGTCACGGTGGTCTCCCACTGGCACTTTAACTTTATTGCCTTCAATGTGCTCGGATTCCACTTTGCTATGGACTTCCGTAGTACGATCCTCATCACCTGTCGTGCCTCGACTCTTTTCCCAAAATACTGCGGTCATTAGCCATTCGTCTCACAAAGCTCACTTCCTCCACAGTGTCTTGCGCTTGTCATGTCGTCTCGCGTTTAAAAAACAACTTAAGGCGGCATTGACCCCCAGGCTGGCCACTCGCAGGACTGAATAGCTTCGCACCCTGTACTCAATCATGCTTATCACCCAACCTTTACCATCATAGTGCGCATCCTCAGAGGTCAGCATCTTCCTCCGATGTTTACTCCTTCTCCCGTTCTTCTTAATCCTCCAGATCCTGCCCTTCCTGTTTTCGTGCTACCATACTTTTATCGGCGTTTGCCATCCCCCCCCCCGTACGTCCATTTTCAGGCTCTCGTTGGAACCCATCTTTCTTTTGTAGGCCTGGAACTGTGCCATAGGGCTGAACTATTCTCCCGGGTTGACGCTGTCTCTAGGACATGGGAGTGCAGACAGACTCAATCACTGGAACTTCGCGATGCGGTGCGTCGCTCTCAACTTATGTCTTTCCACGGCACGTTTGCTAACACCCGAGGTTGCTTATCAGATTGGAGTGTTTGCCGTAGAACTGAGGTGACTCGAATGGGCGTCCGTCAAAATACCATTACGGAGGTACTAATCATTTGTGAAGACTCCAAACACACCTGTCGAACGGCGTTTACCGTCTGCAACGTTCTCCTTGACCCATTCGATCTCATGTGAATTCAGCGCAGAGTTGTATGGCTGTGGTCATCCAAGCCGTGCCTCCGCTTGAGCGACCTATGAGCTTCCGTCGCCTCGGTCCCACCCAACTCATCAAACTCGTCGTGGCGCTGCGCCTTGGCAACCTTCTTCTGCCTCTATGGGGGCGTGGTGGTGTACACGACCATCGAGGTGATGGGCTGCATCCTCCTCCGGGAAGTAGACTGGACATTGCCACCGCTCATGAATGTCCATGTCTATCACGGAGTTCTGAAGCATTCCCTAGCACCAGTTCTTCCGACACATATTTGTCGCATATGATGCGTTGTCCGGCGGCACGCCGTTAGTGAAACCCAGCGCGTGTATAGGCGGATTCCCCATGTCCGGATTCTCGCATGACCTCGGCATATATGTATCTAGCTTTCAGCGCGCCTTGGACCGCGGTGCTTCTGCTGATCAATTATCGGATGGGTTGCGTAGATATGCTCTAACCGATATAATACGAGCCAAAGTCGCGAATGCCAAAAATGTTGGTCATGGTCCGCCTTGAAAATAGGTGAACTTCGCCTCTGAGATGGGTTGGGTTGCGAATTACATGAGCCTGAGTCACGCGCTGGGAACGGAGCAGGGATTTACAGGGACCAACTTGAAAGCTTGAGCCCGGATGGTCTCCTGTATTGTATGCAAAGCGTCATTCAACCGATTCCATGAGCCATGAGACCCTTCGTATACAACGGTGGAAGGTGGCATTGGCGTGCCAGGCCAGTTTAGATTGAACCCAGAGTCGTTTTTCTGGTTGGTTCAAGACTTGTTATTCCCCCGCTTACAGTACATCATCCATTGTACCTACTCGCGCTCCGTCAGTTGCCCGTATCGGGGATATCCTCCCCCTTGCTCCTCCTCCCCTTCCAACGGTCAGTACAGAGGTGAAAAAAAAAGACAACAGGATACGGCGAAGCAAAGACGGGATAGCTCTGATCGGCGAGGAAGAAGGTAAACAGATAGAAGAATCTCCTATCAGTAAGAACCACGATCTATTTGTTTAAGATTCCGAAGAAGTGGACCAAAATTCGTATGTCTAAGAGCGAATCCCTCCCGAAACGGAACATCAAGAACCCACAATATCGATCAACAAGATACGACCGAAAATTGGTTCCACCATGCGGAGACTAGGCCAAATTCTCCGATGGATCACCATTCTCACGTCCCAAAGTGGCTGTGACTACATTTGAAGCTGACTGTTCTGACTGGCGGGCGTAACGGGGGGATTCCAGCTGACTAGGAATGTTCGGGTCCTGGATAGCGCCATGCACCCCAGGGATTGCAATGGTTGTAGTAATACCGGGATCCGAGAAAGAAACTACCCGCGGAGCTATTCGCGAAAAAGCAGTAGTTTGTGGTGAAGATGAAGAAGCTGGTCCGTGAAGGGGATGGTCTGATTGGTTCACAGAGGAGTCCGCGGGTGAATGGAGGACCCCAGCAGGCGCGCAGCTAGGGACCGGCATGGCGACGGCCGATGATAGGGAGGCAGGTTTTATAGAAGGAGGGGTGGGAGTGTGTCGTGTCGTGCAGCTGCGCTGGCGCCGGCTATATGTTGTGAAGTAACAGGGGGGCTATTGCCTGAGAGAGAGACTGGAGTGGTAATGGGCGGTGGCGCATCAGAGACATGACTAGCTGAGGACGCATCATGGGGATGTGCGCTGGTATGAGCTGAACTCGGTGCCGGCGACTGAGCGGTGGGCGTGATGTCGCGAAGGGAGATGGTGGAGAAAGTGGGGGTGGCACTGTGGGCGGGCTCTCCTGCCGCGCGGATGGCCACTTCATCTATGCAGGTGTGATGGCTTGGGATTTTGCATGAAGGATATGACCATGGCCGCATTAAGATGTCGTCGAAAGTGTCGGTGGAAGAGGAGAAAGCTGTTGGGGCGGCATCGGTGCCTTGGTGTAAATCGATGTAAAGGTGGCGAAGGTGCCTGAGAATATGGGTAGGAGTGACCCACGCCTGGCTGTGTTGTGCTTCTTTAACGATTATATTCCATAAGGCACAGAAGTCGTGCTGCAGTCCAGGAAGAGCATTTCGTATGTGAAACCTGGAAAGTGATGGTAGGATGTAGTACCAAGCGACGGAAGCCATATTATCTTGATTGTCACCGGAAGAGCAGAAGATCTGGCGGGTGATGTGGATCAAGTTGGCAAGTAGCACGCTATCATTGCAGTGTGCGAGGTACCCTCGAATGTCATCTTCCGATTTGCCCAATTGCCCCGCAGCGAGCGCGATCCAGCGGTCGTCGCTTCCCTGCACGTTCGTAATGATGCCAGCGATAATGCTTTGCGTGCACAAACCAATCTCCTGGTCGTTTCTGTTGCCCCGGCTTCTCAGAGAATGTCCCATTTCAACGGATTGCAGCACGACATGCAGGTCCCGGGTGAAGACCTGAAGAAGGATCCACCAAGCTGTGACATGAAGGCGGGCTGCATCGACGACCTCCACGCACATGACGAGTCGTCGTACTTTATCCGACTCGGAGACCAAACTAGACGACCAAGTGCGGTTGAGGAATGCCACCAAAGCCCAAGAAAACTTCCGGGCGCCCAGTCTGGCGAGACTACCTCGGGGATCCTGGACCACCTTTCGGTTTGAGTTATAAAAGCCACGGATAGACTCAATAAATTGATCCAGTTCATGATCCCCGGCCAGGGCGTCGAATGTCCCCTTCAGGACAAGGCCGTCGATCTCCGGTGACGATTCCCGAACAACGTTTTCTGCCGTCTTCTCAATACCTTGTAAGAATCGTTTGAGGTAGTGGGCCCTCAAGTCAAAGAATTCCGAGGCCATATAGCTCAAGCAAACAAAATGGCCGAGAATAAAGAAGACTGTATACAATACGCCGGAAAAACCCCGAAAGGCTATTGAAGAAAGCGGTGCACGGTATAGGCTATCCAGCCGAAGAATTGGCATAACCGTGATAAGCAAGTATGCCGTCATAGAAACCACAACCCACCAAACGACGACACTGAACACGGTGTGGTTAATATTGAAGAGATATATGAGAAGGCCAGCAAAAAACAGGAACAAGGAAGCATGTATCAGCGTAGGTATCGCGTCAACTGCCCACGAAAAGCGCAGCTTTTCGACGCCGTGCGCAAAGAATGCACGGATCCGTGCCCCATCGTGTGGACTGTACCGTGGCCTCTGAGTGATCCGCAGGTATCGACGCGCCCACTGCTGTAATAGTGTCGCCAGCATAGCACAAGTAAGGCTTATAGTTAAGCTTAAGAACCAGAGTGCGTTCACCCAGACCACGTATTTTGGTGGAGAGAACGGTGGTGGTCTAACAGGGGTGACAGGGATGGATACTTGAGATGCGTTGGGGTCGGCGAGAAGTTGATATATATTCCCGAGATAGAACGCGGATGTATCCTGTGAGTTTGGTTTGAGGTCCATGACGGTCACCGCAGCTAATGCTGCAACTGCAGCAGAGAACAAACCGGTCTATAATTTTGAGTCGATGTGTGAAATGATGGTGTGGAAAGTAAGCTGGGGGACTGACGAAGATGAGGATGCCATCAGCATCTTTTTGCCAGCGTTCGGCAATCTTGTTATCTTCTTCCTCTGTCATCTTGCGGTACATGTTGAAGAGAGGAGCTGAGCTATCAGCAAATTCAGGTTGTTCCTCATATCGTATCGCGTTGAAGGGGCCAGGGCCGCCTAGTGTAGACGTTGGCGGAATTTACCAGGACAAGGCCAAGGGACAGGTAACTTACCTGTGCGGCTCGCTCCCTGAGGCATGTTGAGTACTTCGTCACGAGGTTGTGCCATTGAAAAATATATCGTGTGCTATGGAATTATAAGAGGTCTGAAGAACCCTTGTGAGTCGAGGAGTAAGGTTGGTAAAGAACGTGACACCGAGGTAGAAGTCCCTTGGGAATTATGTCGGCGGAGGATGTCATGACAACGAATAAGCGTGATGAAGTAGTAAAGGAAATCGGGGTCCGTTGAGTGCCTGAGCCTGAGTAGCGTAAGTGATTACTGTATGTGGGCACTTATCGACGGTTTGGCCAACAAATTTAACTACAGTACTGTAATACTGTTATGTAGAAACCGCTGTTTAGGAAAATGTCCGGCTGTATTTTTCATCATTATATTGTTGGTATCCTTGCAGGGTTGGAGCATAGTCAACAGATTTCATGTCCAGTAGTAGCAACTTGTCAATGGACACTTGATGACGTTAACGTCAACGACAAGGGCTGGGGTTCCAAGACAACACCCCGCGGACGGGGTTCTTTGTTCTTTGGATACTTTCATACAACTAGAAAAACTCAGATGAAAGGTATCCACACGCAACATTTCTGTGACCATTTCTCTTCCTCCCTTCCAAAGCAGAGCGGGCTGAGCAGCTATTATACCCTTGAAGTTCATGGCCCCAACTAACACGTCCACTTCTTGTTCAGCGTTGAAGACAGGTGGCAGCAGGACAAAGATAGGTACGACTCCATGAGCTTCTCAGAAGAGGGTACAGGCATCTCAGATGTAGAGGGAAGGTCCACTGCCAGTGACAAGGCAGATAACTGTCGTTTTGCGCGTAGCCGCAGAATGCGAAGAGGGAGTACGTACTAGGAAGGAAGGTGCACCATATTATCATAGTAGGGTCTTCCCTAGAGGAAGAAAAGATTTCAGAGTCTGCAGTAGTGGAAAAATGAATCAAACCGTGGCCGCTGGAGAGTCGTCGACTCGGACTCCGCGCGGGCAGTATGGTCTCCTTGCCACACGTGACGCTCTTCATGTCAGCAGAGCAGCAGATGACGTAAAGTAAAAAGCACTGGGAGTCGGAGACGCAACAGCAGCGGCAATCAAGCCGCGCACTGGGAGGGACGGGTTCGGTTCTAGAGCTGGCTCCGAGTACCAAAACCCACACTTTGAATGCATACATCTACTACCTGTCACCTGCGGTGATTAATGAGCTGAGTTCTGAACGGGTACTTGACAGCGGCTGGCAGAGGTTGTCGTGGTCCTTGTCAGTGGGCGGCCCGTTATCCCGGTACGGCCCGGTCTTTGAGGGCAGACGCGGCGTCACTTGACTTGACCTCCGCGTCCCTCAACGACAGACAACGTCTTTGTGTTTTCGAGGGATATCCCGAATAACGACAGCTATCCGACTCTTGTGTCGACAACACAGTGCCACATAGACTAACAAGCCGAGCTGTTACTAGAACTCTCAGGTGATCGGAACGGCGTACGTTGAGCCGAACGCTTGTCCATCACGGAATGCTGATCCTTTTTTTATTCGAAGATAGCCAGTCTCGGTGGTCTCAATGAACCCCTCCGTAGACCTTTCTCCACAAAATGGCGCCCAGCCAATCGCATCAGTAGAAACTGAGCCCACCGCACCCAGTCCCCCCTCCCCACAACTCCTCGTTGACGGCCCGAGCGCCCCAGCACCCACACCCACGATAGTCGCGCCAGAGTCCCCCTCTACAGAGAAGCAAACTAACGTAGAGCCGGTCCCCCAACCCGTGCCAGAGAACCAGAATGGTGCTACCGATCGTCAACTCAATGTCACGGATGCGCTTAGCTATCTCGATGCTGTCAAGGTCCAATTCCACGACCGACCGGATGTCTATAATGTGTTTTTGGATATAATGAAGGACTTCAAGAGTCAAGTGTAAGTCTGTTATCATCCGAACGATCCACCCCCCCTCTTTGTCTCCCTGTCGTGTCGCCAGCTCACGTGGTTATCTGCGCGGGCCGACGAATTCCCTTGTCTTGGGCCGTTCTTCATAAAATATGTACAATGTTGTTACTCAAGCTTTTTGACAGGATTGATACTCCCGGAGTTATTCAGCGCGTTGCCAACCTGTTTCACGGCCATCCCTCTCTTATTCAGGGATTCAACACGTTTCTTCCTGTCGGATACCGCATCGAAGTTGGCTCTGACGCACAGTCATCCGAGGTCATCACTGTTACGACTCCATCAGGGACGATGTTACAGTCGACTAATAGTCCCGTTATTCCGCCACCACCACCGCCTCCTCTGCCTCAGCCAGCATTAACTCCGCAGGAACCTGGTCAGTTGCCTTCAGATCAACCTCCAATACCTGCCCCGCCCCCTTCTACATCTATTCTAGGGTTGTCAAATACCCCGAAACTCGCTGGTGGCTCCATTGACCTCTCCACACTTGACGACCACGAACGTCAGGGATTAGGACCCGCAATGGATTACGTCCAACGTATCAAGACGCGCTTCAGCAACGATCCCGATACATACAAGCAATTCTTGGAGATCCTTTCGAGTCATAGATCCAGTGCGAACAACGTTCGTCTTTCCTACTCGTGTGCTTGGCCATGTGTTGATGCTGGAAGGGGCAGGCTGAAGTTTTTGCCAAGGTTGAAGAATTGTTCAAGGATGCTCCAGACCTGTGCGCCGCATTTCGTGACTTCTTACCTGGGGCGAGCGGCGCACAGGATAACGACGGTCTCGGCGTGCTTAGAGGGACTAGCACGCGAATAGGTACGCCAACTGGCGAGCATGCGCGGGTGCAGAAGCGAAAGCAGCCAGCAGAACCCACTGCGGCCCCTGCGTCTGCTCCTGCCAAACGAAGACGGAAGGTCGCGGACAGAGATAAAGACAAGGAACGAGAGGCTGGGCGTGCGACCGGGAACCGGGTGAGTAACTACGGCCTCGTATCCTTTTGGGTAATCATTAACGCTTCGAGAAGGCGAAGCAGCATCCTACAGGCCGTGAGCCACCAGCTTTCTCCCATTTTAGCACTATACCTGCTCCATCATCACCACGCCGATCCGGCCATACCTATCCCCCCCATGCGCCTCCCCCACCCACCTCACAGAACTACCTCCAGCCGGGCACAACCATCGGGCCGCCTCAGCCACTGATGCCTGTGACTAATGAAACACAGTTCTTCCCCCGCGTGAAAGCAGCGCTCGACTCGCGCGAGACGTACCATGAGTTCCTCAAGCTCGTGAACATGTTCACGCAAGACTTCATCGATCGTGCGCGCCTCGTGCGCGAAAGCCGCTCCTTCCTCGGGGAGGGAGAGTTGATGGCTCAATTCAAGGAAATATTGGGATGGGATGAGGCTATGGAACGCTCGGCGTTGACCAAGGAGCGCGAAGAGCTTTACCAGCCTCCAGGCAGGCCATTGACGATTCTCGATCGTCCGAGTCGCGAGGAGCTGAATATCCGGTATGGCAGTTACAGACGCTTGCCTGCAGACGTACGTGCTTGCCTTCTTTTCGTTGAGCAGTCACAGTATAAGCGTCGTTGTGCAGGAAATCAATGGGGAATGCAGCGGCCGTGATGAGATGTGCAAGTCGGTGCTGAACGACGAGTGGGTCTCCCACCCGAGCTTCTCGAGCGAAGATTCTGTCTTTATGGCGCACAAGAAAAATCTTTACGAAGAGGCGCTCCATCGCACCGAGGAGGAACGTCACGAGTATGACTTCCATATTGATGCGCTTGTGCGTACGATCGGCGTTCTTGAGCCGCTCAATCACAAGATCACGGGGATGGGCCCCGAGGAGCGCGCACTCTTCCGTATCAAGCCAAATTTCGGGGGTGCGGGTAAGGCTGTACACCAACGCATCATCAAAAAGATCTACGGGCGGGAGGCGGGGCTCGAGGTCCTGCAGGCAATGCAAGACTCCCCTGCGCACGCTCTGCCTGTCGTGCTCGCCCGGCTGAAGCAGAAAGAGGGCGAGTGGAAGCGTGCGCAGCGCGAGTGGAACAAGATCTGGCGCGCAGTGGACGCGGCGAACTACGCGCGTTCGCTGGACCACCAGGGCATCACGTTCAAGACTGCAGATAAGAAGGCGCTCACCACCAAGGCGTTCGTCGCGCAGATCGAGACGATCATGGAGACGCGGATGGCGCGCCGCGCCGCGCTCGTAGACCCGCTCTATGCTCGTGCGCGCCCGCAGCACCAGCTCCCCTTCGAGATCGAGGACTCGGACGTACTCCGCGACGCGATCAAGCTCGCGTTCTCGTATCTCTCACGACTCAGCGGCACCCACCTACGCCTCGATGCAGCGCGGAAGAGCTGGATCGAAATCAGGCTGTACAGCATCATCCGCGTGTTTTTTCAGCTCGACGACTGGGACGAACGGCCCTCGGGGGGCCGGCCACGGGGGACTTGGAAGCACGCGACGGGGCCCAACTCGCACCCGGCTGGCATCGCGGCGTCGGCACCGGCAGAAGCCGTGGGGGGCACAACGAGTAGCACCGCCGGCGTCGGCGGTGGCGCTGACGAGGCAGACCCCTCGGCGGGCTCGAGCACACCACGCTCGGCAGGCCTCAGCGCACGGAATGGCGCCTTACCGGCCAATTTCTCGGGTGACCTGAGGAAGAGCCTCCTCAAGAGCGAACAGGCCAAATCAACGCGGGGCCAGACACACCCCTTGCCTTCACCTTCACCGATGAGCTCACGGAAGCCATCGCCGTCGCCAGTCCCCATGACCCAGGACGAGGATGCCGCAGCGCGGAGCGCGCAGACAGGGCCGCTCGTACTTCCAATTACGGTGGCCGACCCGAGTCTCGGTGTAGGAGAAAAGCGGCGATCGAAGAGGCGGTCGTTCTTTACAAGTACATGGTTTTATACCCTACTTCGTATGGTTGAGGTACGTAGGTTTTCTTGCAACTTTTTGCGACAAGCGAAGGGGCAGGGGCTGACAAGGTCCCGTCTGTCCGTGGGCCAGGTTCTGTACTCTCGTTTGCATCTCTTCAAGAACATCGCGATGGAACGCGTGAATGACCCGACCTTCCATGAAAATTCCAAGCCCACAGCCATGGATGTTGAGCTGATGCAAGCGATGCCGGGTGCCCAAGAGGGACAAGCACAGGCACAGATCACTGCTTCGCAGTACTACGAGCTCATGTTGGAAACTTGTGAACGGTTGTTCGATAACCAGGTAGAGCAATTTGTGTTTGAAGACCAGATACGTGAGATGTTTGGACTACACGTGCGTCTTTTACCCTTGTTGAGCTAGACCATCAACTAACATGCTTACAGGATGCGTACAAAATGTTCACCATCGACAAAGTTCTCGCCTCCCTCATTAAACACGTACGTCCCCCAGTTCCTCCATCGCGGCACGCGTAACATGGTTTCATAGGTTCAAAGCTGGGAGCAGGATCCGAAACTCGATAAGATCGCAAAATTGCTCTGGGACGAACGACGTCTGGAAGCCCCCACTGTCGAAGACCACCGCAAGCTACGCCGAGAAGCAGAGGAGATTCTAGGCCCTGAAGAAAGTTTGTTTCGAATTGACTGGGTGAGCTCCGCTCCCCCATGTGTACCTCATTGACTGATCCATCGCCACGGCGCGCGCAGCTCCCAGAATCGAAAATGATGACGTTCCAGCTGCTGAGCAAGGACGGTTCGAGCCTCGACGACGCGGAGGTGCTCTCTGGACGCTGGCAGGCTTACGTTGAGGGTTTCGTGTCGGAGGCAGAGACGCCTGGCGTGCCCGCGATTAAAGTCCGCAGCCCGTTCCTTAGAAGGTCGGTTCACACCGTTGTTCCCCCATCCCCCACCCCACTCATCGTTGCATCAGGTCTCTACCTTCCAAGGCCACGGCAGGGACAAGACACGATTTTCACGCCCGCGGCGGTCTGGAGATCAAGGTGTGCGTACGGACGTACCGGCTGTTTTACGTCTCACGAACCGAAGACGTCTTATGGCGTATACCCTCTGGCGCGGAGCAAGAGCGCGCGAATACGAGGCTCGCCGCAAGGAACGCTGCCCGAGGGCGCTGGCTTGACAAACCCACGTTCAGAGGCGGGGGTGCCCCATCGGAGACAGTGGCGTCGGCGCCTGTAGACTAATATTCTTTTTTTGTCATTGGCACGGGCGACAAATTTCGCCCATATGCCATATGGTTAGGTACGCGGAAGACAAGAGGAATATACACTTCGGTCAATAATGGTTGGGTCTGTATTGGTGTACTGTATCTTCTCAGACGGGAATGAATAATCAGGAAGCGCTGCTATAGGGCTGCCTTTTTCTGTGATGTGTCATTCATTCGCATTCTCATCAGATCCGATCTTGCGCCTCTTGTTGACTTCGGGCCCTGCTGCTGGTACCTTACCCAGCCAGCTCACCAGAAGCCTGGGAGGGTACGGTCAGTTACGTATTTTTTATCTGGCCCTAATTCAACCCTGTATACTGTAAGACAGGGGAACTAACTAATTGCGGCAATAGACCCTGATTGCTAGTCTAGTGTAGACCCTGATTGTTACTTTGTCATGTGATGTCCTATTCGAGTCGAGCAAAGCAAAGGGCCATACCCTATCCTCAGCGACTCCTCTGACTACCAGAGGCAGTGTAAGATAAACTAACGATGGTGAGGCGTCCGTGGAGTACGTAGGCATGACCTCTCACTGGGAAACACTGTTACCATGTTCTCCGCGGTTGGAGTTGATGATAACATCGTTCAAGTCGTCCATTAACCATAATTGCAGCCATCAATTGGGTTACATGTGTATAAGCACAAATTCGAAGGTAAAAGTGGAGTTCAAACAGGTGCAGCGACTCCGAGTCGGAGTTCAACTCTGAGTCGAGTTCGGTCGAGTTCTGCGGCCAATGACAATGACGTCACATCGCGCCCGACACAAACGGTGATCCGTCTAGAGCTTCTGCATTCGCAATCATGACTCCGTGAATTTCGTATCTGCCCTGCCTTCATGGTGTCCCGGGATATTAGACTCGGGGGTAATGGGCAGTGTATGGCGGAACTTGCTACTGTACCTCGCGCAATTCGAAATTAACCCAGATCCCTTTGAAGCTGCAGGATCAATAGTTTGAACACTTCCGAGACGATTACAGCATGTTGGAACTGCTTCATTGCCGTCGCCAATTTTCCTTTTTCCAGGCACACTAGGGCGCACTGCACGGCGGTTTGAGCAACAGCGAGGTATCGACTGCTTGCGTAGGAGGGCTGAGGCTTTTCCGTGTTGAATGGAGGACCATCGGTATGCTAGTGCTATAATACCCCCGTAGCAAGTTCAGCTACCCTCACAAATCGCGAGGGGCTATTGTATGAATATACTGTACGAATGGTGGGATACCTGACCTCTCTATGGAACGCTCCGCTACCTCTGTCCATTTATGGTTGATACGTGGTCACGTCCAAACGCTGGACAACTATCTCCGACGAATAAGTTCATATCATACATACGATCGCGCCCCAACGCTGGGCAATAATCCCCGAGGTGGCAAGCTTAACTCCCTTCAAGGGCGCACGGAGTCTCCTGGATATCGTAGTTTTATTGCGCCTTGGGCCGAGGCAGTGGTACAGCACATGGTGCTGGGACGGCGTTTTCATGAACCTCTCGGCTATAAAAAGTAGACTGCGAGTCGACCTACCTTTGCCTACATTACCCACATCCTCACCCCCAACCCAATTCTCTACCTTGCGCCCAATCTTAGTTGCGCCATCTACAACGACACATCCATCGGACGGCCATGGACAACAATGACATTTACTTTACCTCTGGGCATTCCTCTGGACATAGCTCGCACCAGGTAGGCGGCTCTCTTCAACGATGAAGAGGCTTTTTTTTGATAAATCTTGTACACGTCCTGACGCAGACCCTTCCCGTCACCGTCTCCAGGCCAGCAGGTATACATTGCCCCTGGTCCACATGCAAGGTGTCGGTTCAGCGCCATCAAGATTTGGGCCGACATTGCCTCTCGTTCCACCTCCCGTGTTGGATCCACTGCCCGACGTGCTTCTGGAGAGGGGATCGTGAGGAAGATTTCAATAGGCATCTGAAAGAACAGAAGTGTGGACCGAAACCCGCACGCGAGCAATACCAGATATACAACACGAAGCTTATTCTCGACTGGGTCCTCAATGATAATGCACCCGTTGAAACGGCAGTACGCTATGCACTCAACTTTGTTGGGGAAAGGGCCCTGGAGCTAGGAAAGGTGGAAGAGTGGAGGGATCTCTGGGGTCGCCAAGGGAAGAGGGGTCGACGTCACTACAACCACCTGCGCCGCTGAGATGATGTGAGTAGTGCTGTAGATGGGTGCTGCCAGTGCGAGGGTACATTGTCGTCCCAAGCGAAGGTGTAGCTAGGAAACAAGGGGGGAAAGATAGCTGACAGATGAAGAATTTAGTCACGGGTGACGCTGGGCTCGGGATCACTATACGGCTTCGGAAATCGCGGGAAACGCAAAGGAATTGTTATGATTACAGAGCGAGCATGCGGTGTTTGTATCCATGAGAGGAGACAATCAGGAGGGAATGCGATAGTGAGAACCACAAGCGATGTACTTAACAGTGCAGGGCACAGGGAATAGTGACAAGAGTAGCTTGAGTAACAAACGGTGTGGGAGGTGTGCGGTTGCGCGGCTTGAAGGAGATGAGTGAGTGTAAGAGCGGAAAGGCGTCTGGGAGTGTGGCTGTCACGCGCAAGTCGAGAGTGATCCTTACAGTCCCTTAATGCAACTGCACGTTCCCGGCTGCCAGGCTGCTTAATGGCAACAATGTACATTATTTCTAGTATCACCATGCGCCAATACTCCATAGATTTGGCCGCCGTGGTAGATGCGGCAGACCCCGACGAGGGTTCTGTGTAACGTGTTGCCAAGGGACCTTCTTGGTGAGTAGGGGCCTGACTCTAGGTCCATCCAAGTCAGAGGTGTAGGCATCCTGGCATAGCGGTGGTGCAACCGCATAACATAATGACAGGGACCAGCAGCCCACTGACGCCCTGTTGAAGGTTGGTGAACAACAGCCGAGAATATGGCTGTGAGTCTCGGCCATCCAGAAAGCAAAAAGTTGTTGAACTTTAAGTTCCAAGAACGGCACCTCCCAGGTATCGATTATCAATCACGAGCTGGACGTCCCGGCCGACGGCCCTGCGGGCTTTCCCTTGATTGGATGTCGGGGACGTCGGGGACCATCTTGTCGGAATCAACTACGAGGGGAACGTCGGTTAAGGATGGTGTACCGGGCCGAATCTAAACCTGGCGGCAGGTTAATGAGTTAGAAAAATAAATCGCGGGATATACCATGGGCATTGATCAAATCGTCTGGGCGGAACTATATGACTGAACAGGCCGTAGTCCAGCGCCCGCAAATAGCCTTTTTGTTGTCACACCAAAATTATCAGCATTATCCGCTCCAGGTTGTCGCGTGTAGTCGTCCCCTCCCCCAGGAAAATTTTCCATGAGACCTTGGAGGTGCACCCATCTTCATTTCCTGCCCACCCGAGTATCACACGCCTCCATGGCGACGAGAGACGCAACGTACTCCCCATGCTGGTCACGGTTAATCCAGTTACGCCTACAAATTAAAACTCGTGCAGACTGTTGCATAGCTCGGGGGATGTGCCCCACTGTTGTCCTTCCCTGGTGGCCATAAGAGCATGGGCCCGGGGAGACTCACCAAGGCAAGGACAATGAGCGGCCCGAGTTCAACATTCCGTATGCAGCCCAACAAAGTGAACAATGCTTTTCGCCTCGGGCGCTCTCTAGCAGCTCTAACGTAGCATCGGAAACACATAAGTGAAACCATAAAGCTGCACTGTGTTACCTGTCTGGTTATTCTGATGTAACGGCAACTAGTTAAATTGCCTCTCATCATCAGGAGACAAAGACCCAGGCAGCATGCTAATTAAGGATGATGCCTGTGGGGCAGTGTGTACAAGTGACTCACGGAGGAGCGAGACTAATAGCCCGTGGTTTGCTCAGACACACAAGCACAGTGAAGGATCCTCTTTGCGGTTCATTCACGATGTGAGGGTTCCGGACGAGTCCGATGTCTACGATGGCGGAAGTTTGGCGTTTAGTACATGAGGTTTGTTACTAAGATATTATGATGCCGAGATCGTCACAAAGAATAAGCAGGCGCCGGTGGTTTGAGAAATTCTGCTATGATCATAGAATTGCCACCAGGACGATCAATGACGACTCCACCATTCGGAGTGATGTGACCCGCGTCCGGGACCGCATTCAAGTTTAGTTCGGGTGGTAAGGGGCTATACATCTGAAAAACCAAACGCATTTAGAACCATTTAGAATAAATGGTCCCAAATGATTCTAAACACCTCCCGTTTTGCAGATGCAGAATCTGCACATGTGGAACGGGGCTCGAGATGCGAAAGTGAGTCATGGAGGAAGCACAGGAAATCGAACATACTCACAAAGACCCATCACGTCCTCCGTTTGGCGATGTTGAACAAATTGTAGCTGTAGATCAGTGCTTGGTAAATTGCATCGCATCATACTGAATCCAATAGTGCGCTCTCAGGCCAGAGGAATAGTGGGAAGTTCATCCAACCTTTGCACGGCCTTGATTTCGGGCTGGGGGCTGGCCCACTGATGTATCATCAATTACCTGTCCACAATGGGAATGGGGTACTTTTTCAGTTAAGGATACTCAGAAACTTAGCCGAACTGCTGCGCGCACCTTTCAGGTCATACGATGGCTACTGCAACGTGCCTTAGTTTTCACATTTTCATTAGGGCCGATATTGCGGCGTTGCGCCCAGTACTTAATGAGATAGTTGGTCCGACGGTAGGAGCGCCACTGTTACGGTGGTTTCGTTTAACTGTCCGGGGACAGTAATACTCCGTATGTGCCGAAAAGGTGTGAGCCCTGCCCCTTGAAAAGGCCTGGCATTCTGATTAGCTGAATCTCACGTTACTGATTCGGTGTGTACGCCTGAGCCAGATATATTTTTCGTTTTCCCAAGCAATGACCCAGAGTCGGATCAAGGTCCTAGCAGTGTACAATGGCACAGTTATTGAACCCTTCCACCCATGTGCAAGGTGTAAAGAAAGCACCTAATTGTGCCTATCGTTGACCTGGGTATGGTGTCAGCACCGTGACTCCGTAGTCGGATGATTTGTGTTTACCTCCGCGTGGGATCCTTCAATTTCGCCTCGGCGCTACTACGCCCCCATCCCTTCGCGCCTCACAATTGCGGAATACAAGTGCTGTAGATTCCGTACGAATAGCCTGAGTGCCAGATATGACTCCGCACCCTCATGCGCCAGTTAGTGAAGGTAAAAAAAAATTGTTTACCATACGCTGACCTAGCATCCGCGTCTGAGGAACCCGAGGATATAACTTACTCATATAGGCGGGAATTCCAAGATGGAAGTGATAGACGGGTGCCGTGAAGGTCGAGTGCGCTGGTTCGGGTCTTATCTCACCGTCCCTGGCGTATGACCTCCTGTATGGGAAGTTCGGGTGGAATGAGTCGACTCGATCGGTTGTAGACTATACCACAGTGTACTAAACTTTGCGGTCGTGGGCGCAGTGGGAACTTAGGTAACAAGTTAACAAATCGAAATTGACTCAGATCTCGGCCGCCTACGGTAGGCGGCCTACCGCAAAAACGCAAAACTCACTTAGACTGGACTCGCTGTAGCGCTACGACGGTAGGCAGAAACAGGTTGGCGCGGCTACACAGACTCCTACTGTACGAGATGCATGTCTCCCAGAGTGGAGGTATCCAAACCTGAACATCAGACTTCATGCACCATGATCGGATACCATAGCAATACAGTACCAGACAGTTGCTGCCACTTGCTAGAAGAGCATTCCCATGGCCCCTCTTGGCTATGAATCGAGGGTGCGAGTCAGTCTCCCTCGCCTTCGCTCCCGGCTTCATTTTTCGCCTTGTGATTGGTCCTAGTCGCGTGGTCTGCAACGATACGTCCTTCACTCGTCCATGGAAAATAAGGGACTTTACCACCTCATCTTGGAGGGGAAAATATCACGTAAAGTAATTTCCCACGTACGTTATTAATAACGGAACGACTAGCTTTCATAATGGTAATGTAGTGGTCATGTTGATGGCAACTATAAACGTGTGGGGAGACGTCTCGAAACGCTATTATGGATCTAACAACCAACTGAATTGTTTTAGGAAGGAGTACGATATCAGGACCAAGGCACCTACATTTGTCAATGCATTTTCTCCACGCGTCGTGGCTAACAGACCCTGCTCCGGCTTAGCGGTTCGATACCCGGGGAGACGGTGGGGGCCGTTGCTTGTGACATTATCCAACAAAGGTGTGGGCCGGGGCATTTCCCATGTCAAGGAGCTGTCGTAGTGGTATGGCACGTTCCCCATTCGGCAGTAGAGCTGCTGTGCGCCTGGCCGGACGGATCACAGCGTCGCTGTGAATCACTGCTTGAAGATTGTATCGCGATCTACCGGATCTAACGAAGTGCCCAGACCAGACCAGAGTAAGGGTGGGTGGGGTCCGTCGAACTGTTGGATGGTCTTAATTGATGGTGTGTCACATCCATCTCATTGCGCGGGTGAAGGGTCCAACAGCTCAGGGCCGCGCTCCAGTCATTGTTCTAGCCAGTAATGGAAGCTTGGGTGACCGCTTCCATCTCACTGCCCGAGGCTTCAGGGCTCTGGCTCTGGCTGACAGTGGCTGTCGGACATGTTGAGGAGAAAGGGGGAGGGTAGCGCCTCTTGGCTCGGAATCCACCCGTTGCCTAGTACTATGCCTATTGGCTACGCACTTGGGTGGCCAGTCAGGGATAACGATATTCCCGCTGGAAGAAAAACTCCGGTCTCAGGAGAAAACAGCTACATGTTTTTTTCTCACATGGGCGCAGACCGGGAACAGATATGAAAAGTTTGATTTGAAAACATTAGAGAAAAGGCAAACAAAGAGAGAGGGAACATCCCTAAACGAAAGAGCAAGTAATGCGTCGTCAACAAGGGACAAATTAAATAAAACGGGTGTACATATCTCTGAGTGGAAAGAAAAAAAAATACGCCATGCGCTTTGCAGACAGAAGCTCATCTTCTTTGCCTTGCGCATGCTAGCTGAGCATGAGTTCGTACTTCCTGTCCCTCCTCCGGAACCCCTCTTGCTGCGGCTCTGGGCCTACAGTCCTACGCAGAGAAAGGAAACTCATCGTCGGCGACCTGTACGACTGCCGGGGTTTCTAAAGCGCGCCAGATTTAGTGGGTATCCCACCCTGGCACGCGGGGGTTCGGGCCCGATTGAGGAGGAAGAAGAGGAGGCGGAAATGGTCTGCAAGAACGAGCTGCCAAGGGGCTGCATCCGCTGACACAGAGGCAAACGTGAAAGACGGAACTGTGGTGTTTTCTACTGAGGACAAAGATGAGGGAAGGTGCCGTGGGGCTGCGGACGGCTGATGCGGACGAGAACTGAAGTAGTGCAGATGGACGCGGCGTCGGCGGGGGCGAAGGTGACACCGCCTGGTACTGCTGGTGCTGTTTGGGAACAGTAGTTTGGTATTGCTATTGTTGCCGTGCTGTGAGAGTCAAAAAATGCATACAATACCTGAACAATACAATAGACAAGCAGTCAAGCATTCGGTCACACACCAAGGAAATAAGGGCAAAGGACACGTACGCATCGAGCATCTACAATCGCATCCGTGGGCGTGTCAAACGGCGCAGGCTTACCTCGGGACCCAAGCATCCTGAGACCAATGCTGTGGAGGGCCGGCTTGGTCGCCATACCTACGAGAAGGTCTGGGAATCGTGACTATACGCGCGGACGTAACACCATCGAGGGTATTGGCATTGCTGTCACCATCTCAGAATGCCTTGGCTGCAAGTTTTAGCGACGACGTAGACGGGGTATTGACTCGGTATTGAGCTGAGGTGGGCGCGAATGGCGCTGACAAGCTGACCTCAACTGAGTCAACTCGGAGGGCCGGTTGCTCAACTGTCTGAAAATGTTACGTTAGTCTGGGAATTTTCGAGATTGGGACAGCAACATATAGTAATGGCTGCATGGTCCACCGTCGGGCGCCTTACAAATTCTACAAAGTGTCACGCGTTACCCCAAACTAGTACAGCAACGGTCTCAGGTTGGAACATTCCATTTCAATCGCCATCTTGCCCATCCACCTTCGCCTCCAGATGCTGTCCAAAACAGCAGCTCTCTCCCTGCTAACAGTGCCACCCGCCTCGCAACTCATCCAGCGCCTAGGCCCCCCCTGGTGTACCCCCTTGAGCTTGACGAAGGACACATCCCCCTCCCTCACCCAATCCCATCAACCCCCTGACCAGACTGGCCAACCTCACCCCCCACCAGGCGAGGCAGCCCGCCAGATACAAACACGGTCCATGGACCACCCTTCCCCCCAGCGACAACCTCCGTATCTGCCCGGACATCCCACGTGGCGAAGATCGGAAGCGCCTTGCTGAGAACATCAACAACGCGACAAGCAACATCCGGAACGACGCCCTCCTCATCTTCTGCCAAGGATCATGCCCAAGCTCCCCCGAAGGCAGCCCGGTGAGCGTAGCGTCGTGCATCGCGTGGCACAAAGGACAGGAAGCCGGCCACCTGACCAGTTCAGTAGGACAGGGCGCCGACACCGCTGACGCTGCCGTTGAGGCCATATCCTTGGCCGTCACCCTCGCAACCACCATAATCACACAACAACCGCAAACCCAAACCATCAAGATCCTCACCACGGATGCATACATCCCGGAGATGTGCAGGAACCGCAGCCACAGAGATCTTTCCCCCCGTCTCGCCACCCTCTTCCACACCATCGCTGACCTACTTAATAGGCCCTCTCCCCCCCAAATACACATCAGCTGGACCCCCATCGCCAAGGGCCTCCGCCCGATACGCCGGCTGAAAGCCATCGCGGCGGACCGCGCCCGCCTACTCCCCACCCTCCCACCGCCCCCGCCAACCAAAGCCCACCTACGCGCCACCATGCGCAAAGAAGCCATATCCCAATGGCAAAACAGCTGGCGGGAGGCTCCCAAACGCCAACCAACATACCTTGCCCTCACATCCCCCCCGGATGGTAAGCCCGCCCCATTCGTGCAAGGGTTGACTAACTTTCCGCGGCCCATTTTCACCACGGGCATCCGACTCCTCACGGGCCACGCCTTCACCGGCGAATACAACGCCCGCCACCGCCCCCAATCCAACGACCCCCACCACTGCCAATGTGGCGCGGCCCTCCAAACGGCGCACCACGTCATCACATCTTGCCCACTATACGCTGCCGCAAGGCGGCGCATACTCCACCCCCTTTCCGCATCACTATCACTTTCCACCATCTTCGGCACCAAGGAGGGAGGAGCTGCCCTGGGAGCATTCCTGGCAGAGACGCAGGCGTGCTTACGCCCGAGGCGGCGCGAGCCACCGCCGGAGGACTTCGGATAGTCATACAGGCCGCAGCGGCCACCATCACTCCATCCCACACACAATCACCCATTCCACATCACCATGCGTATATACCAGTCCATAACCAACTCCGATCAACCGGGGCGCATCGCCACCCCGCGCGCGTCTTTGTAATTACATACATGTTGCGCGTTATAAATGCAGATTCCAAAAAAAAAAAAAAAAAAAAAAAAAAAAAAAAACATTCCATTTCACACGGATTTCCATAATGGGCGTCTTTCTCTCCGCTCTGCTTTTATTCCTCACCCTTTCTCACATTTTCTCTTCACGAGTAGAGCACAGCGCACATTCTTAGATGCGAGTTCTCGTACCTAAAAAAAAACAGTCAAAGCATGAGCTTGAGGCCGGAGAGGAGGCCACTGTATTATTCGCACCCTTCCTTGGCTTCGTAGTACTGTACTGTACAGTAGGCAACCTATATACTATGTGCTGCAAGTAAACCCGAAAATAACCCCCAACACACTGGCACAGCCTCCCTCGCCGCCTCCTTCATGGCCATCTCCCATTTTACAACTTCGCTCCTCTTTAGTACCGATATCCACGTCCCTCCTCACCTTTTATGAGAATGAAGCACACAAGGTCTTGTCCGCGTTCTACATTGCTCAGTTATCTCGTGAAGCATTGTGCGGAAGGCACGTCCAGGCTCACGACCTCTTCCTTCACCAATGAGATGCTTTTACCCGCACTCATTGGCGGCCACGGCATCAACGAGGCTTGCGTCTATGAGCTTCGGACGCTCTCCAACACACATCCTCCCTTCGTTGAGACTGTCTACCCTTGTTTTCCGCCCCTCCCATGAGCCTAGCAAGACACGTTCCTTTCTGTGAGTACGGCTTGTACATTCTTTCCTGGCTTACCAGGCGGCGACGCGCTCCCAGGCAGCCTACTTCGCCGTCATCCCGGTGTCATCCCGGTGTCATTCCCTCTCATCGACTTGTCCCATTTCACACAGTACCTTGTCGTAACTCGCGTCTCTGGCCCATCGCCCGCAGAGTTGTCTGTGCACCTCTTTGACTCATCTAGCCGTCTCAAGCCCGTCACCATCACCTCTTCTGAGGATGCATCCTTCATCGACGACGCGTGAGAGGCCCTGAATGGCTTTCCTTGCCGGTCTACGCAGCCAACAGTTCTTCCCCGCTCTGGCGCTTGAGCTGAGCGTCGTTCAATATTCGATTGAGGATAGAGGGGGCCAGCTCTCGCCCATGCTGTCTGCCAGCGGTCTACTAGGCTACTCCTCAAGGATGCATCAGCAACATGTTCCTAAAACAAACAAGCACCTCCGAAAGACCCTCACCTTGTTGTCTGGTTCCAACAATAGTCTGTCACATGCCTACCGCGTGATCTTTAAGGCCTTGCTACTAACTGTGCGCTGAACAGCAGACCGGAACAAAGTGGAGTTCTCGAAGTTCCAGCCCGTATTCCCTGCTTCCTCGTCGAAGACGTGCCATTCCGTAGCCAGTGCCTCCGGGATGCCACAGATAGGGTCGAGGCCCTCAATGAAGAGGAGCTCTGGGTTTCACACCCTGTTTAACGTACCGAGGATGGTAGGCCGAGCGATCGGTTTTTATAATTTTGGATTCATCCGCTTTCCGGTCCGTGGTCTTTCTCCAAGCATCAACTAATTTGTTGACACGTTCTATATGCGACCACATTTTCACCAGTCTCCTTCACTGGTTCAAGGCCACTAATCTCCCCAAAGGTGCGACACACACTTTCGACTTTTGTGCGAGTGGTGTCATTGGCATTGGGCCACTCACTGCGTGTAACCTCCATGGCCGCAGTGTCTGCGCCATTATCATCGGAGAGAAATGCAAAGCGCTTGGCAGGGCTGATAGTAAACTCGATTCTGTATATTTCGGATAACTAGATGGCTCGGCATAAAGGCCTTTTCCAAAAAGAAATGTCTCAGTTACAGAAGTGAACTGGCAGATCGATATGCATTGGGCCCAGGGCACGTTCGCACAACTGTCAATGAGCTGGCAGAACGGACTTCCACCCAAAGTAAAGACGTTATTAGAAACCTATGTCCCGCCATTGGGACGGGTTTCTACTGCATTACAGCTCCTTTCAAGGAGGAAAAGAGGTTATTGATGGCGCTCATGCTGTATTTGCTACGCCTAGATTTGAATTCCTTACAACACAGATCACGAAATTTTCAGTACTAAGCAAAGTGGCCTGGCATCGACCCATGCAGTGCGGCGGACATTGGTGTACAACAGCCTGAGTTCAACGATCTCTGATCCATGCTCCTCGTCCCTAAGGCTAAAATACGTCGAGAGAGCTTTGCTGGCGTGCGACGTTCTCGAGCTCCATCGTACGTGTGTTCGACAGGTGTAGCTGGCGATTGGATCCCCGACCGACGGGGGCCCTGCATTCGGGACACCTCGCCGACTCCGTGGCACCACCGCACTGGAATCCAAAAGGATATCGTCAGCTGTCTGGTTTTCAAAGGTTGACAAATAGTTCACGAACGTCTGCGATCACAAAGCTGTGCCCGTTTTCGCAGTTGTAGAAGTGTCCACCATGGGCTAGAAACGAAAGAAGGAAGGGCTATTGGCGCTTGGGGCTCACTGGACGGTCATGAACTTACAGAAACCAAATGACTTGACGATGTCCGCCCTTTCTTGCAGGGGCAGGGGCACGTACCCTCTTCCGGTAAGAATATGTGTCGCTAGTTTGCGGTATTCCTCCACGTATCTGTCTCCTCTTTCACGGCAGTTTTGAGTAAACCAATCTCTCGCCGCATTCACTTCATCCATATTGACAACAGGTCGACTCCACAGGTACGTTGCTTCGAGTTTTTTCAGTCGAGCGGCAGTGACATTCGCGTTTTTCTGTGCCCTGCCGCTGTACCGTTGGCGATGAGCATCGTCGAGGAGTCCATCTCGAACCAGTAACGCGCACTTGGTCAGATTTTCGAAGCGGAACAATTCAAGCTGTCCACGAAGAATGTATACTTCAGCCCGCGCGGTTAGTCGCGAAGCAGAAGACTTCCGCGCGATGGCGAGAGCCTTCCCTGCGTCGAGGATGCATGACTCATAGATGAAGGATACGTAGGATCTCCATAAACGCGCATGCCAGACAATGTCGTCATCTCGGGAGACCGTGTTCAGGCCCTCAATTCGGGCCTGCGCAATATCCGCTAATGTATACCGAAGTTCGAGGGACAGGAAGAACCCTTCCACTTGAAAGCGTGCGTCGGCCTTGTGAGGAGGTTGTCCGATTTTTTTGTTCACCTCATCCATCGCCAACTGCTCGGGCTTCTCGCAAGCCCACCCGGGATTGCCGGCGACCGCGGCAAGCTCCAGACGGTACAAGGTTGCGAGCGCAGCACTATACGCCTGGGCATGTGGTCCCTGCTTCCGCGCAACCTCCGAAACTGTCTTGTACAGCCTGAGAAGGCCGCGCACGACCTTTTTCCATGCCCTTCCCTCCTCTCCAGAAAAGCCGTGAATGGCCATCATGCTACTCTGGTCGATGGCCTCAAGGGGAAGCGGCTCCGACTCCTTGTCAAATTGGTTCCTGCGATGATCAGTAAGGAGATCAAAGTGTTGCGCAGTCTTCGCCGGCCGCCTGAAAGGGATCTTTCTCGCTTCTTCCTTGACACTCTGGACTTTCGCCGAGAAGTCTTCAATCTCAGGGCTGACCCTCTCGAGCGCCGATGACATTGTGCTTGCCACATTTTGTTCGAGTATATCGAGGTTTGCTCGCTTCGTAACACGACCATATCGAAGAGCAGTGATGGGCCCGTGGCAGGTGGGACAAGAGGGAGGGGTCTGATAGTTTACTGGCGGTGCCTTTGTGGCCACGTAAACGCCAGTATGGTCGATCTCATAGTACGCAGACATAGTACAATGTTGGTCCAGTGTTTCGACGGTGAAGATATGACCGCATTCCAACTTGATGAGACGTTCTGAGATGTCTTCGGAGTCGAGATCTATTTCTGCCAGCGTTCTCTGCATGATGAAGTCGACGATGTCAACTTTCTGTTGCGCAGGAAGGCATACGATACACGTCTGCTCTTTGCATGGTTCTCCACAGACTAGAAATTCAGCGTTAGATCAGGCTTAGGTATCAGCAAGCGGGAAGAGGATCACGAACTCGATGGGCATCCATGACCGCAAAGCAGTCGTTGTTTGCATGGGCGATCGCAGGGTAAACGGGAACAAATCTGCAAATGCAGATTCGGCGCTCAGTGAGGCGTTACATATGGTTCTCTCAAACCTGCTTACTGAGCCGCATACCACTGGGCACGAGTCGTGGGGGCAGCGCCATTCGCATGGGTCCGTACACGGCGGGCAAGGCATCCAGCATGGCTCTTCACATTCGCGATGATCACAGCGTTGTCGGCATCGTTCAGGACATTCCTGGTTGCATGAATGACCGGAGGAACAAAGAAGGCCACACAGGTGTTGGCATTTGAGCAGCCGTTGGCAGGAGTGACTGTGGTGATGCGAGCGCACCAAGGGAAGAGAGCGTAATGGTACGGTCGCCTTTTCTTGCGTGACCTTCTGACACTGATGGCATCGAGCAGTGCACGACCCCAAACAACAAACAGTCAAGCCCCCACAGACTTCTTTGCATACGAAGCTGGCAGGATCTTCGCTACAGGCCATCACGGCGCTGTGCTCACAACCTGTTAGGCGCTTTGAAACTTGGGAAACGCAAAACACAGCCTCCAGATTTCCGAGCATGTGACTAAATAGATCGTGTCAATGGAAGCTGGCGGACAACCTCGAAAAGCACTCACCAAGGAACAGATACAGCGGTGTGTTTGCATGGCAGCTTGACTCCAAAAATTGAAAACTTGCAGTCGCCGCAATCATCTGAGCATAACAACGGACAAGGATGAGCCCTAGGACAGGTGACCCTCACGCAGGGCTGATTACACTTCATCCTTCTGTGGTTGTCTTGGTCAGTATGACACTGCAACGCCCTAGTTAACGAATGTGCAAGGAAGTTCGAAAGCACTATACCTTCGATGGACAAATGTGGCCGCATGACAGACGAAATTCACAGGGTTTGATGCAGCCACCTTCGGGTGCGAGTGTGGGAAGCTCTCCAGGCTTGGAGATAGAGTGTCTAGTCGAGGGGTGACGGGGGCAAACGATTGGGAACGCATAGCCTATCTGATCTTCCTTCTCCATCTCGTCTAGTACTTCCCTCCACGTTTCGTTGCTCCTTAGATTGGAGGCATTTCCAAGAATGTATAGACCATGCTTGGCCCGGGACAGAGCAACGTTGATCCTATTGGAGCTCTATAGCGATTTAGGAACTCCGAGACCTCCGCAATTTTGGCATATAGTCTAGCGGCGTACCTTCAAGAAACCAATCGAGCCATTACCCTCCTCGAATGAGCCGGAGTTCCTGACCAGGGAAATGATTACGATCTTGGCCTCCTCTCCCTGAAAGGTGTCCACGGTTCCAAGACGAATCTACAAGATAAATTAGGGTCCTCGATTTTCAGAAATCCATAGCGGTACAAACGTGTCTGGCAACTTGGACCTGCGTGAATTCTATCTCATCGCCTACGAGACCCGTGCGTTCCAGCATCTCTTCGTCACGTTCGTCCACACTGACTTCAATTTCAAGATCTCGCAGGGCTACCCGGACCTTCTGCAGTTGACCGAGATATGCACAAAGTACTGCAATGTCTCCGACGCCGTTATAAGGACCTTGTTTGAGGAAATATAGAACAAGGTCACGTATCATCGCAACCTGATGTAGTCATGCATCTGTCAGGGTGCAGACGCAACACTTAAAATAGGACGGACCTCGAACATGTTATATCTGGAGACAGAATCAGTTTCTGCACCTTCGGGATTGGCGTGTGACAAAAAGAAGACATCCTTCCCTATGCCCTGCACGGGGGGATAGTGATGGACAAGATCGTGATCTTCGAGCTTCGGATATAAAATTGTCCTGAGAGTGCATATAAGACCTCGGACCCATGTCCCAATTGCGGGGAACAGCATACCGAACGAAATGGGAGATCGTGGGCCGCATTCTCCGCTGCACGTTGATCTGCGACATACTCATTCCGGCATCGGAAAGCCGCTCCATGAGTGAACGATCAAATTTATACAGTTCATTTCCACGCGCGCTATCCATCGACAAGGCTTCCAAGCAACGTTAAGCCCAGGCAATGGGTTATGTCAGGACTCGGACTCACCGAAGGTTGACAAGTTTGCACGCAACTGTTCCGGGTCTCCAATACAGATCAAATGCTCGACTATTAAGCCGACATGAGGCGTGCATCTATGTTGAGCTAGCGAGATGTACCTGAAGGAACAAGAGAGGCCAAGATATGGGCTTCGAGAACTTGACCGGCTTCTTCTACCATTACAACCTTCGGTTCGATGCTCTATGGAGCCGAGTTCACGTCATGTAGTATGCGAATGTTTCGTACGAACCGCAAGTAGAGACACGAGTTTTGCAGCACCTGCCGTTTTCATGGACGTTAGATCACTATATTTCTCACTGTTACCGAATACGTACCGGTGGTAGTACATGCAATTAGATCGGTTTCGCTGAGAATCCTACGTCGAACCTTCCGGCAACTGCATTTAATAGCCAGCGGGTCGAGTTTTTGGATCAACTAACCTCATCCCTCGTACACTCGTAGAATTTGCAGGTGTTCTTATAATCTAACCTGAGGTGCTCAAACTCGGCCAGGTTTGAATCGTAGGCAAATTGGTGCATCTCCTTCTCCCATAATTCTGTGAGGCACCTTCGCTCGGTTAGAGACATTGACCAGACATCCTTGACGTCCTTTGTAAGACGCTCGACAGAACGACATTCTGAAGGAACAGGTGGAACTTGGCCCTGGAAACCATGTTCATGAAATAAGGCTACCCGTGGGTCGTCGCCGTCGGTTTTCGAGGTTGAGAGCGTCTGGATGAATTCAATATCCCGACCATTCTTCCAGAAACCGTAAATCCCAGAAACCTGAGAACCCTGGGAAGCCTCCTTGCCCCCGGAAATCAGTGTCCACGTCCCATGCTCGTTCTCATCTTCGATAGCTTGTCGGAAGACCTCCTTAATCCAAGATGGTGGATGCCGGAAAGGATCGGCATGGTTGGGATAATGAAAATCAAGAAAGCTTTCAACGACTTCCCATGTTAATTCAGGGTGCTGTATTTGATTCATGATCCGGGTTATCTCCCTTTCCGCACCCTTCATGCCAGCATATTCGCGTCCCATATGTCGCTTCAGGCCTACGAGTTCTGCGTTCCGTTCCCGTTTATGGAGGCTACAGTACTGTGCGATCCGTTCATTTTTTGTTCTTGACCCAAGGCGCACAACATTTGTAGTGATGTCAGCATCAAGGATGGATGTGAGCATATGATCGACTGCGTGATTTGTGAAGGCAATGAGGACTAGAATGCCGTGAGATAGGAAACCGCATGCTTGAGCTCACATACCTATCGGCTTGATTTTGTTTGAGAAAAGCACACGAAGGATTTCCTTCCCGGTGAAACTCTTAGATAGAGATGAGCATTAAACTTATCCATGCTTGCTGAGCAGCCCCGCACCTTTCCTGTCCCAGGAGGGCTAGTAGCTCGACAGTCAGACGCTAGACTTCACAGAAAAAATTAGAATGCACCCTTGTATCAGAGAAACCTCTCGCGTGAGGGTATCAACCAGGGCGTCGACTTGCGCGGGGTCCAAATTGCTCGATCTTAGAAGTTCCCTGCGCGCGACTGTTGCTGACGTCATGTCGCTGGCGTCGAGACTCGGGATACTCTGGCCGGATCGAGCCAAGCACTGCAAATCAAATCTAAAGCCCGGACGCGTGCGTAGAGTGGAGGTTCAACAGAGAGAGACTCAAGAGACCCAGAAGATGAGATAATGTGGGAAAAAGGGATGGAAGTCGGTTCCACATTTTGTAGGGTTTCAAGAAACGGGTGTAAAGAATCAAACATGATGTTATTGTCCAAGAGAATTGCATATGTTGACGCGTCGATAGAGATAGGCTGTCGTCGCAAGGCCATCAATTCAACTTCGGCATCAAAGAAAGAAATCCGAAGCTGAATGTTTTCTGCATCCTCTTTCGCGGATTCTCCAATATCTCTACTCGTAGAGACGACAGTTCCGAAAAATACTCTGGACTGATTCGGAGAAACAAGGATTAGAGCGACCAGATTTGCAAGTTGTAGCCGCTTCGAGTGTTCCCAATATTCTGTTCTCCCTTTCCGGCTTTGGTCACGGGCACCACCAGGAGGTGCGTCAAGTCTCAGACCTACAGTAAAAGTGCTGCGTTCAGCCCTTACGGACACAAACCGCGCGCCTGTATACAGGTGAAAGAACACAGAATTAGTCCCAGATGTCCTGTAGGCACCTCCTTTAGACGATAGTAACTGTTCCAGTGTCGTTGGTTTTCTGTTGGGACGAGTTCTAGGAGCCCACATTATTTCGAGGTCATTGCAAATCTCCGCAATGGATTGACGGATAGTAGATCTTCGAAGCAAATGATCAGCACATGGAGAAATATCTAGGATCAGCGGCGCACATCATTTCTTCCCGCAGGAGCCGGAATTGTATATCGAGATGACGTTCCATCGAATTCTCAGGTAGATGGTGAGGTGCCACCGGAAGAAATGCTGGAAGATATGGTGGTAAGGGACACGAAAGTTCTTCATGGGTTGGCGCGATGCGAATGTCACGTATGTCGGTGAAATCATTATCATGGCGAGGTAATCCTTCGCGCAAAGTGCCTGGAGGGTCATAGGTTTGTTCTAGGCGGGAAGTAAGAGCCTGCCGCATCTGGCCAGCGGTGACTCCTGTTCTCGCCACAGGCAGCCTCATTCTTTCTGCGTGTCCGTACTCTCTACCCACGATCAACCTGAGTCGGTTGATATCCTTCCCGAGTTGGCCTAATATTAGGCTCCGGGCCTCAGGGCTAGATGTCGTAATTGGGTCCTGGAAAGACGGAGGCGATGCCTTGACGGCTGTAGTCCAGCGATTGAACCATGAAAAGAGGTCTTCGACCAGGTCACGTAAGTCAGGATGATTTCGCATAGCGCCTTTGAAACGCTCAAGGTATCTTCCCGGAAGACATTAGGATGAAAGTAAGACGAAGGCTAATACTCACTGCGATAGGACTGTAGAAAGGGTCCTGAAGACAACTACACCACCTAGTAAGTTTTGACGCGATGCGGGGAGACCTGGAGAGCGGTCCTTCCAAGTATGGGCATCTATCATTGAAGCCATGCATTCGCAGATAGTTGTCCTGAACTCATCGTAATTTTGGTCAATGAGGGTATATACCTTACTAAAATGACTCGTCAGGAGGCAAAAGTGTTGCATTGATACGCCATAAATCACTTAGTGTTCTGGTGCATTGCCGTTTCAATACGAGGTCTGACGACAGAAACTGCGAAGTTGAGGGAATCAGGACATGACAAAGCGTTTCATTTGGAATGTACCTCGAGAATCGGGAAGTATCCTTCTGATATGAGAGGGTCGCCGATCCAGCGCCGACACTGACGGCGACTGGTGAAAATCTCAAAACATCACCTATTCGTCGTAATGCATCACCCTGATGTTGATCAGGTCAACGCCAGAATAGGGTTATCCGAGAAGGATTGAGCGCACACGAACGACTGTGTCAAGGAAGGCCTGACGCGGTAATGAGTGAAATCGGCCTTATGCAGCTGGAGCCAACCCCGCCAACTGACCTGAGCTTGATTAGAATCCTACAGTACGTCGTCAATCTTGTAGACATCACGACTAGTTATGATTATGCCGTACCCATGCCCGGTTTCGGGAGTTGACACTGGCAAGAATCCGTGAAAAGCCTTCTACATTGACGGCGTCTCGAAATGAGAAGTTGTCTCCGAGGTACGGCTTAAGGTAGTTATGTACTTCGCTCGGAGAAAGTGTGTGTCGAGAATCTATGACAGAACTGCTATTCACGGCTAGCCCCTCTGCGGTGAAGAAATATGGGGTATAATCCGCAGGCTGTGATGAAGAGGACGACTCTACCACCTGGGGCTTTGCCTCGTGTTTGAACCTACAGTCGAAACCGAAATTGCAGGCTCCAGTGGTCCAATAAACACTGCAAATCCCTCTCGGGACTGAAGCTCGATCAATAGGAGGAAAGCCACGATGATCGCCAGCGCCATTGCCCCGGCGGCTTGGAGGGCCACCGCCTCCATGTCCGCGGTCACCACTTGAACTACTTGAAAACATTGAGGAAACGGTTGAGAACAGGGTGTGTAGCCGAACGGTAGACAAAGATGGGGGAGAGTGATCAGATAACAAGCAGTGAAGCGCCCGCAGCCGCAGCCGCAGCCGCAGCCTGCGAGTGTCCACTCGCACGCGGCTTCTGGTGAGAATCCCTTCTTACTGGGCAGGGCATCTGCCAACTTGGAAGTGTTTATAAATGTTTAGGACCCAAACGCTCGTACTAGTCACCGGTTCTAAACACCTCTATTTACTGCCAGCGAATATTGCCGCACTTCCGAGCCCGTTGAAACAGACAAGTACCAGCATCTTCCAACGCTGTTGAGCACCACGACGAGAATTGGATGAGTACGGGATGATAAACCACTGGCAGGTTTGAGGAACATCAGTCAATGCACCAAAAAAATTCGAGCATTTTCGGCATTTTTCGGTTCCTTGTACGTAAGCGGGCTACCTAATTTAGTAGCGAGTGGCGTTCAGTTCGACACAACCCCGACTGGGCACTGGCAGTCAGGCAAGTATGCGCGTATGCAGAAACGAAAGCGGCCAACAGAACCCGTTGCAGCCCATGCGCCTGCCACCCCCAAGAGAAGACAGACTATTTCTGTCAGAGAGACATGGCGATGGAAGGGGACGATGGGGATCCAGGTAAGTATCTACTTCCCACCCCCACTGGCACGTTCCAAGAAGTGATTAATGTTCCGACAAGGCAATGCAGCGCTCTAAGGTTGCGAACCACCGGCGTTCTTCCATTTTGGCATTTTCCCTGCACCGGCATCTTCATGCCGATCTCGCTACACTTATCCGTCTAACGTAGCTCCTCCACCCGCATAGCGGCATTGCACACAGCCGGGCCAGCCATTGGACCTTCTTCCCCCTTCCTCAGCCACTGGCACGAGACATACCATCAGCTCCTAAAGCTCGTGAATCTGCTCATGCATGACCTGGCGGTGTGCTCTCCTTGTACGCGAAAGCGGCTCCTTCCTCGGTGAAGGTCGATGGCTCAATTGAAGGAAATATCGGGATAAAATGAGGCTATGGCTTTCAGTACCGGGAAAGGAGCGCGAAGAGCTTACCAGTCTCCGGGAAAGCCATTGACGTATTCTCGATTGTCAGAGTCGCTAGGAGCTGAATATCTGGCATGGCAGCACAAATACTTGCTTGCAGGATGCACGTGCCTGCTGCCATGTCCATTAAGCGAGTGTTTGTGTTTGGACCCTGACGAATACAGTACATTCTTTCGCATCAACGGCTGTGCGGGCAAAATACTCCCATGCTCGCACTGCCCGGCCGTCATGCTTTCCGTTGGACAGAATCGGAGCACAGTGGACCCGGCAAACCATGTGCACTCGCTAGACCACAGGCATCACGCTCAAGACAGCAGATAAGAAAGCACTCACTGATAAGGCGTCATCGCGCCGATCGGGGTGATCATGGGATGTGACAGCGTCACGGTGCGGCTCCGTACTTGTGTGCCCCTCTACCCTCGCGCGTGCCTGCAACATCGCCCTCTCGCGGTTTAGCGCACCCAACTGTATGTCAACGGGTTGGAAGAGTTGGATCGAGATTAGGTGTACAGCACCATCTGTATATTCTTCCACCTCAACAACTGGGACGAACGACCCTCGGGCGGCCGGCCTCACGGGACCTGGAAGCATGCGACGGAGCCGCGCACCCGGCTGGCATGGTGATGTCGGCATCAGTGGAAGCCGTGGGGTAGCGCAACGACTGCCAACGAGTGGTACCGGCTGCAGCGGCGGAGCACGTTTGGCAGGCCCCAGTGTGTGGAACGGTGCCTTATCAACTGATTTATTGGCGGCCTGCGGAGCAGACTTCTTTAAGAGCGAACAGACCAAGTTGACGCGTGGCCAGAGGTATCCGCTATCCTTCCCCCCGTGCAAGAACGCCCGCAGAAGCGGAAGCCATTCGCCAGTTCCCATAGGCGCTATCATAGATGAGGTGGCGGTGGCGCAGAGCGCCGCGCCCACGCTGCTCGTGCCGCATCTACGGCTATCCACCGCCTTTCTGATCCATTGTTCCTGGACATTCGACCTATCACCGCGCCATCAATTTCCCCTTGTATACAGGCGAGTATATCCAGAAAGTTCGCGTTCTCGCTCATCAAGTTAGGGTGTGGCACCCGTACTTCATGAGGCAGGCTCCCGCTTCCTGAGAACGTACTTGGGCATACCGGGAGTTGGTGGGGCCTGCCTCACGGTGTACTGATACCGGACTTGGGCCGATGTGCTTATTTGTAATACCCTGTAAAAACGGCCAGTCAGTGGGTTGTCAAACTTTTCGGGCATTGGTAACATAATTATTACATCTAGTTGACATTTTGGGGTTGGTTGACAAAAATTGACTACCGTTTTCATAGAGTATCGTACATGTAATACGCGAAACACAGAACTCCCACCTCAGCACCAGTCAGGTCTACGTTTAGGATACAAAGCATACAATCCCCTATCGATGCACTGTGGCGCTAGAAATCATATACGTCGTCACTGCGGTCAGGAACCTGCGACTTTTGAAGGAATTACTCGTAACGCCTCAACGACGCTGGACATTGTAGCGACGTCGAGTTCTCTTTCCTCGGCGGCCAAAGGTATCTCTCCATTCCTGCGCCTTCCCTAGCTCCAGGGCCCTTTCTTGAACGAAGTTGAGTGCATAGCGTACCGCCGTCTCGACCCGTACGTTGTCCTCGAGGATCCACTCCAGTACTAGCTTTGTGTTGTATATCTCGTATTGCTCGCGTGGAGGTTTTGGACCGCACTTCTTATTTTTCAGGTGCCGATTGAAATCCTCACAACGATCTCCCCTCCAGAAGCAAGTTGGGCAATAGATCCAACAAGGGAGATGGAACGACAGAATATGCCGACGCAAATCTTGCGGGCGCCGAAATGCCCCTGTGCATGTTGGCCAGGGGCAACGAAGACAGGTGAGGCTGGGAGTAGAAATGGGAAGAATCTGCATCGGGATAAGACGCATCAAATACCGACGTCTGCGCTTTGGAAGGGAACCGCCTACCTCGAACGAGCTAGGTTCAGGGGAATTTCCGAGGGTAAAGCAAATCACGCTGTTGTCCATGAATGGGAGGAGATGTACCATGATAGACAGCGCGACCAAGATCAAGCGCAAGGTAGAGTGTTGTTTCTGAGTGAGAAAGAATCCAGGTAAGTAAACCGACCTCAGACCCATCTTTATAGGTCCATGATTGCCCCCGCGCTGTGCTATCTGTAAAATGGAAGCACCAACTGAATGAGTTGATAAGACCTGCGTAACGAGATCTTGTCCACGGTGGCGGTCCACCCGAACCATGAAGGGACCTGACAGGTGCCAGTGGCAACTTGAATATGCAATCTCGAACGTCCAAATGACACTCGTCCCTTGCAAAATCTTCGCCGGCGATGAACCAGTCTCACCCACCGACGGAGAAAAACGTGCCCAATCGTCTAACGTATTGTAACTGAACTGTGATCCTACGGTAGACCGTGACCGCGAAAGCGGAAAATAACTGACACTCAGACTCATTGGTGACAGTGGGCGCTTATTGGAGCCTGAGGCCGTGCTGTCCCTGTCGATCAGGGTCGATCAGGGGAGACGGTCTGCTTACGGTCTGCTACAGTATAGATCCAGACTGGTTACAAAATGCCCCAATCAAGGGGCTTGTTTGTCACACAAATAAAAAGTCTTTTGATCCCTCGCTTGAGGAGGTAATCCAGTCTCGTTGCATGACGCCTATGTTCACAGGTCTAGTGACTGTGTTGGGCAGTGCTTGGAATAGCCAGGGAGGACGGCAGCATACAGACGAGTTGCCCTATTACGGGAAACTCCTCCGTCTGTTGGAAATCGTTTATGATTTATTAACAGACCGCCTTTCCAGAAGCTCGATCTACGCCGGATATTCCCACCCCATGAGCGACGAATACTCCCGCAAAGGACCGATTCTGATCTTAGCCCGAGAGTCCGAGGTCTGCGGCCTGATGCCTGAGCTTACTTGAATCTCCCCGACTGTTGCCGGTGGTCCACCAAGCACCTGCCGTCACTGGCTCCATGTGTCCGGATCAGTATTCAGGCTCCCGCATTCGTCCATCAGGCTCTGGACCTTGACTGCCAGTGGACACCCCATTTCACCTTCTCTTGTCCAGAGTGGCCACTAGGTGTTCGGCCTGCAAAGGGAGTCTCTACCTCGATAGCTGACCTAAGTTCCGTAAGGATATTCTGGGGACCTAGTGACGGAATCACAACTTGAGTAAATGTGACTAGTCCGCGTCGGGGGACCGCCGTTTAATTTGGGTGGTGGAGCCTGAGGGCCTGCAGGTTCCGCATATCCAAGAGGACCTCCAGAAGTTTAATTTACAAGATGCCCAAAAGGGCGACGGGTGTCACTGTCATGGACAACCATATAATCGATCATGTATTCTAGCACGTCGTCGGGGCGTACGTGGAAGCCGAAAAATATCCGCCTGTCAAAGAGCTGCCGTACTGCCGTACTGCAGTGCAGTGCAGTATATCACGATCCGTGGTTAGCGGGCACCGTGCCGCTTCTGTGTCTCTGGAGGTCGAGTCGAACAGATCCGAACGGATCATGGTGTGGATCAGTGCTTGTAAAAAATTTCGCGTCGCGTCCTACTGGATCTAATGGTGTGGACCCACAGGCCTAGAAGACTAGTGAGGTGCAAGGTTTTGTCACGATTCACCCACCTTCACCATGGTCTCATTGTCCACTACAAGTGAGAGACTGGGTGTCTGCAGCTCAGGGCTCCGCCCCGAGTCCGAGTCGCTGTGTTGGGAACCGGTGTTCATTTGACTGTCCGGTTGCATCCAACTATCCCAGTCCTCAGCTGTCACGCATGTCATGGAGCAACCCCAACATCGCCCCAACATCAGAGAAGAGTATGTGATCTGATAGACGAGCCACTTTGTAATTCAATAACTGAATTCAATAGGATCCATAAACGCTGTGCCTGATCGACGTGGCAGCCATTGGCACCAGACAAACACTATCCTCAATTGGGAACAACTGCATTCAAATTTCTTTCTCACGCGAACATGGATATCAGATAATTACTACGAAAACATTAGCAGAGAAAAAAGACACAGCAGGAAAACAACCAAGCAAAGGAATTCGTCATCAACTAAGAAGCAGATTAAATAGAAGAGATAGTACACATATATTTCGGTTATGATATGAGTGGAGAGAAACACGCAGCACGGACATCAACCAGCAACGCCACCATCTTCGCATTATCTTCACTTCTTGCCTAACGTGAGCGCGCGCATGCTCTCCTCGAGCACACCGAGCCCCGTCTCCCGCGCACACGCACAAATTTTCGCACACGCCGGCTGAGCCTGGGTTTCCACCTCTTTGGTCCCCGCCTTTGCCGCCTCCCCGGCCCTACTGCCCTGCGCGGGTGGTGGCAAGTCGACATCGACGACGCGCACGACGGCGGTGCCCTCCAAAACGCGCCGGATTTTGTCTGCATCCCACGCCGGCACGCGTGCCGTCGAATCCGACGTCGGGTGCGACAAAGAGGAGTGTGAGGAGGAAGAGGAGGAGCCCGAGAAGGCCTGCCAGAACGAGCTGCCGAGGCGCTGCATCAGCGTCTGCGAGGCCATCGTCGCGAGAGCGGCGTGCTGCGGCGTCGGCGATGGTGCCGCAGACCCAGACGCGGACGTCGAGCTAAGCTTCGGAGAGGAAGGGGGTGTGGGGTACGCCGACGCTGCTGACGTAGAGGCGGAGGCAAAGGAGGATGCACAGCTTGGTGTTTGCCGCTGAGGAGAGAGGAGAGGGTGGGGGCCGCGGGGCTGCGCATGACTGATGCAGAAGAGAAGTAGTGTGGGCGGAGGCCGGCCGCGAGGCCGGTGAGTGGCGGGGGCGAGGGTGACGCCTGTTGCTGCTGGGAAGCGGTAGCTTGATTTTGCTGTGCCATGCGAGTCCAAAGTTGCATGCGGTACCTGAGCAATACAATAGTCAGGCACCCAGTCACACACCGAGACAATAAGCGAGTTAAGGACACGTACGCATCGAGCGCTTTCATTGTGAATGGGTTCGCATCCGCGAACGTGTCAAACGGTGCGGGTTTACCAGGCGCCCCGAGTGTAGTGAGACCAATACTGTTAATGGTACCATTGGTATTGAGCGATGGGTTGATATTCTCTTGGAGAGCCGGCTTGATTGCCGCGCCCGCGATGAGGTCAGGAATGGTGACTGTATGCACAGGTGTGACGCCACCAAATGGGCTGCTGCTGCCGCCCCAGAACGCCTTGGCCGCAAGGCGCGGAGATGTTGTGGAGGGTAGGTCCTTGTGCGTATTTGGCGTGAGCAACGACGACGTAGATGCGACATTCCAAGATGCGGGGGTTGGAGCGGAGATGGGCAGTGGGCTAGGCGGGGGTAGGACTGGCGAGCCGGCGCGGCCAGCGGAGGAAAGGAGTGCTTTCTTGAGTGCCTTGATCTCTTGTTGCAGGACTGCGTTCTCAGACTTTGTTGAGCCAAGCTCGACACGGATAGCGTCGATGAGCCGATCACGTTCGGCGACATCGCTTTCAAGGGTGTTGATATATTCTGTTCGCAGATATAAAGTCTGAGGTGCTAGATAGGGAGGAAAGAGCGAGAGGTGTGCTCACCCTTACGACGGTTGCGGAAGTTACGAGCGCTAATCTTGTTGCGCAGTTGCCGTTTCTCTCTACTGGACATTTTTTGGTACTCCTCGGGAGTGGGACGCCAGTCGTCCAGGGTGTTGTCGAAATGGTCGGTCTTTACGACGGAGCTGACATGGACCTTTTTCTGGACACCACCCGAGTGAACGACGGACTTGCGATCCCTGGCTTTGTTGGCGGGTTTAGTGGGAGGAGTGACAGGGCCCTCATCGTCCTCGTCCTCGTCCTCTTCAGGACCATGCTCGTCCTTTGCAGACTCGTCATCACCGAAATCACTGGCAGCCTTGGAAGTTGCAGGTGTCGCCATAAGTTGCGGGTCGATGGCAAACGGTGGAGAGAGACCACCAGATGTACTGGTGGTCCCAGAATCGGGGCTATCATGGGGTAAGGTGAGGAAGTCCCATGGGGAGCCAGTAATAGGCTGCGATGCAGTAGGTTTAGCGTTTAGTACATCGTCTTGGATATTGGAGAAGTTGAACCAGAGGTTGTGGAGGTCCGACTGCGGTTCGGCGATAGCGGGGAAGGCAGGCGAGAGCTGCCTAGAACCTGAAGATGATGAGTTGATAGTTGAGAAACTATCGAGTTCAGCGAATGTTGATAAATCATGTGAATCAAACACGAAGGGCGAGGGTTCGAGCGGATTATCTTCAAACATGGCGACAGAAGACGGGCGACGGAGGGGCGAGAAACAGGCGAGACGGGGCGAGGCTTAGCTGAGCGATGCTCTGTGTAAGCAAGCAGACTTATCACATAAAAAAAATAAACATTTTCATTATTTAACTATGACTTCATCTACCACGCCCGACCTCAACGCTCAGATATTTCAGCGACTTCATCCAAAATCATATCTTGAAAGATTCCTTGCAAACAAATTCCGTCCAGATGGACGTGAGGCTGCAGATTGGCGCGATCTCATAGTGCACGTTGGCTCGATCTCGACTGCAGACGGCTCTGCACTCGTCCGTCTCGGCGAAACGACTATCGTTTGTGGTGTCAAGGCAGAGATTGCCGAGCCAGACCTCGAACATCCAACGGAAGGATTCCTCGGTTCGCACCTACTCATGTCCGTTGGTGAATGAACCGACTCGGAATGTTAATCCAACCTTAGTCCCAAATATCGACCTCCCAGCGCTGTGTGCGCCACGATTCAAGCCGGGACCCCCACCTGAAGAGGCCCAGGTCCTTTCTGACCGTCTTGCATCCGCAATTACTGCGTGCGCTACACCTTCCGATCACGCTGCGTCCCTCACTCCCTGACGAGCTGCATCCCAGCGCAGACGTCCTCCCTCTCTCAACTCTATGCATACACCCTGAGCGCGCCGCTTGGGTGTTGTATGTAGACGCGACATGCATCAATTATGATGGCAATACATTTGATGCTACACTTATTGCCATGGTCGCCGCGCTCAAAAACAGTGCGATGCCTAAGCAGCTCCTGTCACGTGATCACTTGCTAACCGAATATTCGAAATAACAGCGACCCTGCCAAAGGCTACGTATAACGAGGAGACTGGCCGCACGACATGCACGCGGAGAATCCGCGAACCACTGTCGCTCAATCGCCTCATGGTCTCCTATTCATTTGGCGTGTTTGACGGGTACCATGGATTTCTGCTTTGTCATGTTCTGTTTGTGGCTTACATCAGTGCCTGTTGCTTCTCTATCAGGACAACGGT
Organism: Lactifluus subvellereus; assembly: GCA_022496195.1. Taxonomy (NCBI): domain Eukaryota; kingdom Fungi; phylum Basidiomycota; class Agaricomycetes; order Russulales; family Russulaceae; genus Lactifluus; species Lactifluus subvellereus. The sequence continues at coordinate 186,528 of WTXC01000015.1, read as the reverse complement.
CCTTGCGGACCCTACCGCATTTGAAGAGCCCCTGCTGGATACATCTATATCGATCGTGCTCGACGAGCACGGGGCCCTCTTGTCCACGAGTCAGCTTGGCATCGCTGATAAGGACACGATGTTCACGTGTGTAGCCGCAGCGAAAGAGCGCTACGAGGCCCGTGGTTGTGAAATATACTCGTTTTGAGAAGGTACCGTTGAGAATTCGCGCTGTTGGAGGCAGTTGTGGACGTTCCGCGAGTATAGCCGTGAGCGAATATGAGGATGTCGGTGTGATAGCGCCTAAGTTAGCGCTTAAAAGAACCGGAACAAACACGGGACCCAAGTAAAGGATGACAGAGGATCACTTGATGATATGGATGCACCAAGCCAAGCTATGACCCTAAGCCCCAGTTCTGGACCATAGCCTCGCACTGCCCTTGTTATCCCCTTCCTCTTCCCCTTCCTATTTCCTAGCTCCCCTGCTTTGATGATCCTAGGGCAGACCCAACTTGAGCGAGTGATCTATGAGATACAGCACAGGGCTACCGTGCCCGAGCTCGATTTTACACAGCATCAACTCGAGAATGGCTATACTATTAGTACCCAGGAGCGGGTCGTTAAGGAGGTGCGTTACGCCGATTTACCCACACGGGTGCTGTTGGACATGTCTGGGATAGGTGCAAGCACCCGCGATGACCGTTCCGACCGACGAACAGTTCTTCTCAAAGACGGAGAATGGCAAACCCGACGTTGCGTTCCTGAAGAACCACTTCTATCGGGAGGGGCGCCTCAAGGAGGAACATGCGTTGTATATCATCGAGAAAGCGACGCAACTTTTCCGAGCTGAGCCTAATGTCTTGGCCGTCGATGCCCCCGTAACCGGTGCCACAATTACCTATCATACCCGAATACAGCTTATTATAACCCTTGTTCGTAGTCTGCGGTGACATTCATGGCCAATACGTGCGTATCTCCTTGCCGCTCTTGCGCTCTTGTTCCCGGTATCTTACGTGACTGCAGTATGATCTCATGAAACTGTTTGAAATCGGTGGCAAACCTGCCAACACCCGCTATCTCTTCCTCGGAGACTACGTCGACAGAGGCTACTTCAGCATCGAAGTCCGTCTTCCCATGCTCTCTCTCTCCCACTCTCCTACTCATCTTTGGGATGCCGGCCTGTAGTGTGTGCTCTACCTGTGGACGCTCAAGATCTGGTACCCAGATTCTTTCTTCCTCCTCCGCGGAAATCACGAGTGCCGGCACTTGACCGACTACTTTACGTTCAAGCTCGAGTGCAAGCACAAGTACTCCGAGCGCATATACGAGGCGTGCATCGAATCGTTCTGCGCGTTGCCCCTCGCCGCGGTCATGAACAAGCAGTTCTTGTGCATCCACGGCGGCTTATCACCCGAGCTGCACACGATCGAAGATATTCGCAAAGTAAGTACATCATCTCGTCATCCCACCTCAGATCGGTTGCCGTAACCGTGAGTCATGTTGCAGCTAGACCGATTCCGCGAGCCCCCCACGTCCGGACTCATGTGCGATATCCTGTGGTCGGACCCGATCGAGGACTTTGGACTGGAGAAGGGCCCGGAGAGCTTTGTGCACAACCACGTGCGCGGCTGCTCCTACTTTTACACGTACAAGGCCGTATGCGAGTTTCTCGAGCGCAATCGCCTACTATCTATCATCCGCGCGCATGAAGCCCAAGATGCCGGGTACGTCAACTTTCTATCTCTCTCCTCTCCTCTCCTCTTGACTGTGTTGAGCGCTTGGTGGAAACTAGTTACCGCATGTATCGCAAGAGCCGCAAGACTGGATTCCCTAGCGTCATGACACTCTTCTCTGCGCCAAATTATCTGGACGTTTACAACAACAAGGCGGCGATGGTCAAATACGAGGCGAACATGTTCAGCATCCGGCAGTTCAACAACATGCCACACCCGTACTGGCTTCCCAACTTTATGGACGCGTTCAGCTGGAGTTTGCCATTCGTCGGCGAGAAGAGTGAGTAGGCGCACCCACACCCACACGTCGCTAGTGATTGATGTATTTGACAGTTACGGATATGCTGGCTGCGGTGCTTAATATATGTACGCAGGAGGAGCTCATGGAGGACACAGGGGAGGCGACGGCGAGCGTGGTACCCGTCGACCGTGAATTTGTCGAGCGTCGCAGGGTGATCAAGAACAAGATCTTGGCCGTTGGGCGCATGGCACATTTGTTCTCCCTACTCCGGTTCGTATCTCGCTCGCTCCACACCCCACCGAAATTCACTTACCCTTTTTGGCAATCCTCCGTATATCAGTGAGGAATCTGAGCGCGTATCGGAGCTCAAAAGCATATCGGGCTCGTCTAAACTGCCCTATGGCACGCTTGCGCTCGGCGCCGAGGGCATCAAGAACGCCATCAAGACATTCGATGAGGCGTACGTTCTCCTTCTTCCCTGCCGCGTTCTCACCGCATATTGGATAAATCTAGACGCAAGTCGGATATCGATAACGAGCGCCTACCCCCGGTCGAGGAGCGGCCTCCCCCACCGTCGTCTTTGCCCCGCCCAAGCGCAAGTATAAGCACTAGCGCGGGTGCAAGTGCGAGTTCGGGTGTGGGCGGCGGCTCAAGTGCGAACACCAGCGCAGCTGCGAGCACGGCACCCGTCACGCCGTTTAAGAGGACGAAGGAAGGAAGACGGCCGGCGTCACAGCGCCGCTGACACCTTTCCGATACATGCCGTCGTGCCGGTATGGAGACGGACTTTTGGGGTTCCCGGGTATTTGTCTGGCTTGTTTCGTAGCCTCTCGGAAGCTTTTGCTTACTATTTGTTTGTCGTTTGAATCTCTGTTTGATTCTAATTTTTGGTTAGTGTATATGCTATGACGAGGAAGGGGGAGATATCTAGTTTTGTTTTGCTTTGTATTCTCATACTTACTGTAGCTTACACAGATGTCGGGTCGTGGTTTCTAGAGATGTAGGCTCGCCCTGGGTTGTCAATGTATGAATTATTGCTGTGTGACGGCGAGCGCGGGAGCAGGTGAAGGGGAACGGGGAAAGGCAAGGGCGGCAAGGAAATTGAAAGGCGGAGACGACTGAGTGGCTTTCGAGGATGAACTCTACTACATTTCTTCGCTACTCTTCACCCCCACAAACTGAGACTTTGAACACAGGACGACATGTAGCTACGCGTGGTAAGCGCAAGGCTGTAGAGCGTATAGTAAGGGCGCGGGAGCAGGCCTTTGAGCGTTGCAGGCACGAACTCTATAGCTGAAGAAATACAAGGAATTGGAATTGAGATCGTCGAGCCTTGAGAGGCATGATGAACCACACCAAGTGTATAGAAGAAACGGAGGTTGTAGCGCAGAGGGGACGAGAAAAGTAAAGTACGAGAAGGAGACACGAAGTGCGAACTGGCAGACTCATTAGAGTAGGATCGAAACACGAGGCAGACTAAAGTAGAAGCGAAAACACACGAAGCAGGGCAGAGGGTAGTGACACGCCCCAAAGATTTCCCAGCATGTCCGAAGGCGGTGGGTTCGAGCAGTTGGTTCAGTCGCCTACGCGGACCCGGGACAACTCAAAAACATCGCTCGCCATCCCCCGGGCCAAGATCGAGATCGAGATCTTCAAGTTCAACGTACTGCTCACTTCTCCTAGTGAAGGGCCTCACCCTTCGGGGCTAGATCCGTCTCCTTTTCCGCCTCTCTTGATGCACGTCACGTCGCACGACCTCCATCCGCTCAGCTGCATCTCCTAAGGGGACGGAAGTCCTCAAGCCTCAAGGTCTGGATATTGCAAACATGCGTACGTGTCAGGTTCAGCCCGCAGCGTGTTCTGCTCATGTTTTCATTCATATCGTTCCCTATAAAATACACGGTCCCCTTCTATCTCGTGTTCTCATTCTTGCTTTTCTTAACGGCCTTTTGACCACACCGTCCCGATACCAGAATAAATGATGCCTCAAGGTGCCGACGCCGGACCCGAAAGCTCAGGAGGTGGTCCAGTGGAGGAGAGTGGTCAAAGTACGTCTTCTCGGCGTGTATCATGGCCTAATATTGATCATATCATTCTTCCATCCTGTTTATGAACAGCTTACCCACCAGGGCAAAGTCGAGTACAGGACGAATCCAACTATACTGATGGGTCCGGACCTCTCTTCTCAATGTATACAGAGAGGACAGGGGAAGAAGATAGGAAGATGACTGAAAATTGGAAAGCTGACGCCGATGGGATCCTTGTCTTTGTGAGTCCCTATGTTAACTCTCCCACACTATGGGCACGCGGAACTCAAAAAGGATATAGACCGGTTTGTTCTCTGCTGCCGTCGCATCATTGGCAGCAGTATCGGTCCAAGGCCTCCAACCAAGCTCGCAGGACGCCTCTGCCTTCTATCTCGCCAATATCTATCAGCTCCTCGCAGATGCGAATGGATCTCACGTCTCCATCCCCCCCACGCTGTCCAATCCATTTCCATTCTCTCCGCCATCCCACGCCGTCTGGGTCAATTCGCTCTGGTTCTTGAGCTTGGCTATGAGCCTCACATGTGCCCTGTTAGCGACCTTGCTGCAGCAGTGGGCGCGTCGATTTATCCGAACCACTCAGTCACGGCACAGTCCACACACGCAAGCACGCATCCGTGCGTTCTTTGCAGAAGGTGTCGAAAGGCTGCATCTACCCTTGGCAGTCGAGGCGTTGCCCACCCTCCTACATATTTCCCTCTTCGTCTTCTTCGTCGGCCTTCTCATCTTCCTCTTCAACATCAATCACACCGTCTTCAGCGTCGTCGCTTGGTGGATCGGGCTTTGCATAGCAGGATATGCATGCATCACACTCATGCCAATGTTTCGGCACGACAGCCCTTACTATGCGCCTCCTTCATCGTCGGCCTGGTTCATTGTCACTAGCACACTATTCGTGCTCTTCCGAATCTTCCAGTGGCTCACGGTTTTCCGTTGGCTCAATGGTGCAATCACGGCCCGCTTTGAACGTTTGAAAGACCAGTATCATCAATGGTTCTCGCAGGGCATGGAGAAGACAACTGAGAAATCTGCTCTGAACCTGCCATCGGACATCGATTGTCGTGCCCTGATGTGGACGTTCGATCGTCTGGAAGAGGATCATGAACTGGAGCGGTTTTTCAGAGGCATACCCGGTCTCTTTAGCTCAAGAGTCATCAAGGATCTTGGAGACGCTTTCATCAAGCCGAACGAGAAGAAACTGTTACGGGCCTTGATCGGGTTCATGGATCGCACTTCATCATCCAACTTGGTCAAAAAGGCCGCTAAACAGGACCGGGCCATCGTTTGTGTGAAGGCAATGGATGCAGCATCCTTTCCCATCAATCGGGAGATCTTTGACCACCTTCTCTCCCAAGAGTGGGGTGCACTTTTGGACTCTGTTGAGTTTGGTCTCTTCATGAGGAAGAAAGTTTACCCAGACGACCCTCTCGCTTCTCACTATTCACAAATGGCGGTTTCCATGGTCATTGCAAGAGCGCGAGAATACGATGTCCGTTGGTTTGAACTTGCTAGCGGCCAATTGAATGTGTCGCGATCAGTCCTCCGGAACTACCTTGCGCACGGTGACAGCGTCCTACTTGCCAACTTAGTCCACACCATGCGGCATATCTTCGAGACCTATCAGGGTCAAGATGCTTGGCACCGCCGTGCCGACTCGCGATCCGAGACCCTCGAGTCAGCTTCCCACCTTAACGTCCAGGACACTCTCCCGGAACTGCAGCATGGCTTCTGCGCCTTGTGGAACGAAATTACCGCCATGGCGCAGAACCGCAGGGCTAGCCGCATGCAACAAGTTGGCGTCAATATTCTCAGGAATGTTCGAAATGTCTATATCACTTTACACCAAGGCCCCGATGCCGCACCGACGGCGTTTTCCGCCTCCACTGATGTCAGCGATCCCATTCTAGGCCAACCATCCTCGTATCCCCTGTGTAACATCGCAACCCATCGACCCGTTCCACCAGATTCGACATCGGCACTCTAACGCATGGTCAGCATAGGCGCTGCCCCTGGAATTGCCCCACACTCACGGCAGCGTCATGTGCCACCACCCGCAAAACCGTCGACCTCACCGCATCCTATCTCCCTTGTGCCCACCGCCTCGCCTTCTCATTACTTTGTACCTGATTTTCATCCTTACCAGCTTGAGGGGCTCGCTTATGGTAGTTTCTCTCATATACCTTTACTTGCCCACCGGGCTCCCATCCCCGATGTGCCACTCACAGCACGTGGCACAATCATTACTATTACCAATGATTACCATACTTAGACATTTTGCGTGATCGTGGGAAAAGGCTCTACTGGTTAGTTGCAAATGATCTGGTGACACCTCAGTCACTCGTGCTCCTCCATGTGGCGATGCGGTATAGATACAGTAATCTGATGAAGCCATGACTGAGTATGGATATGGTGTATTGAGCGGGAACAGCCCTGGTTCGGCGTACGATCATGATAAGCTCTGCCTTTCGTATCTTATAAGTCTGCGTTCTGTCCCCGAAATACCCTCAAGCCTCAGCGCCCCATGGCATCTGACGCATTATCTGTCTCGCCGAACCTCAACAGCGCTTCTCTTAGTGAGTTATATCGTGTTCGAGACTTCCTGTTCCTAGTGACTGCTCTGACATCCATCACCTCCTTTGGCTCCTCACCCAGGCGAACAGGCTGGTGGAATCCAAGCTAAGAACACCCAGACACATGGAAGCATTACCCAGGACACTCCCTTCCCACAGACTAGCCACCTGAGCTCGCATTCCCCCCTCTGTTAGTGTAATATATCTCCTCGTGCGCAAATGTCATGTACTGACAAGTACATAGATGTGACTGAAAGCAGAGTGGTCACAGGTATTTAGTTCAGCACTTTGACTCATTCAGCACTGAAATATTCGTGCGTTCAATCCAGAGCAGTCCAATAAATACTCCGGAGACTCTGCAAGGGCCGAAAAACAAAATCCCCGAATCCCTCCAATTCCCGTAGATCTAGCTGAGAAAGTCAAGGGCATGTACCGTCTCCTGGACCTCATCGGTGAATCCGGTAGCAACGGCTACGGTAAGTGACACCCCGGACACGTAATAGACCAGTTTAACCGATCCGATTTCAGTCGATAAGATCATCATCGCCCAAGACTCCCTCCAACGTTTCGTCAATGCAGTATCCCCTGGAGCATATGTATCTATCACGAAGGTCGACTTCAGAACATTGGATCAATTCATGATCAGGCCTCTTGGAGTGTATGGGTCCAAAGATGAGATTGTACGGTTACTGCTATCCACAGGTGCCGTCGACGACAACGTGTGAGTGCCTTTTATATTGCTATGCCCACTATTTCCTGTCGCGAGCTTGGCCCTCAGGGCTCGCTTGTTACTCGCGCCAACTGGAGTCCGTGGTTCAGGGCCAACTCTTTCATCTGGTCTGTACATCGTAAGGGCGGATTCAACAGACCTGGCCAACGGACGTCACTACGTTATATACTGGCCCGAAGATACAACCTGGGATGATTCATCAACTTCCTCTGTTCTCCATAATAGAGAGACATTCATGCGGTAAGTAATTGCTTGCCCTCCGTTTCCCTTCCCCTTTTCATACCTATAGAACAGATATCTTACAAAGCTATGCGACCAAGTCGTTGCGCTGTTATCCCGCGAACACTCAGCTTCGATAATCTGGGATGAAGAAGATAGCGATGACGAATCTGTCGCTATTAACACAGGCGACTCTAAAAGAGTATTTAATTTTGAGGTAACCTCAACGAGCGAACAAGAAGCCAGCGCAGTTACACGCCCCGGCTTTCAGGTACCTTCTATTCGTCTTGCTCAGATCCGTTTCTGATGTATCGAAGATGAATTCACGTCATATTTCTCCCTACGAGCCTCCTCCTGACTGTCCGGTTGATCCCGTAATCTTTGCTCCTTGCCTTTTACCCGGAGAAACCACGCAAGGACTTCTAACTTTATCTTATATTCCGCGTCGAAATGAAACCGTCGCTTTTGATGCAAGCCCTTTTAACCAGCTAACCCTGAAGCAGTTACTGTAGGCACAACAGAACTGTCCTGGACACTACGCTCATACTCCTCGCAGGTTGAGAAATGTATTGGTTCTGTCGGAAGATCTTGATGAGAACGTTGTGAAAACATTAGTCGGGGTTGGGATCGCGTATCTTTTCCCGGATCGGTGCAAAGCGTGGGGCGCCAGAAACCAAACCATTCGTACTAGACAAACATTGGAGACGGCAAACTTGAAAGATAAGGCCCACCGAGAACTTACTCTTCGGCAGGATTCATTGCGGCGCGTTCTTCGTGAGGCCGTTGTTGAAGATGTGATGACACTGTTCCCGTATGTCTTTCTCGACGGTCCTCTGTGTAATACAACGCTAAAGCATTGTTTGCTACAGGTCATTAGACCGTGACCGCCTCTCTTCCGGGGCGCAGGCCCGTGACGACTTCGATGCCGGCCTAGAAAGGTTCATCAGTTCGGGTTTGGCTGGAGCCACAGTCGCCTTACCAGAAGCGCCACGACCCAAAACCTTCCTTTCCGATCTTGAATCGTCGTACCCTGGCTTTCTAGATATCTATCGAAGTCACGTTCGGGATGCTAGGTTTGAGGACGTACCAAGCCGCCACGTGCACTTCGGGGCTTTGAAACTACGGCTTGTCTCTATCCGACAACTTCTCGACCCCACTCGACATCTGGGCCCAGAAATGCGTGCAGATCTCATACAAGCTGTCTTGGCAGGCGACTTTAATCGCGCGCAGCAGATCCTTCCCAAGGCAGAGGACAAGAAACGGTTCGTGGGCGCTCGCGTGATCGGTTCATTCTTTTCCGGGTCCGGAGAAGACTCTTTGAAGAATGACATGACAAATTTGGCAGCCAGTGTCCCCGACTCACAGTTTCTGCGCGACATAAAAGCCTCAGAAGACAAGGAAATGCGGCGCATGATCGAAGACGTCGAGGCTCTTGCACATGATCAACTCTCGGTGTCAATCAACGAAACAGTAAAGAAGATGACCCCTGCAGTGTTGAAGATCCAGCAGGAGCAATGCGAAAGGTCTCTACAGCACCAGATGGAAAGCGAGGAGAGAAGCTTGTTGAGCGATACGCTCAGGGAGTTCATTCGAGATATCAACGCACAGTCGGTTGGGAAGCACGATTCGTGAGTTTACGCATCTTGTCAAGAATCAAAACTGATCGCACATAGCGCGGTATACATCGATCGCATTGATGTAAAGATGAACGGTCTTTATCCTCACCGGGGTAAGGATGTGTGCGATATAGCAAGTGCATGATCTTCGCGGGCTAATATTGCTCAGGATCAGAGTACATACTCACTGGTCGCCGAGAGGCGCTCCTAGTTCCCGATATTGTGTGGCGGGTCCACTTGATGGACTTAATGAGCGACGACAAGCAGAACATGCAGTTAGATCCCAACTACATACCAACCCCCACCGTGAACGATCGGCTTTCATCTACGTTTCACGTACCAGTTAACATGGATGTTGTGTAAGAGTCTCATATTGCGATGCCACCAACGCCCTACCTCACGTCGCTTTCGCAGCTTCTATCAGGTTCTGGAAAATGAAAGGCTCCTCCTCATTTCCCTTGACAGTGGGGACAGGATTTCCATCTATCTTGAACGTCTCCCGGAGATGATTCTTGCCATAAAGCGAAAGAGAGTAGTCAAAAGCCTCAAACGCGAGAGACTAGGAGAACGCGCTTTATTCGCCTTTGACGAGAGGAAGCGAGCACTGGCTGTGTGCGCTTCAACGAAGGTATTCCAGTGTCGATGGCTGAAACTGGCCCGCTCTGACTCACTACCGCTATTAGTTACAGCTTTACATATTCGCTTTTGACGAGACTTTCAAGACGCTTCAAGGGCAAGGAAGCCCTATCAACCTCGCATCGTGGTACAGCCAAGAAGGAATCTCCATCGCACACGCAGCTTTCGTATGTGGGAATGAGGAATTAGTTTTGGTGGACTCTAGTGCCCGAGCACGGGTCTTTTCCCTCGTCACAATGCAATTCAGGTGTGATTCTTGTCCCTCTGTACGATCACATCATGCACATACTTACTGGTACTTGGAAGTCCGGATTCTATACAGCTTCAATCGCTACCATACGCCATATATTCGTCCCCAGATGGATCCTGCCTCCTAGTGCTTCATACTCATGGCTCAGAGCCTTCCCTCACCGCATATCATTGGGAGACATTTGGCCGCACTGATGGAATCCCCTTGAAAGTTCCGAGGTTCCCTCTTCAGGGCGCTGTCTTGACGTCTATGGTCCGTCGAGGACGCATCTTCCTCCTCGGCCTCGACATCGATGCGGGATCCATCCAATCTATCGCCATTGATATTACAAAAAATCGCAAGGAATACGAGCTGAAAAAGGACAGCGGCAGAAACACCGCAAATAATAGAAAGCGTCGCACTCAGCACAATATTTTACTCGATTGTCACGCTGAAGTTTGGTCCCGCTTCCCAGTTGTCCCTGCTGTGGGCCGCCGTACCGTCACATCCTCGAGCAAGCGGGAGCAGAAGAGAACAACTTTCATTTCAGAGAGCCACTCGGAACATTTCTCTTCTTACTTCTCTGATCTTGTTCAGAAATTCAAACACTCAAAGAAGAAACCCACAGGCGATGAATTTCGTAATATCAAGGTGTCTGCGACACAATTCGGATCGTTCAGAGACAAGCTAGTCTCCGGTTCTGCCTGGGACGTGTCGCGCTACTGTCTTGGAGAGTGGCTCGTTGACCTACTCTGCCTTATTCCAATTCATATCGCTATTTGTCGCGACAATAGATTTGTTCCCCTAGCCAATGGTGTTCTCTCCGCCGATCTGGAACGCACTCTACTTGGCGCAGACGTCGACAAGATAGTGGATAAGCTGTCATTCGGTTGGTATGAATCCATATTCCAGTCGTACCTGGCCACAAGGGTATGGTCTCCGAGTGAATGACTATTCCGTGTATCTGGCAACGCTAATGTTATTGTACACAGCCCGTAAAGGTTGTATCGTCTATGGGCCAACAGTCTGTGGGGAAAAGCTTCTCGTTGAATCACCTTCTAGATACGTCATTTGCAGGTAGTGCCATGCGGACAACAGGTGCAGTTTCCACTCCACTAATTCTGTAGGACAGTGTTGAGGTAAACAGAGGGTGTCTGGATGTCTGTAACACCGACGGACGAGGCTCTGATCGTTGCACTGGACTTTGAAGGTTAGTTCGAGTGCTCCCCATTCTATCACTATTAATACATGGAGAAACTGCAGGTGTTGGGAGCGTTGAACGGTCTATTCAAGAGGACATGCTCCTCGTTCTATTCAATACTGCAATATCGAATCTCGTACGTTGTCTGCATCCTGACTATGATTGCCTTCTAAAATCGAGTAGGTCCTATTCCGCAATAACTTCGCATTTACTCGAGACATCAGCGGACTCTTCCAATCTTTCCAGGCGAGCGCATCAATATTAGACTCCAAGGCCAACGCGTCTCTCTTTCAATCTACCCTCGTTATTATCATCAAGGCAAGTCTCCAACGACGATGCATCCTTCTTCCGCCTTACGAATTTGATCCTAGGATGTCGTGGAGTCCGACACGGATGAAATAGCTCGCGAGTAAGGTTCCCTATCCCTAGAATACCTGTACGATTGTTCAGTGAACGCGGCGGATCACAGATTTTCCCTCAAGTTCCAGGACATTGTGCAACAGGAGCAAGACGCCAACTTCATCTCGCGCCTTCACCGAGGGAAGTTACAGATCATCCCGTGGCCTGTCATCGAAACGAGGGGCTTCTACAAGTTGTTCTCTGAACTCAAGAAGGGACTAGATAAACAGAAGATCTCACATCCAACAGGGCATGAATTCCTTCATACGATCAAAATATTGATGGCGAAGCTGAAGGTATGCTTGTCTCGGCTTCGCCAATACTGTGACTTGACGTTTCAAACAGGCCAAAGACTGGGGAGCGCTCTCTCGTCCGTTGCTTCATTACTCTTTCTATCCGCTGTTCTCATCCTCCTTCCCAAAAAATAGAGACCATGATCGAACATCGCGCTAGAACACTCTCCACCATCCTACCGATCGCACTAGCTGCAGGGCATTCCGAGGTCGAGCCCGATTATGAACCCCTCAAGGTTCCGTAGCTTATCTATCCGAATCACAAAGACAAGTTCTGACCAACCGCTTAGAATCTTGACACCGACGTCTTAGTGGATGGGGACGACACGGCGGCGTACTTTCCTATTTCAGATCATAAAGAAGTTCTACCGGCTGATATCGAAATGCGTCTTATGGCTTTGCGGGAGTCCTGGGACGCATGCCCACCACGGCAATCCATGCCCGACTCTGACTGGACGTTAAAGTTGGCGTCATACATCAGCGGATTAATTGACCTGCGAGTCAACCACGTCAAACTCTGGTTGGAGTGCAATTTGCAGCGGTTCCAAGGTGACCATGCTCCCATCACGGACTTGTACAGAAGATTCGACAAGATGGTCATCGAGATGAAAACAAATGTCCAGCTTTGCAGAGCCCAATGTGCATCGTGCCATCTCCTTTGCGTTCGTAGTCGGTTACACATGGGCGGACACAGCTGCGAAACAGACCACAATTGTGTATACGAGTGTGCGTTCTGTAAGAATGAACCCACACGCTGCGGTACATCGTACGTTTGCTGCCCTCTGCTAATGTCTGTCTGCTGAAGAGACTGCAGAGCCGGACATCATGGGGTGCATGTGTATGTGAAAAGGGGTGCCTGATAACATTATTTTCTCATCAGCGTACAGTTGTGTCGTCAAGACTCATTTGTGTGGCAAACCTTGTAAGCTGTCAAAAAAGCGAGGTTGCTTAGTACGCTGCACGAAGGTAGGCCCGATGCTATTTTCTTCACATCACGTGAGACTAAATCACGTGTTCTCAGGAACCATGGCATGTGCCAGTGGACGAACACATGTGTGCAGCGCCTGTCCACATGTGTAGCAAGGTTATAAGACTAGTGTTGTGTTATAATGATATATAGCTCACGGACACGTGGTATCACTAGCCCTGCGACCTCAAAGAGATGAAACTACAAGATGGGAAGACGTATTCTTGCCATGAAAGTTGCAGTATTCCCAGGTCCGTTCATTTTCTCGGCCATCCTTCATTTTTAACCGATTGGACCCCTCTGCAGTGACCAACAACACACGGTTCACTCCTGCGACGTCAGGATGTGCCCCATGGCATGCGACCTTTGTAAGAGGCTTTGCATACAACCACACCTTCACGGGCTCGAACCCGACGTCTTCCATTCGTGCGGGTCAGTATTTTTCCCACTTTGACCGGCATCCGAACCGAAAGTTTGGTCCATTAGAGAAGCACATCCATGTCCCGAGCCGTGCTCAGCGCTGGGAATATGCCAAATCGACACAGTACCTCTGTCTATTGAGGACACATCCACTGGCAGATATGAGACAGTTCAAGACACCAAGGTGGCAATGAATATAACGCTTGCTTACGTAGCTCATTTCTTATCCTGTCGTCCTTTTCGTACAGTATTCACAAGGTTTGTTCTGAATGATACTTATATGACATGGTCGCGTCCCGCTGACATGCGACCAGTTGCGAGACGGCTGCACTGCATCAAGACTATCGAAGCAGGAAAAACCTCGCATGAGGGTGCCCACATCCACACTAGTGAAGCGCAGCCATTCCACTACTGTGAGACTCGGTATGTTTTTTCGTGGCATATGTCATGTTAAATAATAAAGGAAACTGAAACTATGTAGTTGTCCAAACTGTGACTACTTCTGCACTTTGGCCCATGGTAAGAAGTTGATCCACAGATGACCGCACTCTCTCATATATTTCATTTACCACTTCAAGATCACGCTGAGCAAGAGCATGAAACCAGTCATGGATCTATGACGCAGATCCGCTGGGCCGTCGAAGGATCTGATGAGGCAGACATCGAATTCGGAGGTCTTGCATTCTCTAACGACGAGGGAGCGCCTATGATGTGCAACTTCGTTTGTTCATCAAAGGGTAGGCACATCCACATCGATTACTGCCTCTGTGGGGAGGGGCAAGCTTGTGTCGTGGACGAAGCTCAGCATATCAACACAAGGATAACTCCGGACCCGGAGAGGCCCAAAGCTGCTATAACTCATGACCTCTACTGGCGCAGGACGGGTACGTCGGGTATTCATTTTCTAGGTATTTTCCGCGCTAAAACCTTAACTTCAGGTTTCAAAGGTCACAGATTCTTATCTCTCACGTCGACATGTGTATTGATATTTGCTAACAGACCCGTACAGCCACGATGAGCGAACTCTCTTTAGGAAATGGTGAGTTATGCGTCTAAGGAACAAATGAGTCATTGACCTTCTCAACCATAGCGATGCCATGTGCTCGGGTATGCCGCAGACCTAATAGATTGCTACTTTCATGAATTGAACCACACTCCTTAGGGTCCGAGCACTCGGCGACAGATACTCGCTCTGGACAACCGTCTTACTGCACGCTGCCCATTTTTCATCCCCCAAGAGACCCGGACAAGCCTGTCAGCGGGTCGGGCTATATTTCCAATGATGGTCATTTGTTTGAGTGTAGGAGTCCCACTATGATGGAGCAAGCATTCCACGTGTAAGCCCACCTGGGTCTCGCTTCGGATGGCTCTGACACCTCGGGGCCTTACAGAATATTCGTCATCGACAGGTGAAGTAATGTCTTTTAACAAGCGGTACATCTCATATTTCGTTTCGCATTTCAGATCTAGTTCTATGCTTTCCGCAGACCATGAACCCTTGTCCGATACACCCGCTGCAAACCGAATCCGGCAGTACGCCAATGACAAGCTGGGCGCGGTCTATTCAGCTCTGTACAGCTTCTGGTCCGCCCGCCACGTCTTTAATTCGTCAGACGAGACAGCCAGCACGCGAGGAGTTCTTGGTGGATTCCATCCAGCTCTGTATTTCTTATTTCCTCCCCTCTTAATCGTGGGCGCTGTTGTGGAGATGGGCCGAATCATAGGACAGTTGACAGCAGGACGTCAGAAGGTTTCCACACGACGCGATGCATACAGTGTTATCCTCTTCAATGACTCAACGAAGGAAGTGCTGGTCAACGACTTGACAAGACCTCCTGATGACCTCCTGTATATGTTGTTACGTGAGCGTCCCTCGGGCTCAAGCAACCTTGCCGGAGCTCTTCGTGCCGCTGAAACCATTATGACACAAAACTGGAATGAGGAAAGGCTCGTACCATTCCCAGTGTTTATGTTGATTTCTCCTATAACCCGTGCTGAAACTCAGGGCCCCTATCATGATTTTCCTTTCCGACGGGCAAGGTTCAGTATCCGACGAGGTGATTCAAGGTGTCTGTTCCTCCGCCATTCAGCATGGGTGAGTTACTTCCTGCTAATGCTAATGCGAACGACCTGCCGACGGCTTGAGTAGGAAACCACTGTCCCTTCATACTATTTCATTTGGTGAAGCCTCCTCGACCCACACGCTTCGCAGGATGGCGGAGCTCGCGCTGAAAATACAGAAAGATGCTGCTCGTTCGGGTTTGGTTCCCGGAGCAATCAACATTCCTTCCTCTTCCGCCATCGCTCTCGACACGGTTAGTACCCATGTGTCTCGTACAGGTGTGGTGGACAAAAAATACTGATCTTTCGTACTAAATTCGTAGGTGCGGCTCACGGATACATTCCTGGGCATGGCGGAATCGTTGCGTAAACCACGAGTTTCTGCCATGCACTGAAGTCTATTCCTTGGTTTGTGCTAGTATACACAAAGCGTCGCACTCTTGTCGTCATTTTGCAAGAGAATTTTTTGTTGAATGTCTTGACTGAGACATCGTCCCCCTTTGAAGATCAAACCGTGAACAAAACTCATGCAGCATCTTCAAGGGCCGCAGGAAGATAGCCTAATTGCTTCGCCTCGCACTTTCTCTCAAGCGCAACATGGGCAGTACTGCAGTCACTGAATATTCCCAACGCCTGGATGAGCACACCGTGGACTTACTAAACCTTGGTAAACATGAGACGTCCTTTGAAGAGCTGTGGGAAGTACGACCGTGACCCCTGCCGCACGGCGGTGCCTCCGTTCGGCACAACCTCTTCTTCGAACCACAGCTAAGTCAGAGCGCTGTGTCTCCCTATCCTTACCCTCCGCGTATCCTACGAGTTTATCCACATGGTTCTGCATCACTTTATGTTCTAGGCATGAATAATCCTCAGGGTGGAGGTGTTGAGATGAGCGATTGAGCTCGCCCAACATTCAGACCGGCTCAGAGATTCCCGAATTTGCTGATGGCCAGTGTGTGCACATGTGGTTGTGGAGCCCCGTAATATTCTCTCATTACCCCCTTCTCATCTGATTTGTTGTATGGACTGAATTATGAGTGGGCGACACGTGCATTTACCACAGAATCAAGGCCCCCTTGTCGTCTGCCTCGCGTGAATGTTACAGGCGGCCCTATGATGGATTGATGAATTTGGCGACCTTCGCATTCACTGGCACGCAACCGACCATTACGGATCCGCCCTTCCTTCCGGGCCACCTACTACCAGTTAACCTGCCCTCGGAACAACGGGATACATCGATTGGGTCGACGGATGGTACTCTTCCATCCCAGTTTGTCGAGAAGTCGGTCAAGCAATGCCAGAGCATCACCTTTCTCATCTATCGGCACATCTCGATAAGATTATAAGAACAGACGTGTTCGCAACTACTCTACAGTAGTATATACAGTGTATATGCTGTGTAAAGCAAGCCGACTGTAAGTGGCAGTCAGAGTTACTTGGGGTCTTCCCCTCAGCTCAATCCCTTCTCTGCTACTGCAGAACCAGCTGCGACGCGGAATCGCTGATATAAACGAGTTCTCTACACCCACAGGCGACCGAAGCTTGAAAGGGATAGGTAGTTAGTGAAATGAACCTATTGCACGTGCAATAGCAAAGCAGCAACTGAAATGACCAACCTCAGGCTGGGACTCGGAAAATTGTTCCGAAACGCAGCACGTGTCCAATAAGGTCCCACCAAATTGAACCCCAGCCGCAGCGTGAGGGGGTACTCGTAGGTACTCGTACAGCCTGAGTGTGCGCCGCTCTGAATACATATCAAATGGTGTTAGGATTTATCCGACAACCTAGCACAGATAAGATAAGATAATTATTGATTATTATGTAACGCGTAGGAAAGCTCTTAGCACGACGGGCAGGAATGGATAAGCAGAGTCCGCTTATGTCCAATAAACTGATGACTAAGTCAAGTCCGTTAATCAGACTGCAAATTTTAAATAAATATAGTCTGCTAATTTACTGGGTGAATAGTTTAGCCGGTGGAATGAATTGGTATATCGGCTAAACAATTCACCCAGTAAATTAGCAGACTATTTTTATTTAAAATTTGTAGTCTGATTAACAGACTTGAATTATTGGACATTAATTGATCCCTAAGCGGACTCTGCTTATCCATTCCTGCCCGTCGTGTAGCCTGAGGGAGAGCACGCCCAAGTATAGGGGTGCCAGTGATACTCTGGTCCCGCTCATCATCTCACGTCTGCATAGCCTCTGAATTCTGAGAAATGGCTACCACAACAACAACCAGGGATATAGAACTTCAACCAGAGCGTATGTCCCTTGCTTCAAATGTCCATTGTTCTTCCTCATTTATTAAATCGTAGTCCCCACTCGGGGGAGAGACCATCTTTCAGCTATGATTGGCGGGGAGCACGAAGGTCTGTGATCCCTGAGTTTCAAATCATGTACTCACTCTCACAAGGCTCAATAAAAAGATGCCGGGTATGGCGATCCTTCAACTCAAATATGGAAGCTCTACAATACCGAATCGGAAAAACACGACAAGGCACTTGTAGATAGTTGGAAAGGCAATACAGACTCAATGCTCATTTTTGTCAGTCCAACGAGTTGTGGCCTTTTTCTTCGTCTTACCCCTTCACACTAGGCTGGTCTATTTTCGTCAATAGTTGCCTCATTTCTTATCGAGACTTACAAGACACTTCTTCCTGATTCCGGTTCTCAAACTGTCGCACTTCTTACCCAACTCGTTGCACAGCCCGATGGCGCCGCTGTTGCACCGTCCCAGAGCCTCGCTCAGCGGAATGTCTCCCCCAGAGCCATCCGCGTCAACATACTCATGTTCCTCAGCCTCTTCTTCAGCGTGACAAGCGCGCTTGTCTCGACTCTGATACAACAATGGGCTCGTGAATATCTGCATTATTCACAGCCAATTGCAGCACCTCACAAACGTGGCCGAGTTCGTGCTTATCTTTTTCAAGGCCTTTCCCATTTCCAGATGAGACGACTAACCTACGCCGTCCCCGTTCTCCTCCACTTGGCCGTCTTCCTGTTCTTCTCTGCCCTCAGCGAATTCCTTTATTTAATCAATGTACCTGTTGGCGGAACAGCTCGCTACTGCATTGTAGCTCTGCTAGCAGTGTATACTGCCCTCAGTATACTCCCACTTATCGTCAAGAACGCCCCTTATCAGACAGCACTCACTACTCCGCTTCAAGCGTGCGTTAAGCTCATTCAATTCTCATACGTCACTCTCCTTCGGATCGTCCAACGCCCAGCCCAGAGAGGCTCTTCGCTCTTCTATTATATTCACGTCGACCGAGCTCGGGTCCTTATAAGTGAAATCAAAAAGAAAGCATCGATGCTTGATCGTTCTGCAATGCACTGGCTCTTGCAAGAGCTGGACGACGACGATATGGATACCTTCCTTGAAGGCCTTCCTGGGTACATTCACTCACCTCTGACCGATACAAAGGTTTTGGTCGAAGGCCTGAGTGAAGATGGCATTCCGTTGCGCATCGGGGAGCACTTCAAGACATGTGTAACGTCTCTAGAACTCTCCGAAGAAGCATCCATGTCCCGTGCATCCGCCTGCATTAATTCTCTACGACAGATCTTCGGAACAGCGGCCAGGACCACCGTCAGAGAACTCGGTTCGGAGAACAACGATATTCAAGCAATTATGGACCACCTCGAGCCGCTCTGCTACACCTCAAACCCTTCGACGGCACTGCGTGCGTCGTGGATCAGAGCCCTCGCAATTCGGGAATTCCTCATCCCTCTGGGTCCCCCGGATATCGAACAATTGCTGACACAGAAATTCCCTGATTATTTAGTGCCCCTACACAGGGTCATTCATATGTGGAAAACCACAGATATCGATCAGTGGTCTCAACTTGCTGCCAATTCACCAAGTGCCCCACAACCTCTCCCTAGCGACCAGGAAAAGTGGTCCGACGTCTTGTGCGATGGTCCGCTGATCAATTTGACAGTCTTGTCCTATGCCGTTCATTTGCGAGCGAGTGAAGAGGAAGTCAACCTTGCTATTGCACAGAAGACGCTAGAAACACTTTTGAAGGCTCTTAGTCTCGCTCAAGTTCGGGCGTCTGCTCCAACACATGCACGGTTCAACGAGGTGCTTTCCAGAGTGCGTAGCGGGATCAGCAGATATGAGGGAGGAACGCGGGCTACTCCACTCCTCGAGACCTTGAATACCGTTATTAGAGGGCTTCACCTTGCGGAGGTGTTTGCATACCTTCCGAAGCCAAGAATTTCGCCAAGAAGGATTGAAGCAATATATGGACGAGAACAACTCGGCAATAGCGAGCTCTTGGAGGCATTTGCTGCGGAGCTCCCTGGGTTTATTGATGCAAGCCCCCCCGAAGTATCAAAGAGCTTTATGGAGCGTCTAATCCAGGAGGACAAACTCTGGGAACAGCTAGATGCTGTTCTTTCTAAGTGTCTACGCCAAGAGGTCCCGTTTCCTGACAAGTTGCGGGTCTTCATGGCTTTCTTTGACATATTCGATGTGGCTTTCATGGCTTTGAAAGACTCATCTGTCGTTGACTGGCACTCCCATCAGTTTACTTTGCTAATTGGGCATTTGGACGAATTCCAAACCAAGGTTACGCGTGGCAAGCTCATCAAGAGCGTGTTCTCATTGCGTAGAGACGTTGCCTATTCTCAGTTTTCTCACACCCACATGACACAATTTTCCATGCAGCGTAGCCGTGGGGAGCCCATTATTAATCGGGCTTTCAATGTTCTCACAGGACTAGTTCGTATTTTGGGCCTCGGCGACTTTGAAGATAGGGAATATTTTGTGGCCAGGGGCCGCCCGCGGGCCGGACCCGATATGAGGATTAAAGCTGAAGGAATCCTCAATGTGATCCTTCGCGATGGGCCCCTCTCGAACTTCTGCAGGCTAGGAAGGTTGACATTCGAGATGACGATAACCGAGGAATCCGACTTGACCTCTGAGGACGTCAAAAAACCATGGACACTGCTCAGGCGAATGCTGGATACCCCACACTTGCCGTTGGCCAATGCCTCAATCACGATGTGGGCCACATTTGACGACTTTCGTGATGCGGTTCGCGGTGTTGTCACTTCAGGGAGCGGTGCCAGAAACGCAGAGAAGTTACAGCCGCTTCTGGAAATGATTGAAGAAGTAAACCGCATGCGTCCTGCTGGAGTCACGTTCACCGAGGGAACTATGCCTTCGTCAGGTCAACGACCTGATGGACCTCGCCCAGAGACGCAGAGCGGAAACTTTATGAATCTTGGCCCTTTCCCTCCTTCAGTCCTGGGCGTTGACCAACCTGGCGCCGCTCACAGAGCAGCAATGCATCAATTTGGACCTGACACATGGGAGTCCCAGGCCTACATGGATCCCAGAATTCCGGGTGATAGCGGGTGGCCAATCTCTTCAAACCCGACCACCCAGCCAGGTCTGAGCGCTGTGCCTCCCATTCCTGACTTTCCGCATGCTCCGCGAGCTCATCCACCCGGTCCCGCAACACGTACGCAAAGGATGAATAGTCCTCCGCATGCTGGTCCCATGGATTTTGCAAATTTGGCGGCCTTCGCGCGCACCCAACCGATTCCTATGAACTCGCCTTTTCCTCCAAACCACCTACCTGGCCACCCCTATCCTTCTCCTGCTTCGAGCTCTGGCCCTCCTGGCATGCCTCCACTTGGTTCTGTGATTCAGGGCAGCCTTGTCCCCGAAGGTGGATATCCGACTCTTGAGTTTATGCACGCCAGAGATGGTACGTGACCTTCTATATGCCTTAGTCATGCATAAGGCTCATTGTTGTCTGATTGTACCAGATTCTGGTGGCGAATAGACCCTCCCCTAAGCACAGGCGATGATTCTCAGCGTGCCTCCGTTCTTGTTGCAATATGGGTCGTTTTCATACAAATAAAACTCGCTCATAAAAGTTATCTATCTGCCTATGTACTACATTCGGATACTCTCGAGTATTCACGAGATATTGTTCTGCTTTTTACAAAGGGCTGACGAGACCCAGAGACCGTGTATTCTCAGTACAATGTCACAGTTTTCTATGTACCGAGAATGCGATGAAATAGTACTGTATCCCAACCTGTCTGTAGTCCAAAGCCGGAAGAACCCCGGGCCCAGCCGGGTCCGCGTCCTTACCTTAGTATATCATGATGTAGCGGAATACAAATGCTGACTTGGAACAAAAAAACTGAAAAGGTCCGCCATGAGTCTGCCACACGGTTGCCTCGTGTGCATCGCGTACTATAGTACTTCCGACAGTTCCGACACCAAAGTGACCTCAGAAAAGACACTACCCCTAACAATGGAAACCCTCCCGGATGAAGTTCTTCTCGATGTTTTTGACCACTATCGACTAGCCAGTGGCAACGACTGGTCACGCCCTCGAGGGTGGTACAGGCTAGTACACGTATGCCAAAGATGGCGACTTATCGTACTCGCATCATCCCTTCGCCTCTACCTCCGACTTCGCTGTACATTTGGCACGCAAGTGGAAGATATGATCGCCTATTCGCCGCCTTTCCCACTCATACTCAACTATAACCCCAGCGATTGTAAAACATGGATAACCCAAGATGAGGACGGGGCACTTTTTGGTCTGCAGCACCTCGAGAGGGCGCATGAGATCACGCTCATTGCACCAGGGACAATACTGACCAAGCTGGTTGTAGCCATGACCGGTATTGCTCCCCTGCTCGAATACCTTGAACTAAAATCAGAAGCTACGGAACTTGTGCTCCCCGAGAACTTTCTGGATGGGGGTGCCCCACGAACACGACATCTACGACTTGCTGGTGTTGCACTGCGGACGCTGCGTCCCCTACCATCCTTTGCGACAACGCTTGTAAATCTTTCCCTTGAACGCATTCCAGGCTCCGCGTACTTCTCTCCCGAAAGTCTTGTAGAACACATCCGCCCCATGCCTCAGCTACGAACTTTGTCCATCGGCTTCCTTTCAACGATTCCTCGCCCACGATTCCTTCCTCCTCACCCGATTCCCCCTGCCGAACTTCCCGCGCTTGCAAGATTCGAATACCGGGGAGTTTCTGCATGGTCGGAAACTTTTCTTGCCAAGGTCCGGACCCCGCGCCTAAATTACATCCACGCCACGCTATTCAACCAGCTCACTCTCTCGATATGGCACATCTCCCAATTTGTCCACAGCGTAGAAACTCTAAGGCCCAATCGTGCTCGCATAGAATTTTCTAAAAAATGTGTACACGTCACCATGACAGCTCAACCACACCCCTACCAGTTTGCAGACGCCATTCTGCGCGTTCCGTGCGCGCGCTTCGACTTCCAGGTTGCTGCTGTGGCTCAGATCTGCAGTGCCCTGCATGCGACACTTCTTTCGGTCGAGGCGCTAACACTGACATTCCATGGGCGCGAACTGCCGAAGGAATGGCAGAACGAGGTCAACGCCGCGTTGTGGTGCGATGTGCTGGTGCCGTTTCGTCATGTGAAGACTTTGGGGACCAGCGCGGCGTTGGGTACTGAACTTGGGCGTGCATTGGTGCAGAGTGAGGAAGGGGACGGACCCGTCGCCGAGCTGCTGCCCGAGCTGCTTACGATCGCGCTGCGTTGGGAGGATCAGCGCGTTTTTGCGGCCGCGTCTGCTGCGCTTGGTCCGTTTATTGATGTGCGAGGTCGTTCAAGTCGCCCTGTCAAAGTGAAGCCCTTGTGGGGCTTAGCTTAGCGTCGCCTGGTGAGTACCTCGCCGAGATGAAAGGCATGAGCGCTGACTGATGCACAATCCATTCGACAGGTTCGGCAGGCCTGCATTCGAACACTATGAACACGAGTCCGCTGATACCACCAGGTCAATTCGTGAGTCAATCCTTCCTATTGTAAGGCTGGGATGTCCGCTGCCCTCGTGCCCGCCGCCGATGCTACAATGCTCGCGGAAAATCAATGCACTACCAAACCCCCGCAACGTCACCACCCTCTCCCTGCTTCATGTCTCACTACGTTGCTTCGTGTTTCACTTGTTTCTTTGACGTTTTGGTTTGCCTCATGTTATGCTCCAACGCCCTATCTCCACCTTCCCCACCTATTACCGCCTCCTTACTGTACCTACCCCGCATCCTGCCTCAGTTCGTGCTTGATACCTCGTTCTCTTACTGCCCTGACTATCTGACTTCTGGTTTCCTCTACCTACCTCTATCCATAGTATTCGTACACTCTAGGTTTGTTGGATTGCTTTCACGCCGTACCATACGCTTGTCACCCTGACACGCATAAATACGATTCTCGATATATTTAAAGCTCTGTTTCGTGGAATTGAAGGAGCAGCGAAGTATCCAAGCTCCCCATTGTTCTCGAAAACCACTAAAGGCTTAGGGACTCGCCGAGAGGACTTTGATATCATGCAGGATGCTCTGGAAGGGAGAATACAAGGGGAGTGATGACGATTACAGGGTGGGCATAGAGGGTTTATATACAGTAGCAAGCAAGGCTCTGGGGGTCATAACAGAGCGGCGTGGAAGGTGTGTGGTTGCGCGGCATGAGGGGGGTCGATTGTGTGCTTGAGCGTCGTGTGTGGTTACGTGTGCCAGCCCCCCGTGATGAGAAAACGCGTGGGAAGTGTCTGAAAGAGTCGAGAGTGGTCCTTACACCACCTTCAAAGTCGTCTCATGTTCCCTCGTACACTATTCGTCAATACATCTCATTGCATTTATCTACTGTGTCGCATATTGACATTGGGCTTACAGTAATTGCCGACCCGTGGAGTTCCTCGATCTCGATCGTACACACGCCCGACATAATGCAGGGTACGACAGAGCTTTGTACTCATCGCATTCCCCGTTAGATGCCGACTTCGTTTCCCATAAAACCACGCATGACTTGGTATCTTTCCAGTGTTGCGACGTTTTCGTAAGGCAAAAACTCCCTGCGTTATGCCAGGCGTGGCCAGCTCGTCCTTTTGCGGTACTCTGGAAGGCATCAATCGCTACGGTCCTGCCAAGTCTTGATAATTGGAGGGTGATGGGCAATGGTACTGTATACTGTAGAAAATTCTTGAAATGGCGCAAGCATCGCGTTAATACCGTAGCACGGTAGGACATACAAACAATCGGCATGCATCTTCCTTCTGGTTTTTGGTGTTGTGATAACGTACACGCAAGGCTATGCGTCCTACTCTTGTTGACTGATGAACCGATTGAGCGTTGGCCTTTGGCGCGGAGAGTATAATCACATCACAGTGCAAATCATAGCAAATTGAACTTCGCGTAATTGCCGAAGACACATGAGACGCACATGTTGGTCTTGCTCTGACAGGTGATGCTTTTGAAGTGGTGAGCAAGGCGGGTGGGAAGCAAGCACTCATACTACTACTGTATCTTCCCTAATGGTCGTAGGGTATCATGTCATCGTGGGGCACTGCACCAGCCCAAGCATCATACAAACATCATAGGTTCACCCTGTACAGCCGACAGCTAACTTAGTGCGTAGGCATGCATGTCAACCATAAATGGACGGAAAACCCTCTCTGGACTCGGTTATCTTATCTGCCATCGTGACGGTCACCCGCTGTTTCCCCCACTCTTTCTAAACCTTCAAAGTTTTCCTATGACTGAGGAACTTGAACAGCTCTACTTCGAACAGGCGATTCACCAAATACTGCACAAGGCGGCCGCACCTGAGACCGATCTTACACAGCATCTACTCGAGGATGGACGTACATTCGACACCGGGGAACGGATCATCAGGGAGGTATGTCCCACTTTCCTTTTCTTCCCTCTGTCGGGGGTTGTGATGGATGTACTTCTGGCATAGGTGCAAGCACCCGTGATGACCATTCCGACCGACGAAGAGTTCTTCTCAAAGACGGAGAATGGCAAACCCGACATTACGTTCCTGAGAAACCACTTTTATCGGGAGGGGCGCCTTAAGGAGGAACATGCGTTGTATATCATCGAGAAAGCGACACAACTCCTCCGCACCGAGCCGAATATTTTGCCCATCGATGCCCCCGTAACCGGTGCCACAATTACCTATCACACACGCATTCAACTCATTTATAACCCTCGTTCGCAGTTTGTGGTAATATTCATGGCCAATACGTGCGCACTTTCTCACTGCTGTTGCATTCTTGCTCCAGACAACTTACATGATTGCAGTATGATCTCATGAAGCTGTTCGAAATTGGTGGCAACCCAGCCAATACCCGCTATCTCTTCCTGGGAGGCTACGTCGACAGAGGCTACTTCAGCATCGAGGTGCGTCTTTCCACACTACCTCTCTCACTCTCCTAATCACCTCCGGAACGTCGGCCTGCAGTGTGTGCTCTACCTGTGGACGCTCAAGATTTGGTACCCAGAGACTTTCTGCCTCCTCCGCGGAAATCACGAGTGCCGGCACTTGACCGACTACTTTACGTTTAAGCTCGAGTGCAAGCGCAAGTACTCCGAGCGCATATACGAGGCGTGCATCGAATCGTTCTGCGCGCTGCCGCTCGCCGCGATCATGAATAAGCAATTCTTGTGCATCCACGGCGGTCTATCGCCCGAGCTGCACACGATCGACGATATTCGTGAAGTGAGTCCCTCATTTCGTCATCCATCCTAGATCGGTGCCGTAACTGTAAGTCATGTTGCAGCTAGACCGATTCCGCGAGCCGCCCACGTCCGGACTCATGTGCGATATCCTGTGGTCGGACCCGATCGAAGACTTTGGACAGGAGAAGGGCTCAGAGAATTTTGTGCACAACCACGTGCGCGGCTGCTCCTACTTTTACACGTACAAGGTCGTGTGCGAGTTTCTCGAGCGCAATCGCCTACTATCTATTATCCGCGCGCATGAAGCCCAAGATGCCGGGTACATCAGCTTTCTATCTCCCTACTACTCCTCTTGACCGAGTTGAGCGCTTGGTGGAAATTAGTTACCGCATGTATCGCAAGACCCGCACGACTGGATTCCCGAGCGTCATTACATTCTTCTCTGCGCCGAATTATCTGGACGTCTATAACAACAAGGCAGCGATTCTCAAATACGAGGCGAACGTGCTCAACGTCCGGCAGTTCACTTGCATGCCACACCCGCACTGGCTTCCCAACTTAATGGACGTGTTCAGCTGGAGTTTGCCGTTCGTCGGCGAAAAGAGTGAGTCAGCACAAGGCCTGTCTTTTATGGTAGTTGACTAGCAGCATCTACAGTGAGGGAGATGATGACCGCAATGCTCAACATATGCCCACTAGAGGAGCTCATGGAGGGTACTCAAGAAGGGCACGGAGGAGGTAGCAGCAATGGTAACAGCAGGCCTCACCCGTCGAGCGCCACGGGGTGATTAATCGAGGCACTGGCAGACAAGGCACTTTTCATTTGAGAATTGGTGCGTTTTTTCCTTTCTTACCTCATTCCACACGGCGGCTCGCTCCCTTCATGATTTCGTTATAGTGTACGGTGTGAACTGATAAGGGCCTCCGCGGACGCAGGGGATCTCAGGGATGAACACCTATTATGGCGAGTTAAACACAAGCAGGTCGTGCCAGGCGCAAAGGCAGCCACAAGTACGAATTGGAGAGAGAAGTGACAAATTAGCTTCTAGCATCAACTTACGCGGGGCACAGGAGGATTTAGGTCGCGTGCCTCAATGCAGGGTGGTGACAAGAACAGGAAATTTTCTTTTGGACATAGACCCTATCAGCAGCCAATGACCTACTGGAAGTTTTTCTCAGCCCGTTCCTCAGGGACGTTATCCGATGACGTGCCCAGCACAGGCCCAGAGAACATGATTAGCCGCTCACCTACCTGGACCCCACTTACTCGTCACTTATTAGAGTAGCGATCAAGGTGCACTACCTCTTGTTGACTTTCGTTTCTTTCGATTTGGCACTGTCGTGCCATGGTTATAGCTTCTGTACTGTTAAGACTAAATTCCATTTTGCACCCAGCCAGTAACCAATGATCATGAGCGGTACCGTAAAATGAGATATCTGGAGACGTTGAACCGGTTTTCTAAGACTAGGACGGGACACCAGAGTGTCATGATGTCCTTTTCTATCTCTAACTATTCCAGTGTGGAACAAGGAGGGCATCATCCACCACGAGAAGAGGTTCAATATTCGAATGTTCAACAGCACGCCGCACCCGTTCTGCTTACCCAACTTCATGAACGTGTTCACTTGGAACTGGCCATTCGTCATCAAGGAGAGTGAGCTAGAGGGCATGTGTGTCTTCTCATGATAATTTGATTAGCACCGTCTCCAGTTACAGAGTTATCGGATACGAAGCGTGTATCAGGGCCCATGGAAGGCACAGACGAAGTAACATCAAGCGTGACTGCCGTTGAGCCCCGCGAGGTGTTCAAAGCCAAGAGAATGGGAGAGCTCTCGGAAGGCGCAGACGAGGCAGCAGCACGCTTGGCACCCGTCCAGCATCGCGAAGTCATTGAAAGCAGAAGAGTGGCGCGTAGGCGGATACAGTAGGGTGCTTCGCTTCCGAGCACCGCTGCACACTGCACTCGGCTCTGCACGTGTTGATTCCTTCAGGGTGGCTGGCCGCTTACCAGTATTAATGAATGGACCTTTGTACCGAGGCACCAGAGTGCACGTCAAGAGCGTATGGGAATTTTCCGGCTCGTCCAGGTTTCCTAAAAGTCTTCATAATGTTCAGGGTGAGCTTGTTGGGGGTCCCTATAATAACGTAGGGCAGGGCAGACTCTCAGGCTGAGCCTGAGGATGGATACCCTCCGACGGCTAATTATAAGTTGCCTCCGAGTCTTCCAGGCGCAAACACACGCGCAGCCACAATCCAAGAGATGACTGGAAATCGACTGGCGATGCGGCGTCGATGACATAATTCTTGCGCTTTCCAGCATGAGAGGAAAACGGATTCAGAAGTCGTTGGCGGAGCTAGCTAGAGTCAACAAGCGTGAGTTGTGCGGGCGGCGGGCGCATCATGATTGTCACCGTGACGGCACCCCGGAATCACGCGGAAGGCATCCCAGCCCACCTGTGACGAGAGGCCCGGGTTGGTATGTTGGTACTAATGCTGTTCAAGGTGCAGCACAGGGTCGACTCAGACCTCGTCGTCCTAATCATGCTGTTACGCCGCGTTTTCAAGTTCAAGGTCCGAGTTAAGACGGTCCGGAGACTCGGTCACGGTCCATCACTGGCAGTCTCCACTGGCCCGGACACCGGCAGGACATTCATTAGCACCTTGCATCTCACATCAGTCACGGACTCGGAACCAGTCTCCTCCATGAAAACCATAGTACTAATGCTTGGTGGTCTACAAAGAGACGGGATGCTTTTTCTAGGCGTAATCAGCCTTCCATCTTGGCTGGCAATGTCAGCGCCCGATTGGCCTTTCTTGGCCGTGGGCCTGCTTTATTCTTCCCTCCCATATACGTTGAACTCCAGAACTACTCTTATGGCCCAGACTGACAATCAGCGAGTGGGTGACCCACCAAATACTCCACAGGGTCCCCGCGCCTGGGGGGTTGGGGTTGACCTTACACAGTATGAGCTCAACGATGGGCGCCGGGCGCCTCGTCAGCACGCTGGAACGGATCATCGAAGAGGCACGTCTACACTTCCCAGCCCCGGCGATTCGGACGAGCAGTTACTAGTCACCCTGGCACTTTGAGATATTAGGCCTATATTAGGGCCCGGCGCCTACTAGGACGGTTCCAACCGGCGATCAGAAGGTCGACATGGAAAAGCTAAACATTCCATTCCTGAGGAACTATTTTCGTCAGGAGGGGAGATTAAAAGAAGAGCCAGCGCTGTACAGTACAGTACAGACATCGCGAAGGGCCACCAAGAGTTTTAGCGCCGCGCTGAATTTATTGCTCGGGCGGCCCTGTCCAGCCGCTGGTGCGTTGCTATGGGCCGAACTTATGCATGTGATCCTGGCGCCCAATGTCGGTTTTCTGCGGCAGCATTTACGGCCAATATGCAATTTTGCAGCTAACCTCTTATTCTGGCTCTATGTACGATATCATGATATTACTTGCGATAGGTGGGGACCTAGCGACATTTCAAGTTACCATGGCTATTTCAGTATGTCCGCTCTACCTCAGAATTCACGTCCCCGTGAGATGCAGACTTGTAGTGTGTACTCTATCTCTGATGGCTTAAAATATGGTACCCAGAATCATTCTTCTCCAGGGAAACCACCGTGACGAGTGCCGAGATTTGATGGACCTATTCACGTTCAAGGCCTAGTGCAACAGCAAGTACTCCGAGCGGGTGTACGGGGCGTGTATGGAGTCGTTTTGTAGGATATTCTTCTTTGCCGTCGTGAGCAAGGAGTTCCTGTGTGTATGGTGGGCTATCACCAGAGCTACACGTCCTTGACGGTACTCGCAAGTAAGTTCCTCACCTGGCATCTCTATCGAAATAGTGGACCTAGAAGATTCGCGTGCCGTTTTTACAGCTTGGTCGATTCTGCGAACCACCTACGTCCTGCCCATGTATGACATTTTACTGTCGGACCTGTCAAGGACTTCGGGCAAGAGAAGGGCCGGAAGAGCTTGGTGTACAACGACGTACGCAGCGTCTCTTACTCTTACCTACTACGTCCCATGCGCGTTCTGGAGCGTAATAATTTATTGTCTACTATCATCTCTGACAATGGACTCGGAGGGCATGATGTTGGGTATGTCAGATTTCTTATCCGTATGCGTGCGGACTCGGAGCTCACACCAATTCCGTACCTAGATGTACTGTAAAGATTCCCTAGACCGGTTTCCTATCAGCGATGGCGATCTTTTCCGCACTTGATATGTACAATAACAAGGCGGCGATCCTGCTGTACGACCGGGCGAGATGAACATCCGATAGTTCACCTTTGCGCCATACCTACGTTGGCTGCCTAACTTTATGGATGCGTACACCTGGGAGTCTACCATTCGTTGTCGAAAATAGTACGCCCTCTCCACCTCCTCTCATTTATACTGTCTGATGACACTCGTAGTTATGGAAACGTTGGCCACAATCCTGAAGATATCTGCCCTGAATGAGTTTATTGATCGACGTTTAAAAACAGCGCGTATTCCTGTAGGACGAGACGACTTGATGACGAATTAAAAGAGCCTGGCGATTGTACGTGTGATGTGAACACCGACTTTCGAGTACATCACACTCTTTCGGGTGGCTTGCTCACTCAGGCGTTGAATGGCGGTGGTTATTGGTCCAATGGAAATTAAAAAATGCTACCAAAACGATTGCCGATACGCCAAAGGCCCGGGTGCCCCGCGCTTGGCGTCCCCTGCTGTATAATAGCCAATCACAGGGCTATGGGAGCAGCTCAGAATTGGAAGGTGATTGAATTTTGGAAGGAAATTAGGAAAAGCGGCAGAAAAAGATTCCACATAGTACTAGGTAGGGTGGTGAGGTGCACGTTAATGGGGGAGGCAAAAAGAGATTGGCTATGCATGACGTCCCACTGGCAGATGAGCGTCAAAAAGTACGTACAGTACAGCACGCAGGATGCTCGGCTGGCCCAGGGGTGCCACGGGTGGAATGGAATAGAGAAATAAGGAGTGTTTCCAAAAGGGGGAATGGCGCTCGTAACTTATCTGGCAATTGTCAGGCCCATCTGGGTCCGGCTCACTCTCTTCACTACTCGACGTTTTACCAACCTCGCATCCATCCAACTTGTCTCGTTCTAATCTTAATTTTTATGGCTGGTAAAACGCAGATAGAGCGGGCAATCAAACAGATTCAAGGCAGAGGCCCAGCCCCAGATATCGATTTCACTCAACATCAGCTCGAAAATGGTTACACCGTCAGCACACAGGAGCGTGTCGTCAAGGAGGTTCTTTTACCCCCACTCTTAAACATAGCCCAGTCTTGCTGACGGATACCTATTGCATGCGTGTGCGGCGGGAATGTAACTATAGGTCCAAGCCCCAGCTATGAACATCCCAACGGACGACCAATTCTTTTCCAAAACGGAAAGGGGAAAGCCGGACATCGCCTATCTCAAGAATCATTTCTACAGGGAGGGAAGGATAAAAGAGGAGCATGCGCTCTATATCGTCGAGAAGGCCACCGAGATCCTGCACACCGAGCCCAATTTGCTCCACGTCGACGCACCAGTCACTGGTGAGTTTTTCCAAACCTTTGCCTCTCTGCTTACTGCTTGCGTCTTCCGCTGCGATACTTTGACGAAGCTGATCTGTCCTTTGCATCACAGTCTGCGGTGATATTCACGGCCAATATGTACGTCTTGTATCGATGCCATCCACTCCATACCCGACCGCTGATCCTGCAGCCAGTATGATCTTATGAAACTTTTCGAGATCGGTGGAAACCCCGCCACGACCAGATACCTCTTCTTGGGTGATTATGTCGATAGAGGGTACTTCAGCATTGAGGTACGTGCGAAGCAGCCTACTGTGCCTGAATGGAACTTGAACCTGTCTCTGCAGTGTGTCCTCTACCTATGGTCGCTCAAGATCTGGTATCCCGATACCATCTTCCTCTTACGAGGCAATCATGAATGTCGACACTTGACTGACTACTTCACATTCAAGCTTGAGTGTGAGTCAGCATGGTCGTTCACACTGTAACCCTCCCTGATCTCCGTCACATACAGGTAAGCGTAAATATTCTGAGCGCTTGTACGAGGCTTGCATGAACTCGTTCTGCGCGCTCCCCCTCGCTGCCATCATGAACAAGCAGTTTTTCTGTATCCATGGCGGGCTGTCTCCCGAGCTCAATACCTTGGATGACATTCGGAACGTACGTTATTCCCACGGTTCCGGCAATCAGATGCCACAATGTTACGTATTCGTCCCTTAGCTCGACCGCTTTCGCGAGCCACCAACTTCTGGTCTCATGTGTGACATTCTTTGGTCTGATCCCGTAGAGGACTTTGGGCAAGAGAAGGGCTCGGAGAGCTTCATGCATAACCACGTGCGCGGCTGCTCTTATTTTTTCACCTATCAGGCGGCTTGCACGTTCCTTGAGCGCAATCGCTTGCTGTCCATCATCCGCGCGCACGAAGCGCAAGACGCTGGGTACGTCACTTTTCTTACGTGCTTGCACGTCAAGTTCGGGCTTATTTGTTTACGCAGATACCGTATGTATCGGAAGACTCGCACGACCGGTTTCCCATCCGTGATGACACTCTTCTCGGCTCCAAATTACCTTGACGTGTACAACAACAAGGCTGCAATCCTCAAGTATGAGTCAAACGTATTGAACATTCGGCAGTTCAATTGCACGCCGCACCCGTACTGGCTGCCTAACTTTATGGACGCATTTACCTGGAGTCTACCGTTTGTCGGCGAGAAGAGTGAGCACCTCCGATAACCATTTGTTTGGCGATATCGCTGGCTGACGTGTTGTTGTTGACAAAAGTTGCTGATATGCTCGTTGCGGTGTTGAATACATGTACGCAGGAAGAACTGATGGAAAGCTCAGATGACGAGTCTGTGATCATCCCACAACCAAACGCACCGCTTGACGATGCAGCGGAGCGGCGGAGAATCGTCAGAAGCAAAATCCTTGCCGTTGGCCGGATGGCGCGTGTTTTCTCGGTGCTTCGGTGAGCACCCTTTTCCCTTTCTGTAAGCCCCAGTCGGTGTGCTGAGCTGTACTCGCAGCGAGGAGTCGGAGCGGGTATCAGAGCTCAAGAGCAGGTCTGGGTCTGCCAAGCTGCCATATGGTACATTGGCGTTGGGCGCAGAAGGAATCAAGGACGCCATCAGGGGCTTTGATGATGCGTACGCCCTATTTCCCGCTAGTTCCCGCCCCGCCGGTGGCGCTCATACACGTTTTCGCCCTGTAGACGTAAATCGGACATCGAAAACGAGAGACTGCCACCCGAACTGGTCGACGCAGACTCAGAAGAGGGCAAAGCGTATATCTCATCCTCGCTGCCTCAGACCCCAGCGGAGGACTCCCAAGCAGATGGCGAGCTCACCCCGAACGGCGTCAAGGCAGCGCTAGAGGAGGCATTTTCGAGTGCCCCATCAAGTCCTGTTGGCCCGTCGACACCGACCTCGCCGATATCTGGTTCTGGGCCGATGACGCCATTCCGGCGTGGTCATGCGCGACAAGCGAGCTTGGGTACTACGATGACCAGCCCGAGCACACGAAGGCGGAGTATCGAGAGTACGATGTCGCTCTTGAAGGAGGTGGTAGACGGAAAGGAGGATGCGGAGTTTGAGCAGCTGGCAGACCAGGTTGCAGGAAAGGAAAGGAGCAAGGAGGCGAAGGAGAACGTTGTTCCTGCACGTTGAGCTCTGTGCCCTTCCTCGATAGAGCCATACCACATATAGTATGTACAGTACAGCTCGCTGTTTTTTGATCGTGATAACGTGGGCAGATCCCACTTTTTCACGCGGAATGGGTTTTTAAATTCCTGGGCGTGCGTCTTCTCCTGAATTTCCTCATGGTCTCATGTTTTGTTTCCATTACCACCCGTCGTATTTTCTTTATCCTGTTCGAGTTTCCGGGTTCTGGTTCTGGATCAGATCATTCTATTCTGCTGTACAAGGCTGGGAATTCCTCTAGTTGGTTCGGATATCCCCGCGATCCTTCGTGTAACGCCCAAATACTATTCAGTGCTAAGCTTCCGGCACCCACGATCAAGGTACAACATTATGAAGAACGTTTTGCCACTTTCTTTTATTGATAAGGAATAGACAATGCGATCTATACTATCAGGCTGCTGCAAATAGCCGGGAGTACTTGATCGCACCACACACCATTCGCTGGCTGTTCATGAAACCAACCTATGTCAATGAAATTCCGTTATCCTGGCTGTTGGCTGGCATGAGGGTTCCATTCTGTGATCTATTATATATACACCGTAAATTCGCCTTGAGTTTATCTTCATCCTCGGCCACGTTTCGTAACTGCCGAGCAAGCATCCTATCCGACGGGCCCGTACTATAAAATCACCGGCTCTCTTCCGAATCCGGGCGCCCTACCTTTGACAATAAGAATCATTCCCCCCTCCGAAACACATCAGTCTTTCCTCTCTATCAACTATTCGCCCCATCGAAGGAACAGAAAATGCAGAAGTGTCCCTTCGAGATACATGCTTACATCTTTGAGCTTGCCTGTACCGACGGCGGTGCGGCCGGCATCGCTCTCTCCGCCGTTTCGCGCTACATCCGTGCGATGTCTGCGCCCTATCAGTGGCACACGCTCGCCGTCGCGGGTACAACACAGACAGTGCGCCTTGCGGAGCGCATTCGATCGCTCTCTTCCTCCGCCGCACAGCCGCAACAACCCAGCGTTGATCCCGTGGGGAGTAAGGGTAAGGGTAAAGATAAGGGAAAGGGGAGGGCCAGCGGACCTGCAATCACGCACCTTTTCGTGTCGAACCGCACGGCACCGCGCGCGCGCGAACGGCGGTATCTAGAGATGGGCGCGACGCGGGACATGGCGGAGCGTCGGCGGATCGAGGCGGTGTTCAATGCCGAGGCGGATGCGTGGGCGCGCGCGGTGCGCGTGCTCTTTGCGTACGCCGCGCCGACGCTCCGCACGCTCGCGATGATGTGCTACGACATACACGTCTCGCCGAACGGCCGGCTCTTCTTCTCCGACCTCAAGCGCTACCGCTTCCCGCGCCTCGAAGAACTCTCCATCCGCGGCGGGTTCGACGCGCGACTGAGGGACTACGATGGAGCGGCGGGCAGCGCCACCGTGCGGCTGCGAGATACTGCGGACGGCGAAGGCGAGGGGGAGGGGGAGGGTGGATGCGCGAGGGGAGAATCGGCGATGAAACAGGCAGGGGGAGAGGACGACGAACCGACACTGCCCGCACTGCGACGGCTCCACCTCGCCTCGCCCATCTCGTTCGACCTCTTCCTGCAACGCCTGCGCCCGCTCGCGCCGGGCCTGACGCACGTGCGCCTCTCGGAGCTCCTCGCATTCGACTACGACATGGCGCGCGCGCTCCACTCGGAGCTCGCCGAGCGTGGCGCCGTCCCCGCGCGCTTCCCAAGCCTGCGCGAAAGACTGTGGAGCGCCGAGCCGCGCGCCGTGCCCGTCGACTGGGAACGCTTCCTCCCGCCAGCCGGCGCGCTGCGCCGCCTCGTCGTGCAGCCCTCCCAGCTCCCGCCCGCGCCCGAGCAGCTCTGCGGGTGCTGCTCGGGGTACTACCGCGTGGACGACATGACGCGCCTGTTGCGCGAGATGGCGCGCGAGGCGCGGTGTCCCGCCGCCGCGGGCGGCGAAGACTCGGTGTATGTGTTTTTGCCGCCCGGCCCGAGACATAATGCGTATGGGTTCGAGGAGGGCTATGCCGATTGGCTCGGGCGGGCAGCGGGCGAACGGGGATGCTGGAAAGAGCAGTATGAAGTTGACATCGATGCCCCGCCCCGGTCACCGGTGGGAGAAGATGGACTGCGGTTGTGGGACATTAGCGTGAAGCGGTCCATATCGAGGACCTGGTTGTAAATTACTTATGTGCTCTCTGCCGTAGATGAAATATGCATGTCCTATTAGTATCTTGTTACTTTATCGCAACACATCATATCACTGGAAATTGAAGCCGCCATCGATGTCAGCCTTTACCTTTGACTTCGACCTCGAAGACGACCTCGATGAATCTTTCGATGCCATCTCGCTGCAAGACTCGGCCGCAGTGCCGCCTCGTCCTGCTGACAGGGCCTTGGTAGTCCCAGAAGGCGTCACGTCTGAGAAGGAGCTGCCTGCGGAGGAAATCCCGATATCTGCCTTGGTCCGTGCCCTGCCATTTTCCCACTTCAAAGTCCATCTTATTATCAGGACTGGCGGCAGTGCAGCTCTCCGCGCTCCCCGAAGCGCTCTCGTATTCACCCCTCGCGTTACCAGGCGATGGACCCCGCGGCTGCGCCGGTCATACACTCGCGCGGCGGGACCTCTTCGATGCACGTTTCCAACTCCTCCTTGCGCGGGATCAAGCGGAACAGAACGACGTGCAGACAGCCACCGCATTCGTCGATGCGCCGGCTGACCTCGTACCGGGCGTGTACGAGGGCGGACTCAAGACGTGGGAGTGCGCGCTCGACCTGGCGGCGTACCTCGATCAGGATATGTCGCAGACGGGGACTACAGCGCGGCGATGCGTTCGTGGACTGCGCGTGCTCGAGGCAGGTCTTATTGTTCATCTGCGTGGTCCACTTGTGCTGACGATGGCCCATGTATGTACGTGCTACTGCTGTACGAGTAGTTGGGATGTGGGACGGCGGTGCCCACGCTCCTCCTCTTAGATCGCCTCTTTGCCTTCCTCGCTTCCAAGCAACCTACCAGTGAGCCGGCGACGGAGCTACCTTCCGGTGGCGCCAACGATGTGCCACCCCCAGAGACCCAGATTCACCTGCAGGACTACAACCGTTCCGTGCTCGAGCTCGTCACGTTGCCGAACGTCCTCATCGCATGGTGTCCGTTCGATCCGCTCCCCTCACGGGCTTTACTAAACAGAAGGATTTATCTTATGACAGACCTGTCCCCGCTGTCAGCCGAATACCGCTCCTCCGCGGCCCCCGACTCTGGCTCTGACGACGACGGTGACAAGGGAACGGCAGCGGCACCAGGTCGTGGTCCAGGGGCGCTCACTGTGACCCAGGCGCTGCTCGCCGCCTTTACGGCCTCCCTCGACGCGCACAACGTGCACCTGCGCTTCTTCGCGGGCGGCTGGGCATCCCTGCGCGAGCGGCTCCTCGACGCGTCCGCACGCCCGCAGCCTGGCCCACCACCAGAGTCCGAGTCCGAGTCCGAGTCTCGGCCACCGTACGATATTGTGCTTGCGAGTGAGACGATATACCGTGCCGAGGCTCTCGATGCGTTTCTCGGCGTGCTGCGCGCCGCAACTACTCCTGCCCCTGCCCCCGCCTCTGCGTCCGAGACGAGAGATGGGGGGGACGCAGCACCGGCCGCACGACGCGAGGTGGGAGAGGCGCGGCAACCTCCGCTGTGCCTCGTCGCGGCCAAGGTGCTCTACTTTGGGGTTGGTGGCGGCGTAGAAGGGTTCGTGCGTGCGGTCGAGGCAGAGGGCGGTGCGGTGCGCACGGTGTGGGAGCGCCGGGAGGGCGTCGGGCGGAGGATCATGCGCGTTGAATGGGTAGAATTGTAATTGCTTTCACTTGAACAGCAAAGGTGTCCATTATCATACAGATACGGGAAAAAAAAGAGGACTACCACCCCACGAAAAGAAAAAGATAATTATATGAACAATTTTAACCAGTCGACTGATCAAGAAGCATCCTTTAGGTGCGCGAACGGATTCCACACCTCCGATTCCTCAGCAGCACGCCTCTGTGTCCTCGCAGGCACCCTATGCTTCTCTGCGCGCCTCTTCTCTTTCCTCCCATCCCCCTTGAGGCCCTTCTTACTACCCTGTCCCTGCACGCGCCCCTCCACATCGGCCTCCTCCGCCGCGGCGCTCTGCAGCCCACGCTCCGTCAAGACAAGCAAGCGTCTCGCCGCCCTCGCGACGCGGTACCGCGTCTTGACGCGCGCCGGTGCGGGCGTCAGGCTCGGCAGGCTGCGCGCCGGCGACGGGGAGGAAGCGTTTGGCGCGTGCGCGTGCGCGTCCCAGGAGGATGCAGCGGAGCCCGCGGGAACGGGGAGCGAGAGCGACGTCGCGCTGCTGCTGCTGGCGCCCGCGTTGGTGTAGGGCATGGTCGCGGTGCGGCGCATGCCTCTCACGGGCGACGAGGAGGACGTCGAGGATGGGCGTACGGGCGAGGAGGGCGAAGGCGGCGCGGACGGCGAGGGAGAGGCGGAGGAGGACGCGGAGGAGGAAGGTGGGGCGCGGGCACGCACGAGCGAGAGGAAGCCCGGGAACGCGCCTGTGTGGTTCCACACGCGCGTGTTGAGCCCGCCGTCAAAGTCGTCTTCATCTGAGGACGACGCGTCGTCGTCGTCGACGTCCGTGTCGCCTGGCCCGTCCAACCGCCGCGTGGTCCTGGACCCGGACGCCGCTGCGGCCGTCGGCTTGGCGGGCTGCCGCGCTGTTGCGGAGGACGCGGGGCGCTTGTACGATGGGAAGATGCGCGGAGGCGGTGGCACGGGGGTTGGGGGAGTTGGTAGGGGAGTTGGGGAGGAGCCGGACTCGGGAGGAGAGCGTGCACGCGGTGGGTCGAGGTGCACGGCGCCGTAGGCGCGGAAGACGAAGGGCATGTTGCCGACGCCCTTGCGGTGCGGCACGGTCTGCGCGTTCAGCGTGATATGGACGGCGGTCGTGTCGTCGTGGTGCTACAGTTTTGCACCGGGGGTCAGCATTTAACCATTTTTAAGTTTAAGAAAAGGGCCGCCCACACGCACATAGATGATCCCGCGCTTCGGGTCGCGCGAGCGCACTTCCCACACATGCCCAAGCGTAAAATCATCTTCGCCCTCCCACCGCCAGCTCGCATCCTCCTCCTCATCCTCGAGGTCCTCTTCGCACTGCCCCTGCGCATCCGCAGCGGCTATAAGATCGGCGAGGGAGCGCGAGGAATAGTACGGGTCCCTTGCGCGGGAAAGCTTAACGCGCACCCTGCTGCGCGTAATCTCACCAGAAGCACCGGTCGATATGCCATGGTGGACGGCGAAGAGGTGACCTGGCACACGAGGCGGTGCGGCGGGGTCACCCGAGAATAGAAAAAGGACGAGGGCGCGTAGGTGGCGGAAGGTATATGAAAGCGGGACCTGCACGATGCGATACGTGCCCTCGCGAGCATACTTTGCAGCCGCGGGATTCTTTGGGATCACTACACCAGCGGATGGAGAAGAATCTGGGGGAGTACTCCAGAGAGACGGTTTCGGCGGAGGAACATCGGCGGGCGCAACGAGCTGGAAGCGGAGAGCAACATGCTTAGAGAAGGGCGTGGCCTTTGGAAGGGTGAGGTTATTAACGCGTCGCTTGAGTCCAAGTGGATTCGTAGGCGAGTCTGCAGGAGTAGAATAAACCGAGGGTGTGTAGGGCGTAGAGAAGGCAGAGCTAGCCGTTGAACGCGATGCAGGTGTAGAAGTATGAATCCTTTTCAGTGGTGACGAAGAAGACAGAAGAGGTGAGGACGGTTCAACTTGAGCAAAAGTACGTTTAGGCATTTTCGAGTCAGTGCCAATGCCAGTGGACGCGGACTCTGACGCGGAGGGAGACGCGGTAATTGCCTCGGTCACGTGTACCGTGGATGGCCGCAAACGGTAACCCGGCCGGCAAATCACACCGACCCGGCCTGAGCCTGAGTCTCGACCCACCCGATAGCCACTCCTGGCCTCAGGCCTCAGGCCCCCAAAATCCAGTCTGAGCTGAATGGTGCGAACTGAGCGTCTGCACGTCTCAGATCACTCTCTTAGATCATTCTGCCTCGTTTCTCTCCCGTTCCTCTCCACCGGCACCTTTTCCCCAAACCTAGCCTACTTTCTTCATAGAAACTTCCTTCGTGGCGCTTGGTGAGGAATGTGGCAGACGGTTCTACATACCCCTGAGTCCTGACGTACCCTACACCCTGTCTACATCTTCGGCGCGTGTACAACAATTAAGCAGTCGTGTGCAGCTCCGAGTTAGCGGACGCCACAGCTATACTGGGATAAATTCTCGCAATGTTTCACCCTCCATTCGATCCTATACCTCTTTCGGGGGTGGCCAAGGGCCCCTCATTCTCTTCTCCACTGTGCGAGAGTTCCGGAAATCAAGCCCTTCCTCCATCAGGTTCGCCCGCCAAGTTAACTTTACGCCCTGCAATCAATGTGGCCTCCTGGATTACTCTCCGATGGCGTTTCGGTCAACACGTTCCATCAGATTCACCTCAACTCCTGTAGATGTTCTCCCTCGCTAGGGCAAAAATCCCGAATTCGTCGACATGCAGCTGGATGCACATGGCTTCATTCAATTCCACCTTTTTCGGAGGTTCCGGAGGTTCCGACCTGTGGTTCGACTGGTTAGCACCATGGCCAGGCCTAATTTCCCCAGGGCGCCGAGCCCCTGTGGACGTAAATTTTTCGCCAGGTGTTGAGCGCCTGCTACTGTATGTCGACCCCTTCTCTGGAAACCATCCTTTCTTCATTTCTCAGAACAGCCTCTGACGTAGCTATTCCTGCGAACGCCGCTGCGTTGCCTGCCATGAGGACCGGTCTCTCGTAACTGTGGTCTCCTCCAATGTCTTCCGGGGTCTTCATTCGCTCTTCCCTCCTTCTCTTCTTCCACCTAATATGCGCAAAATCCGACGACGTTATCAAACCACATAGTTTTAATTCAGTAGTGTGCATCCGATTAATTCTCCTGGATTTCCATATCCTCTCCTGTCATATTGTCGCTTTAGTCCGCCTAATTACCCTCGACAGACAAAAGCCATGCAGCGGGAATGCTTCATTGTTGAATACCCAAGTCAGTTTAGAGAATCAATAAACCTCGTTCGGACGTGATTCGGTCGCCCCGCCCTCACCCTCTTTCTCACAACGTGATTATCTATGACAGGGTGTCAAATGTTACCCGCAATGTTATCATGGAAGTTACTCTTTCTGCCCATCTCTTCGCTAGGCTTCTTTTTTAAGATGTGCAGCAATCCTTGGATATCCAGAACGTTTGCGAGGCAAATCACGATTCCGCATGTGAAAGCAGACAAGTGGGCGAGCCAAATGGACGAGAGTGCCGTGATCGCTGGTGAGCTCTGGTGAGCAACCCGGTGGATCCCAGTCCTGATCCGTTGATCCCGTGCTCTCGAAATTCAAGCGTCGAGACTCTGATGTTTCGTGAAAGGGCGTATAAGGCCATCCCTGGCCATAGTGCTGGGCCAATGCAATCAAGCCTGCGCCTGTCAAAACAATCTAGGTTCGTGATCCCCCTATGCGACTTGTAGTTTCCATGTGATGGATCCTCTACCTAAGTCTTGATGCGTTTCCACAAATCGTATGGACAGCCCAGTGACTTGAACCCAAGCATGTAATTTTCTCGTTCTGTCGTGTT
This sequence comes from Lactifluus subvellereus, assembly GCA_022496195.1. Taxonomy (NCBI): domain Eukaryota; kingdom Fungi; phylum Basidiomycota; class Agaricomycetes; order Russulales; family Russulaceae; genus Lactifluus; species Lactifluus subvellereus. The sequence goes on along the minus strand of WTXC01000015.1, from coordinate 145,364 downwards.
TCCATGTCGCTGTCTAACCGCACCCCTATCTCAGAGATAACTTCCCAGCGGTGCGACGCACACTTTGCGTGAGCCGGCCAAACTGCGACCCTGGCGGGGAAGCCCACAGCCTGTAAGGACAACACAGTCCTTGTCTGATGTCGCTCTGCGTACCCATGTCCTGATCAGCACGCTGGAATGGCCCCTTGATTATTTAGCAAAAGTAAATCCGCCTGCATTTGAACGTATCTGCAGCACTACCCCGTTGAGATGTGTCATGAGGTTGAGGACTGTGTAAGCGCGAATGGACACATGGCAGACTCCGATTTTCAGCGTAAGCCTGCGCGTGGACCATGTGAGCGTTGGGTACAGCACCTTAGTCAGGCGAGGGCGGGCGTCGGCCCAGGAGATACGTATTATCTCCCCAATCAACTGAGCGCCGTAGGACAACGCGATACCCGGGAAGGAGAGCAGTGCCAAGTCCATTATGCCCAAAAGGCAAGGCGTCCCGCGACTGTCCGTATTTTCCCCGCAGCGCCCTGGCAAGAAAGACGCCGGCTGATGGGAGCTCATTTACACAAGAGCGCACTGATAAGATCTACAGTTTGGTTAGGTCTTAGCTCAACGAGTAGAGACTTCACGAATCACGAGTATTGTAGTTGCAGATACCTCACAACCCATGACGCAGCAGTCGGAGGGGGTTGTCATCTTCAAGTTGTGTTAATCTACCTTGTCGAAGCACGTCATATCTACTCATCGGTAGTAAGGAGTATGTCAAGGCACCAACTGTATCGCTCGTATCCGAAAAGACGAAGACGTAAAACAAATGCACTGTACTGTACATGTACTGTAATCGTCATCATCATAGCTAATTAGATCGCGGCTATCTATCATCGCCCCACATAGAAGAAGGGCGGGGTTCATTGCCTGGGACAAGCATCAGCCCTCAACTTTTAGCCTACTTGTTCCATTTCGAGTTCAGGCCCCAAGAACTCCATATGGCCAGGCACCTCGACCGAGCACTAGCGCACTCATACACAACAACGCACGCTTACCAACGCGGGACAACCAACACGGGCGGGCGCGGATGTGGACAAGATGGAACAGAGAATGGAACAGAATAATGATGTCTATTTTTCCTTTCCCCTGGCCTGCCTATCCAGGAGATCGCCCCTCGGAAAGGCGACGTGCTGTCCGCAAGGGGCAAATTTGTGACAGCGGTTTAGCAGTGAGTTGCGATTGGGGAGGGGGGCGGGGAGGAACTCGGAGATCTGATTCGGTCCGGTGAACAGTAAATACTGTACTGTACAAACATCACCTTCCGCATTGGGCCGCGGGAGCCTCTGTCCACGATTTCGGGCCTTTCTCGCATGCACAGGCTCATATATGGTGGTGGCTGGAAGCGGAGAGGTAGGGCTGTCGGCACGGGGTCGCTTTGGGGCTGACAGCCAGCAAAGACAGAGAGGAAAAGGGTCTTAGCGAACTGCAGGGCGTGGTGAAAATAAGCGCCCGTTTGTCTGCTTCCGAAACATACGATCGTGGCCGAAGTTGTGCTGTATCTGGCACAAGAGCCTCTGAGAACGCTACACAGATGATCATAACGTAATGGATGATTTTTGGGATTCAGAGGTGGTCACGAGGGGGTGGTAGGGGGTAGGGGGACATTTTCAAATTTCTTTTGCTTTCCGTGGTGCTTGCATCTGCAGATGTAGAAGAATACCACGAGCGCCTCGCTGGGCCTACGTGCTGCACACCGCACGCCGGGAATGGTGGGACCTTACTGCTCCCTACTAAATCCAAACCCCACCACCTCCGAGCGCGCATTGGAGTCAGGGAGAAAACCGAATCTCCCGACAGGAAGTTCCAAGCAAAAGTAAACCGGAAGGAAGGGAAAAAAAAACACCACCATTGAGAAGTGTAAGTCGGGATACTAGGCCCCCCGTAAGCCAGAATCTCGTCACATTTTTCCTGATCTGGTGCGACTTTGCCGCCAGCTAGACTAGTCCCCGGTACTGCGTGCCCACAGTACCTGCCTGCATGCATGCACGCCTTCATCGTACACACATGCCTGCCTGCCAATCGCGCGCGCATACAGTACATGCAGCACAACAGTACCGTGCAGCACGGACGTTCGGTTGGTCGGTCCAATGAGCCGAGCGAGATGACTGTGTTACAGTGAACTCGGCCCGAGGGCACAAAAAAGGACCCCAACGATCTATCTCAGGCCATCCGCTTCTGCCATCTCATTTACTACTACATGTAGAGTTGTTTTTTTTTTGCATGAAAGTCGGTTGCGTTTACTTGACTTTTCCCCGGAGACCGCGGAACAAAGAAAAGCCATTCCGCCACGTATAATGAATGCATTAATCAAAAAAACTATACAGTATCAACACAATACAGTACAGTGCATGCACGCATCAAATAAATCGGTAAGGGAAAGTCGAGAAAATCAGAAAAAAAAAAGAATCGCAGCCGGGGGGAGCTGAGGCCAACCAGATTGAAAGCCGAGTTCCGGATCCGAGATGACTCTCTGACGAAAAAGAAGCACTGCCCACAGCCAGCAAAACTCTGTACTATAGCAGTTTCTCTTGAAACAGGCGGTCGGACCGGTGAGAAAAAAAACACCGACCGCACAGCGCGCCTGTCAATTCGATGTCGGTTACAAGTGGTAGCCTATCAGTGTGTCGGGCGCTCTGCGTGCAAGCGCTCTTCGGCTCTCCACGTCCGAACAGATGAAAAAAAAAAACACCGAGGCTCCTATCAGATTCTTGAAAGACGCCCAACCGGCGGACTAAAGATGACGCAAAGCCAATTGTAGGACGAACATGCCGTAAAGGTTGCTGTAAGGAAGGGACGGGATTGGACGCCGAGACCGAGAAGGACAAGGGGCATAATCAATCAACTGCAAATATCATATACGACTGGCACTACACCGCGCACGTCGTCTATCAACTGTACTTACGGGGTTACTGCCCTCATTCTATAGTACTGAGCTAACCGAACTTGTACTGACTGTCATACCCGTGAGGGAATGCAGGGTTCTCGTAGCAGCAGGGCGGGCCCTCCATTCGCCACCAGGCCCATCAGCTTCATCCCCTCTCAGGCAGGCTCAAGTGGATGATCCACTGGCACTCGGCCTGGCAACTGAGGCACCAATGGAGCCAGGTCCCTCTCTCCATTCCCCTTCTTTCCTCTCCTTCACACACTCCCGGGGCGCTTTTCTCCACCTTGGCACCTGCACCGCCAGCAGGGGCAGCCGCAATCGATATTGACTCGACCACAAACCAACACCAACTCCACAGCTGGCTCCACCAAACTCTAACCAAAACACAAACCTTTTCCTCCCCTGCAATTAACAATAACATACTGTCCCGACCCGAAAACCAATACCAATAAAAAAAAAGACAAGTTTTGCTTATTTTGACTGGACCCAAATTTCTTCTTCTATACCACCCTTTTTTGCGTCGATCATAACATTTATATATTCAGGAGGATAAAAATTCCGCCACTACTCCACATCGGCACGCCCGGTCGCCCCCCTGCTGTAAGAAAAGAAACAAGAAGGACGGGGTTCGGCAGACGGCTATGTACATCATGCAGTAGTAGCGAGCAGTTCGTAGTACTGTACATGTGTGCCCACGTGTGCGGGTTTGCGCGACTACTCCGCGGGACAAATGCTAATCGGTATCAGTATATGACATCCGGATACCCCGGGTAAAAGCTAATGGTGTTGAAGCATCTCATCGAGGTGAGCGGTTCAGAGAGGACGCACCCTTTCGAGAGGACAAGGCTCGTTCGGCCGGACATCTACTTTAAGATTGTTCATAACCTCGGAAACGGACTTCCTCCCCCTTTTCATTAGAACTTTCGATCTTTATTGGATAAAACTTCTTCGGGATGTATACGTACAACACGGCCTGGCCTTTCCCCCCTCTCTCCCCTCCCTCCCCTTTCTCACACTCCCCCATGGCGGGAAATGGCGTGTACGCCGGTGATAGGTTAGGTAGCGCATCATGTAAGAAGAAACGTAAAGGGAAGATGGAACGACAAGATGATATCGGTATAGGTCAGTAGGGGATGGAAGGCTGCCATGGAGAATGTCGGGTAGAGACTGCGTTGTCATGGCTATCGTAGACTACGACTACGAGGGCCGGGGAAGAAGGAGTATAAAGGAGATAAAAAGCCTACTAGCACAGCGAAGACAAGATGGAGTAGATAAATAAAGGAACAAAAAAGGGTGAGTGACGTACAACGTGAATGGTGGTGGTGGTACAACGACCAAGTCGGACGATAAAAAATGTTTTGGGCGTGCGGGGCCATCCATTGAGGTAGCGCCGAGGGGAATCATGAGACCTCCATACCCTCTTCTTTGACGCGCACGTCTTCCCCAAGGCCCACGCGGTGCCGCTGACGGCCTCGTTCGGCGATACCCTCTGCTTCCATGTCAACGTCGTCGCTCTCACTTTCTGCCAGCGCGCTCAGCGCGTGTCCCCACTTGCCTGAGCCGACATGGTGCAGCTCGTCGTGTAAAACAAGCTCTTCGGTCGTACTTCCATTACCGTTGAGGGACGAATGAGTGCCGTTGCGGTGCGTAGAAGGAGCACAGGGGGGCGAGTCGGATGTGCGTAGCGCGCCGATCTGGTCTTCGAGCTCGCGGTTGCGGTTCGCCTGCGCCATAACGAGTTGTTGCAGGTATCTAAAAAAAAAAAACCGGGTTTTGGTATCAGAAAAATGACTAGACAAGTGCAAGGCACGAGCAGCGCACCGAATATATTCCACGCTTTTGCGTAGAATCATGCCCTTGTTTGCTTTGACGGACGACTCTCCCGCGCCCTCACTCTTCCCCGAGTCTTCGCCTGTTCCGGCCTGAGCCGCGCCTTCTGGAATTAGATTTCCTAGTAAGACGTCATCATGAGTGGGCGAGGTCGGAGTTTGCGTCGTAGCTGGGCGAGAGCGTAATGATAAGCATTATGCAAGGGAGGACAAAAATCGAGCAAGGCCCATACCGCTTGCATCAAGCATACATTCGGGAATAAGCGTGGCAAGCTCACTTATTTTCTCATTGATATTGTCTCGGCGGCGTCGCTCGACCGCATTGTGACTCTCACGCCGCCGGCGGCGTTTTTCATTTGCGATCATCGCCCTAGGCGCGATGCCACGTCTCTCATCGTGTACGAGGGAAGAAATACAAAAAAAAAGACGACTCACTGTTTGGCAGCTGCGTCGTGGGCCGGGTCTGCTCCGATGTCCTTGGGACTGATGCCACCAGCACCGGGTGTGCCGTAACTGCCGAAGGCGCCTGTACCAAGACTGTCCGGTGTTGGAAGGGAAAACTCCTGGTGCCACGCACTGGCAGAGTGCATGGAGAGGGGGGAGACGGGAAGGGCCGAGGAGGTCTGGCGGTGAGGGGGTATGAGAATTGCGTGTGGATGTGCGCCGTGCCGTGTGGGGGATACGGAACTGACGCTACCCCGTTTGGGACGGGCCGTGCGTGCGGGACCACCGTGAGTAGATGGAGGCTCGGTGGTGGTAGGTGGACGAGAGCGGGAACGGGAACGAGCATCCGCTGACTCGGAGCGAGAGTAGTCAACGGGAGGGTGGTATGAGGATGGCGGGGGTTCGCGTGGATCGTATCTAAGGGAGGAAGAAAGGGTGGGGAGGCCATTGTTGTAGTGTGGCTGTGCATGGCCGGAGGAGGTCGGGTTCGAATTAGTGTAGGGATCGTGGAAGGGGGTTGAAAGTGGGGGGAGCTGAGTTGGGAGGGAGAATTGTTGGTGCTGCTGGTGCTGCTGGTGTTGCTGGTAGGATGAGTGGGATGCGGAAATGTCGAAGATATTGGGACGATACTGCTGTTGCTGGTGTGATTGGGTGTGAGGAGATCGTTCGGATGTGTCCGGAGACTGAGTTGAGCGCTCGTGAGATTGGTGATGATGGGGGTGATGCTGATGTTGGGGCTGAGGTGAATTGGCCATGAGACTCGCGAGCTCTTCGGTGAAGTCCATGGATGGTTGGGAAGAATCTGGGGGTGCCTTGCGGAAAGATTCAGGGAGAAAGTGCGGCACGAACATGTTGTTTGGGTCGAATTGGGATTGGGGAGGAGGGGAGGGTACAGATGGAGGAGGGGACGGGAGATGAAAACCCTCTTGTCTGATTTGAGGTTTATAGGACGAAGGCTGGTAAAAGGCCATTAAAGATGGGTGAATTTTATTTTTGGAATTGATATATTTTTGATAGGTGGATAGATGGAGAAAGAGGGAGAGATCGAGGAGGGAAAAGGTGGAAAAGAGAAAATATAAGAGGAGTATTTGAGGACAGACCAAGCGGCCGCTGATTGATTCAGAGTTTACGAGTGGTGGGCCCGGGGGGGTAACTTAGTAGGAGGTTCCAAGTCCCTCTCATCAGTGCCAGATGAGATTATATTCAATTCAATCAATTATTCAATCTCCTCCATCCGGGGTCCCTCCAACACCCAATCTCCCGTATCTTGGCCCGGATCATCTCCTCCTCCGTCCCCCTCCCCCTTCACTCACCAAGACGCCACCCCGTTCTTTCTCTCTCTCTATAATCCCGCCTTCTCCCCATCCCCATCATCACACCAAACTTACCTTTTCCTTACACTTTCTTCCTACATGAACCCTTTCCTTGTCTTCCCCTCTTGATTTCTTCAACCCTCTGACTCACCCTAATCAATCGGGACCCTCGACACGACTCACTTAACGGCGAGAGCGTCTTGCTTGTTGATCGCGTTTCGTAAGCATTTTGATGCCATAACACTGATCGAGCTGCATAGCCGAACCTGCGACTTATACGTTCTGTTTATTCATAATTTGTCTTTTTGTGTGTGTGTGTGTGTGTGTATGTAAGAAGCGTTGCGAGGACGTACCCACCCCATCGGCGGGTGCGATTGCGGGGCTTGAACATGTTATCCAATGACGTCGCCATCAACCATGGCACGATGTTCCCTCAAGCCGACTGCGCGTACGTACAACCTGTCTGCAGAATTGTAATTGCTATATCAAGTTACTGCACCCAGATCCATTATCCATACACTGATGCTGCGGACGCAACTGGTACCACGCCGATGTGTCCTCATCGTTATCCACCTGGAGAAAAAAAAAAGGTAGAACAAATTTTCCGCCGGAGTAGTAATCCTTGCTGTGTTGCGTCAGGACACATTTTCAATTATGAAAAATCTCTCATGCAACACTGTATGGTATGGTCTAGGAACCGTAGCATGACGTAGTCCTCGTGCCACCGTCTCAAAGGAGGCACGACGCCCCCATCATATCGGGCGATCCATGGCGCGTATTGTAATCGATGTGCGCGCGCTTGTGCGCTATTTGACATCCTTCGTCCCATGCACGGTGTTGCGGTGCAGCAAACAAGTAGGCACAAACGCGCGACGGAAGAGACCACCAAGATCGCAAGCAGATCCCTTCCCTCTCGTCTCGTCCGACGGTCCGAAAAAAAAATCTACACAACGGAAGGGGGGGAGAGAAGCAAATCCTTTCAGTGCCTTTCGCCCCTCCGCCCCCCTTTTCCGAGCACTCGCTCTGGCACGTCCAAGCCACTCGCATCAAACTCACACGCCATCGTCTTCTTTTGAGAAGCACAAAAGCAGCGACGGCGACAACATGAAAAAAAAAAAAAGGATATGTAACGCACGTTTGTCCTTACTGTCCGTGCGTGCGTGCTTGCGATGAGTCGATCAGTGGGTGGAGGGCCGCCGGGCGGAGCGGAACCAGAAATAGTAACTCAGGTGCCAGGTTCTGAGGGTGTGGAGCGGAACGGGACCGCGTTAGGACCACTTACATACGTACGAAGAGAAGGGGGGGATAGCTTGGAGTTCGGGAAAGGAGAGAATGTGGGGGGCAGTGAGAGAGGGACCAGTCGAATCCTGAGCGGGGGCGGCGGAAACGCCTTACATTTTAGCCTAGGTTGTTATTCTTGGCCCGGAGGGGCCCCGCAGCGCAGGATGCGTCTGTACAAAAAAGGAGTAACGTTTGCGGCTCACGTTCATCCCACGGGTCCACTTGCGGAATTCGTGTAAGCAAATGCGAGGATCCACCAGGCGGGCGCAGAGTCGTGGAGTTTCGTGGAGCCCTGATGTGAAAGCGGGAAAAGGCGCACGTTGCCGTTCGCTCGCCTCGTTCATTCTTTTGATGTCCCACTTCGCGGTGCCACATCGGGAAAGATGCAACGTGTTCCCCTTCCACTCCATCCCATGCGTACCTGATACAAAACATGGAGCTACCTACGATACCGTCTACGACGGGTGCCTTGATCCATTCTTGGACCCCTGGCGAATCCCGAATCTACAGATGTTCCGAGGTGCTCCGAGAGGTCCCCATAGGGTTAAGGCCGCAGCATGGGGCGATACACACGTAACCCTCCTTGATCAGGACGAGAGGGTCAAGAGAAGCCAGCCGAAGATGCAACGCGCAGAAGTGTGGGGTGAGCGCGCGTAGTGACACATGATGTGGGGTTTAGGCTTGCCAGACAGGGACAAGCCAGGGCCGAAGCGAGCGCTAACCGAGGGAGTTCCGTACTGTAGATACATCTCACGGTGAACTGAGCCTTATCTGAACAGTAGAGAAAATATCTACCTCCTTACGGGATAATTACCTAGACACCATGAGCCCTGCATTTTCCGGAAACAGACGCACAAAAATGGGGCCGGAAGATGTAAAAGGCTGTGAAGATCAAGGTGCCGAGAAGGACTGCACATAGCCTCTTCCTTCGTCAGTTCAGAGTCTTGAGGTTCCGAGCGCCTATTCTATGCCATCTATCATGCAAAGAGGCAGTGTAGTCCAAGTAAGGTCGTGCGGCATAGAGACAGTTATTTGTTGTTGATGTGCCAGGCTAAACGTCCATACAGTACGCCCACCGGCGAGATTCGGCTACACTCTGGTGGCGAAGATTGCGCCTTGAAATATGGGGTCTGATAGAGGGCATGAGGGCGCTATCTAGCGCTAAGGGGTCCATTATCGCGAGCGGAGTTGGTTGGCAAGGAGAGATAACATGCACACGGCGCATACCGCCGGTGCGAACAAGCGACCGGCAGCTTGAGATTAACCATCATGGCAAGGCTTCTGCGGATCCATAACGGGGAATGGCATATTTACCATGTATACCTCACGCCTCGCCCTGCTGTGGCGTCGATGTCGGCGCTGATGCGGCCGAGAAAATCTACCTACTACTTGAGCCCAGAGCATCACCCCCATGAGACGGCAGGGGCCCGGCCGCCGCCCACGCATCGCCTTCCCGCCACCTCGCCCTTTCGCGGTTCGCCTAGACTGGCCAAGATCGACTAGATCGAATCAGTAAGGGTGTACAATAATCTCGGCCGTAAGGTCCGGTGGGCTTCGTGCCTTTTTTCCCAGGGCGTAAAAGTGTTGTCGAGGGGTGAAAATAAATATTTGATTGAGGGACCGTTGTAACCAACGAGGGCGTGCCAGCATGGGGTGTGGGGAAACTCGTGCGGCAGTTGATTAGTCGCCACCGGGCTCGGGCGGGACTTGGCAGGGCTAGTGGGGGGCATGTTTCTATTTGCTGCCAAATAACAGCGCTCACGATCGGTTCCCGAATACGAGATTGGAGATTGATTAGTTTGAATTGCTTGATTGGGGCCCCACATTGACAGGGCCACGGCCACAGCTTAGACCAACCGGGAAATCTCTTTCCTCAGCCCTGCCGGCCGGGAGTAGAAATAGGCCGAACGGGAGGAGAGGGCCCCTGGACACTCGTCTTGAGTGTTGACTGGCTTGGGTCATCGCGCCGGTGCGGGTAGGTCCTGTTTTGCATCAGATTGAAGATCCTCGGTCCATATCTAAATCCAAGATAGCAAAATCGGTCGAAAGCGCGCACATACCTCGCTTCCTCGTCTAATAGAAATCTTCTCGAAAAAAGCGTGTGACTCTGGCGACGGTAACGCAGGACAGACCCGTGCATAGTTGAAGGCGTTAGAGTATGATGGATTCACCACAATATTACTGGGTGTGTCACCAAGATCCACGATGAGATTGGGGGGCAAACTATTCGGGGCGAGAAGGGAGTCTACAGCGTCACCGACGTGACCGACCGACCAACCATGGCCTATCCAATCGGCGCACGCTGGAGGCGCCGACAATCCTATTTGTGCATGAGTTGTGGGGAAGTGAGGGTGTGAACCATGAATGGGCCCCTTTGCGAGAGATATGCTGCTGGTGGATCGTTGATGTGGCGAACCGGACCCAGAGCCCCGAGGAAAGGGCTGTACCAAATTGGGATCCGATTTCTGAACGGGGACGAGCTGGGGAGTGGCTAGGACGGGAAAATAAGAAGAGTTCCAAGATAAAGAGAAATAGGAGCATCCTGTGCCACAGGGTTGCTGAATCATGATGCCGCAGTGGCAGGAATGGGGGGTTAGGAAGAGAGGGCCCGGGAGGATTAATGTCACAATAGATGATACGAGGGTACTGTCGCAAGCAAGTGGGCCCTACCTCGCAATACGAAGGCTGACCCAGTGTTCATAAATAATGAACAGAAAGGACCCAGCCCAGGGATCCATCTCCACCGTGACTCGTGTCCACGACTCCACGCCCACCTGATAGGTCATCTGCCCCTACACGCGCCTGCGTTACGGCGTCTTCCACTAATTATTACTTCCGCAGGTTGAGACCTATCTGGTACGCTTTTAGGCAAAAAGCTATTGGTTCTGTTGTGGGAAGAGCCTGAGAGGGGCGTTGCTAACATCACTGCTATTCTTTCTCCTGTTGAGTGGCTTGCTAACCCTCGACTCTCTACTAGCAATCGTGGCGACGCGTGACACCTCAGAACGGGCTAAGCGAGCGTTGTGTGGATACTTCAAATATCATCTGAGCACCCAGAGGAGTTGGGAGGATGGGTGGCTAGGTCACCTGCGTGGGTCATCCGTTACCTTACCGTAACTTGAAAGAGCCTGAGACGGGTTGCTTCCGCTAACCACCCCGCAACAAATCCATCTCTAAATAGCCTAGGTAGAGTCTGATCCAACCTGAATAGTGTAATTGGAGGCCCATTGTTCTGCGACACTGGCAAATCCCAGAACCCACTGTTACTTGGACTTCTTTCAAAGTTCCGACCGACCAATACCGATCAGTGCCAAGCCTGCTGTCAAGGTAGCGCAAGCGAGTAAATTTCTTCTGCTCTGCTCTTCACATGAATACGAGCGTTAACAGCTTATAAGGACCCAAACGTTGCTTCTATGATTCAGCCTATCCCAGCTAACTTCGATTGATAGCACAGTTCCCCACTACCATCTCCGACCAGTCACGGCAACCCCTATAAAAAGGCCGCACTGCTTCTGTTCCACGGGGAAAAAAGGAAATTTGGTCATCTGTTCAGCTATCATTCGCGTAGTATTCGTGACATCTGTTGATGTGTGATTGAATGTCAGTGCAAGGGTCGGGATGTGGTCTTCTATGGCTTGAGCGTCATTGTATGGACCCTTATGGTGGTGGCGTTCTAGTCTTGGGTCGGGCGGGGTCTCTTGTGTCTCTGATCATCAATGAACTTCACCCCCTGCATTCATTCCGGCACGATGTTTACCCAGACCTTCCAGTGGCTGGGCAGAGCCTAAACTGACCACAATCGTGTTCTGCATGCTGTTCATGGAATGTCCGCGTGCGCCCTCAAAACCAGGACCCCATTTTCGCCACCGTCCGCAACACAAGGTGTGACTTCTTGTCAGTTCTTGAAGGCGACTTTGTTAACCCCCTTCTCGAAGCGATCAAGAACTCTAGCACTGGGCGCCTGTCTCGACGACCCTCTTTGATTTGAATCCATTTCTTCATTGGGGAGAGGGTCGCGCCCCCAAGGACTCGACGAAGGGTTCAACCAAGGTTACCTAGATCCGCTACAGTATATGTATTACTTGTCCCGTGACTTCCTCATCATGTGACTTCTGTCCCCTCTACTTATTCCATCGGTTCGCCTATTACCTAGCTTTCATGGATCTCGCAGGACACTTTCCCATCCCCTGTTCCTGTCATTGTCCTAGCTTTGCAGATTAGGTTTGGGGTATCTATCGGCGAACCAACGGTACACGTGTCTTCATGATCTCATATCGAGTTGCGTAACTGCTCATACTAGCCGCGGTAGGACATTCTTTTGTACCTTGCATAAAGCCTCTTATTGGAAACTAGCGCCGCGCTAGTTACTCTTTATGACATGGGATCCACGTGGTTGCTTAGTGGTTTCCATGGGTGCAGTGTGTAAGGTACAACCAATGAGTCAGGGAGTCCGAGTCCGACGGACGCGACTGAATCATCATTCCATTCTTACCTGCTGCAACTTCGGCCAACAACTTCGGCCAACAAGGCTATACAAAGACCCACCAGGCCTTGTCAGGGGGATGGTGCGATATCCCCTTCTCTTTGTGTGCCTCTGCCACTGGTCTCACTCTAGAGCCCTGGAACACAACCGAAATACCAAACCAGTGGACTCTCTAGGTACACCCTATTCCCGCATTCCTTGGCCAGATCTTTGGTGGATGAACGTCTGATGATGCGAGTTGGAAGCTCGTCATCATTTTAGTGCAATTACGGGCGTCTTTGGTGTCAAATCGCTTGCCATGGGGTACTCATGAAACAGTAGCGACTCCTCTAAGGATACAGCTCCTTACTCAGGTTGTCCCGTGAAGGAGCCAAGTAGCCACCGAAGGTTGACGTGGTACATTTTAACCCCCGTACAGAGGTGCAACCGTTTCGGATGGATATATACTCTGTCATTAGTATGTTGCTGTATTGTATGTTTACAGTTGGTTTGGTTTTTTTTTCGCCCAAATTTCTTTTGGTGTGGGCCCTGGGTCCTATATTTCTTTTATTTTAAGGGTCCATCCTTGGGTGTGGGCTCTCTGAACCTGATATTATTCATTGGCGTCCAGCAACACGGAACGTATGAGGTTTTCCGAGTGGGCCCATATGGACCCTTCGGATACTAGGACGCATCCTGACCTCGTACCTTCAGATCAACCCGCGTACATACCCTTTCGAGTTTTTGTGACACGAAACGGACCGACATTCGAAACGGGTGAATCTGCTCTGCCGCTGGCCCGGGCGGAACGAGGATGTCATGAGAGACATGACATGTGTCAGGCTGCCAACCATCGACCACTGGCACCGAACGGTCAGAGCGCAGTTCACTGGGCCAGCATGATCATGTTCGGTTCGTTTCTCGCTGCCGCCCAATGTGGTCATCACAGATATTTGTAGGTGACACTAACTCAGCTTGACGGAGCTTACAGACGTCCGATGTCCAGTGTAACCCGCGTGGTTATGTCCTTTCTTTGCGCCACGCAAATTCAGAGCCGGTCTCAGGCTGTAAACAGACGGTGAAGTTGGCGGGCGCCTGCATCCCCCAGTTTACGGAAATATGTTAACGGTTGGGCTTTCAACTTCAAGTCGAAGACTCCCACGCGCCCTGACTCGCCACACCCTTGGGACAGGCTATGATCCCGACGCTCCTAGTCAGATGTCGGGCAGCTTTAGTCGCAGCATTTTGGCCGCGCTCGGACTCGAATCCTTCAGAGACCATCGCGACGAGAACCTGTCTCCATCCTGTCCACTCGGACATGCCGCCTGACGATTCGTCTCTGTTTGCCCTGGCAGAGGCTATCGCCCGGAAAATCTCCCGACATCGAGCAGAGATCGGACAGGACGGGGTTTTGGAACCTGCCGTGTCACAGGAAGTGTGTCGTTTACCATCATCACACTGAATCCGCCACTCAAGTCGTGACTTTGACTACAAAGTTACTGGCCACAGAGGCCGTGCTTTTGCCGGCGTTTCGCGCTTTCTCGGACATCCTATCACCTGTACGGCCAGTGCACCGTATTCCTAGAGAAATCCTGTTCAGGGTATTTTCCCTTACTGGTGTGGGGGCAGAGGTTGTCCCTATATCACAGGTGTGCAGTCGATGGAGACATATTGCTTTGCGTTCCCCGAAGCTGTGGACATCTTTCGGGACGCGCGATCTTACACCTATGCTCCCCGTGTTCATAGAAAGATCTCAGGGTGCTCCCCTGGATGTTTCTGTGTGCATCGATTCTGACGATATTCATCGCATGGAGCGCCTCACGGATCTTCATGTTGCCTCTTCGCAATTGCGATCGTTTGAGGTGATGATAACAGGTTCTTTCACAGATACCGCCAAGGATATTCTCTCTCGCTTCCGAGATCCCGCACCTTTACTAGTCACCCTTTCTATCCGGTTCGATCACGATCTTACCGACCCTGGTCTCGTACCTCTGGACGCAGATGACGCCTTTGGTCTCCTGTTTGGAAGGCAATATCCAAGGCTGTCTTCATTCTCTCTCAAGTTTTTGCGTCCGTGGACTACCCCTTTATCCGAAACTTTAACTACCCTCACACTCGCTTCGCTCTTCTTGTCAGCAAATGATCTGTATCCGTGCCTCAAAGCCGTGCCCAACCTTAAGTTCCTTGCCTTGCTAAACGTCATCTCCACCCTTTCAGATGACTACACCGGGGCTCCGGACCCCATATCTTTAGATCGGCTAAACACTTTATACGTACATCAACCGGGGGGGCATTACAAGCATTTTGAACACCTGATGTCCCACCTTCAAATCCCACGTCTGAGCCTCGCGTGCATCTTGATGGGGGAGAGCGATACCTTGAACGACGATTTCATCTCGACTCTGACGCACCCAGTCAGGCTATCCCACAGACTCACAAGGCTGGTCCTGGAGTTGGATGGCGAACCAGCTTCAAAATTCTATCTGCACGGGGTGCACGATGAAACTTTTGTCATCTCTTTATGTCTTCCGACCACCGCAGTGCCACAGATATTCGGCGCAGGGGGTATATCCCTAGGGTCGGTGTTGGCCGACACTTCCAACACGACCGAGTTTATCCTACGCGTAGACGGAGAAAACCAGACGATATCGGTGGAAAACCTGACTTACGTTTTCCACTGTCTCTCGGCGATAGAAACGCTCGTCGTCACTGGCATGCCTCTTGACAACGTGGTCGGCGCACTAACCCTGCTGCGCGACGAGCTGCAGTCTCCCATTCTCCCTCGGTTGCGGAGCCTCTATGTGCGCAGCATCGGCGCAGACCCGCTCGCGCTCGTGCGTTATGTGGGCCATAGATTGGAGCCGGGATTGCCCTACCCTCGGATCGTCTGCCCCGCGTTGCTCAAGGACGCACTCGGATCTCGGTTCGAGGTCGAGGCTATTGAGGACTTGGGTGCCACGGGCTTTCCCAGGCCGTTGACAGTGCCCGAACCAATGCAAGAGTTCCTGAAGGCAAACTTGGATTGGGTGAGGGCGTATGTCTGTTGCGGAGGATCTCTAGCTGACGTCCTTTTTCGTTCAGGATGAGTTGGATTGGCTTATGGAGAGGAAGCATTGGAACTGGAACTGATCGCGTAAGGTCAGCGTTTCTGCTGCCCCCCGGAGATGATACGAAGCTTGTCGATGTTATTGTACCACTTCCTGTGTTGCCTTGTATCCGCCCTATCTCTTTGCGTGTTAGAAGTTTTCAGTACAAACCCTACTTGGTTATGATATCCTTCTCTTTCTACACGCCTCATACCCTTGTTGGATACTGTACCCCCTTTCACTCTGCGTCGTACCATATTTCGTTCTTTGTGCCACCTACTCTTGTGTGGGTATTGCACTCATTTTCATTCATACGACTGTTTCATTTCCGAGTTCCATCTTATACTATTCGCCCGATTGGAGCCCGAAACAACCACTCGTAGTCTTCGTAGTCGCCTTGCTCATTCCCCCCTACTTTTTTCTTCCATCTAGTAGCCTCCCGAACTCGCGCACGCACCTGGTCGCCCGCAGAATCGTCTGAGGGGTTTGTCATATCTCAAGTCTTAGGGCCGGCGTGGGCAGACCCGTGTGCGAACGAAGCATGGAAGGGTGTCCCCTACCTTACTACTATGGCCACTGCAACTAAAGTCATTTCGCCGCAATGCTACGCAGGAAGGTGCATTCCTCCCTGTTCCATGTTTAGATTATATACGATTACGCACTCTAAGCTAGTACAATGGGACGTCCTAATACCAAAGTTTCACAAGAATGCCAACAAGGTTGGATTGAAATATTTTCGGCGTACTCTCCTAGAAAGGTTAGATATGTCCTCTTGGGCGTGAGGGACGATGGGTAACCAAGAATGACGATAAGACCAGCTGAGTAATACACGTTTGTGAAGAAAGTGCGACTGTGCATAGATTACAATTAGATGGCTGAATTATGTCCAGTTACGTCGTTTGAGTATCCAGTCCATTTGGCTCTACATCGTGCTGGTAAATGTGACGCCCTTCAGAGACTGGAACAGGATGACACGTACCGTCTCAAGATTCATTTTGAGGAACTTCTGCATTGGTTCCGGTACAGCAAACGGTTTCGGGAATTCGCCGGGCTTAAGGTCCTCAACTGCTCTGATGTCACCGTACCGAGTGCCGACGGAACTCCTCAGCGACGTTGGGCACACGACCTGGGGGACTGGAAGTTCTGGCTCTAGCCTTTGTCCCAGGAAGCGTATCAAACCCAGACTACTTTCTCCGATTCCTCGGACGTACAGGTTGCGCAGCCGTCGGAGGACGGGTCGCCCAGAGTCGTCCCGCAGCCGGTTCATGGCAGCGACAACATTGTCCAAGGGCATTCCTGTCACGACCAGAGTATCCAGCTCTGGTAAACATCGAAAAACGTGGAAAAGATTGTCCACTGAGACGCTAGAGTTGGCGTCGTCCCCGCGTAAGATGAATCGGGTCACTTGAGAAATATTGGCAGATATAGAGCCCAACGAGAGGCAGGTGGCATTGAAAATGCGCGGCATAGTGGAGGTCGGGAGACAAAAGGAGAATGCGAGGCTATCTTCATGTACTCCATACAGGTAGAATTGGGACTCTGGTAAACTATCCAGATGCATGACTAGTTCGGTAACTGTCTTGAACATCCTGTACGAATGTTCAGGGCTCTCCGGGATATCGTCTTCGACTACGGCGCTATCTGACATGAAGACACAAGCCAGATCAAGGCGTGGGATGGTAAGATGGCTGAAAAGATGGTTCGAATGTTTCAGAGCCCCGCGCGGCTGGTGAATATACAGAGCGCGTAGGCGGTCGAGCGCAATGGGTGCATCCGATCCGGAAAAGTTTTCTGAAAGAGTTGATATGGTGTTCAAGAGGGCAAGGGTTTCAAGATTAGGGACGGATCGGAGGGCGGGATATAGTTCATCGGCGGAGATAAAGATGGAGGTTAATGTGAGCGATTTGAGCCGTTCGGAGAGTAGGGGTGGCCAAGGATGTAGATTCCTGAGGAAGAGAGTGGAAACAGCCGGCGCCTCCCGATCAAAAAGCATGGCAAAACAATTACTCTCGTCGAAAGGAACTGGCTGGGGGATTGAAGCATCAAAATCGAACCGAAGCGAAAATTCACTCAGTACAGAAGCGTGGCTGCGGCAACGGGAGAATATACCCTTGACCTCGTCTGTGAACGGCCCCGTTACGGTAACGTCCAAGGAGCGTAGACGCGGGAAGGGTAGTTCCAACAGACGCTCGAGTCGTTGGATCTCGTCACAGTTGGTGTGGAGGGAAACGTCTAGAGAGAGATCTCCAGATCGCCTCAAAGCAACTGACATCATGGGGGTAAAATCATCTGGTTGAAGAGACGACCAAAGCTCGGGGGTCTTGAGGGCAATGTCTCTCCACCGGCGGCAGACATGCGACACAGGCAGAATTTTCTTCCCTGACCCCACAAGACCGAAAATTTGAATCAATACTTCGCGTGGCAGACGGTGTGCAGGCCGGATAGGGTTGAGCATCTCTAAAAATGTGTGAAGAGCGGGGGAAAGAACACCCTCGATTGCAAGTAACTGAACTTGGATTGAGATCAGCCTAGAAAGAAGTCAAGACAGAATACTCACGTCATGAATCATTTCTGGGTCGTTGATCTTCTCTGCAATTAGTGCTCTCTCTCGTCCTATCTTCATCGCAAAGGCTTCTGCCAGCTGAAGTAATGACAGGTCCTCGTCCAGATGCCGTCGATGAGTCTTCGGAAACCACATAGAGTTGAGGATCAAAGGAACTCGCCCTAGGAGCACAAACATCGCGGTAAGGAATGCCATCAGCGCATCGTTAATCATCGTAACTGCGAGAACAAGGGGGGCAATTCGAACTGCCCACGCGGGCTGGGGACGGCGCCAGCGCGTGTTCGAGGTTCGGAGGGTCAACGGAACGGAATGGAACTGGCACGCTTTAATTAAACCTGACCACGTGACTCTCGGCCAGCCCTAGTACTAGTACGAGTGCATACTCAAAAAACTGACTCGGAGAACAGTGGGTTTCTTCACCGCATAGATAGTAAAATAGTCACAGGGTCCAAGTAAACCAAGTACACAGGTGCGTGAATAGGCTCTGTGGCATCTGTAAAACCAAATGCATTTAGAAGCTGTTTAGGATGGTTTCCAAATGGTCCTGAACGCTTCTACTAAACGCTTCTAAACACCTCCTGTTCTGTAGATGCGTATAACTAGGTCTGGTACTCGCAACTCGGGGAAGCCCAGCCACTCAGCGATGGTGTTAACCATCCCGGATAACTCGGGTTACTCCTGAGACTCGCGTCCATCTTCCTCCACGACCTCGTGCCAGTGCGCGCTGGCCCTGATCGCCCTGAAGTAGTTCATTGCAAAGCTGTCGGTCGTGGGATGAACGCTCGTACTCAGACGCGATTTCGCAATTTACAAACCTAGTCAAATCGGGTGAATCGATCCTCAGGTCTTGGTCCTTGGTGGCAATGGTGAGAAAACCTTTCCGTGTGAGAAAAGTCATGATAGTGAACGGGCGCTGGCTGGCACATACAACTGCGCGCAGTACAACTAGTAAACGTGCGTCTATCATTCCAAATGGAGCTACCTGTCAATGCCGTATAGGTGACACTCCATTGCACAATCTGCCGGGAGACGGACAGTCTGCAGTGGCAATGGCAAGGGTCCTCATCGAAGGTGGCGCGAGCCTGGATCTCCGGTGCAAGTACGGCGAGACTCCGTTGCACAGTGCGTCGCGAAGGGGCCTTGTCGAGGTTGTGCAACTGTTGCTTGACCACGGCGTCGACATAAACTCACAGAGGGACAAGCTCTGGACTCCGTTGCACCTGGCGGTAAAAACTGAACACGTCCGAATTGTGGAGATCTTACTGCCAGTGGAGCGTGGGCGGATCTGCATATGCGGAACGAGGAAGGCCGTACGCCTTCCCAGCTGGCATCGAAGCAGGGTTTCCACGAACTTGCGCAATTATTATCGGAGCATGTCAGTGGCAGGACATAGGACCTAGCGAAGGCGGGATCGTATCTTAGGGTGTTCATTCTGGACCCAATCTAGTTACGCGCGTAGTTCTTGGGTTGTGCAACTAACCGGTATAACACATATATAGTCTAGAGACCGTCACGGTGGTCTCATTTCACAGGTTTATCGCGTCCACCCGCTGAGATGTCGGCTCGCAAGGCGCGAGCTTCAAGTTCAACGGTCAGATGGTGACGAGATACTGAACCCTTGTATCTGTGCCCGTACGTTGTCTGACACTGTCCCCCCTTCCCCTTATGGATTGTGTGTATCTTTTCCGCTGGCAAGACATGACTTGATAGACTGTGTGAGTGCTTGGAATGAAGATGTGGCCAAATAAGCAGGGAGAGGATAGGAAGACAACGCTGATATGGTCGACGCTTTCTTTATCTTGGACTTACAAGCCCAGACACATGAAACTCTGCAATTTAGGAACAGCGCATTTACATCCACCTCGTCAGCCTTTTAATATAAAGTAAGAATATCCGCGGTGCATAAAATAAAGCATAGGTACCAACTCTCAGATGTAGACAGGTGCGTACCCACTTCTATTGGGTGGGATGGGTGCTCCCGAATCAGGCTGTGGCGGTATAACTAGGTCTGGTATTTGCAACTTGGGGATGCCCAACCAATCAGCGACGGTGTCAACCATCCCGAGCAAGTCGAGTTGCCTCTGAGACTCGCGTCCCTCTTTCTCCACGACCCCCTTATGCGCCCTGGCCTGGACCACCCCAAAGTACTTCAACACGACGCTGTCGGTCGCATTTGCGAGGCCTGGCACCCACATCAACTTGCGCAGAATCGTTAACGCGATTTCAGGGACTGTTTCCTTGCTTCTTAGGTGCGGTTCCAATTGGAACGCCATAATCGAGAAGTTTTGGAGCGGGCCGTTCAGGAGGAGGCTCCTGAGGTATTGGGGCGAGGACGCTTCTCTGTCGGTATCCGGGTCGCCTTGAGGCCGGGCTTGCCTACGTTTACGCTCTGACTGGTCGCCCAGACACAACCAGTCATACACTTTGAGGATGAACAGTTGCTCTTCGAGGTTCTGCACGACCGGTAAACGCCCTCGAACAGCTCGCGCGCGGAACTGATCCATGACGACATGGTTCGCAAGACCAAGTGCGCAGGACGCGTGGACGGTCGAGGGACGACCGACCATGGGCATGCTGAACACAATCTTGTTGCCAGAGCGCAGGATGGCGTCGACCCCGACCTCGTACCAGCGGACAGTCGAGGACCCCTCGAGGAATTTGAAGACCTCTTCCAGAACTTGCAGGCAGGCCATGGACATACGCTTCCGCGTCTCACCCGGCACTTTCGAATTGACACTTGTCTTCATATGTTCATCGATGCTCCGCAAAAGGCCATCCTCGGCGAGTAGCTTTTCAACCGTATCGCGGGCATTTCCGGGAGAGGCAGACAATACAAAAGCGGGAAGCGCAGATGAGAAGATGCTAAAGACGTCGAAGGCGCCGAACGGGTCCTTGGCGTATATCTGGTCATGGCGCAGGCGCAACTCCCCAGCAGAGGAAGACCGTTCCGCAGGATTGGTAGGGTCCGCACGCAGCACCGCAACGATGCGGAGTCCCTTGGCGACTTTGTCTATGAGTTCGAGCAGTTGACCGTACCGTTCAGCGGCATGGACTGACAACCTTTCCTGGACCTTGGTGCGGAGCTCCTGTGGTGATTCGTCCCGCAACGTGGAAGCGCTGGATAAGCTGGCAATGCTGAGAGTGTCCGGACTGTCTATGCCAGGTGGATCAGGCATCATGGAGACATTATCGGATCCTTCGCGCGATCCTAACTTGTTTGGACCGTAGAGAGACTCGCGAACGTCGGCATGTATCTCTTCGAACCGAGAGCGCGCAGAAGCGGAGGCTGTAGGCTGGGTGATACTGAAGGTGCCGACCATCGTTTCCAGGGTCTCAAACACCGTACTGAAGTCCAGCGACGGCCTTTCGACGTACGAAAGGACGTCCCGTATCAAGACCAGGAAATTGACCAGGTGTCCGTCGTGCACAATGCAGGACCAGGCATCGTACCCGTCAGACGCCACGCGCTTTTCTACCTCCTCGAGTTCGGCTTGACTGCGCCAACCCTGGCTGTTGGTGATTGCCCACGTCTGCAAATGTAGCGCCAACGACAATAAACGTGGAGGTACCCGCAAGGAAGGTGTTGGGCCCGCTGTGGAGAGCGAACGGAGGATAAGTTTGTGAAATGTCAGAGCCCGGATGCATGCGGCGCGCAGAGCGGCGGTAGAGTTCTGACTCATGCGAAACACGTCTGACGAGTTGATGAGTATGTTTGTCGCTCTTCTGTACTGGGGGGTATCGGCCCATTGGTCTAGGACCGAGAAAATTGCGTCCAGTGCTTCAACACATGCGATGGCGCGAGCAACGCTCGCGGTTTGCGAGAGCTCGCGTGAGGACATGCAAGTCATCAGATGCTCCCCTACCCTATCCAAAATCCCATCCGCTAGAAGTGCTTCCATGGTGGCCGTCGCGTCCATAATGAAAGGAGAGTGGATGAGTGCCGGAAGTCCCGAGACGAATTTGTCCATGACGTCCTCGTCTACATCTTCGAGTAACCATTGCAAAGCGAGATGGTCCAGGCTGGCAGCTCTCTGTTCGGTGTCGGCGAGCAGGTCCCGAGACCGGTTGCGTTGAAAAATGGCAACAATAACGGAACGAAAAGAGATTGGAGGGGATCTCTTCTTCGCCAACATGGGCAACCTGAACAAGACGAACCGCAGGACGATGACACATGGGCGCAGGGGGTTGGTAAGGGCAGTTTGGTATGGGGAGCTACTGACGATGAGAGGCAGGACGCTGAGGATGAGGTACGCTGAGAGGAGCACGATGACACAGTATCTCGCGGTGAGGCCCACTGTATTGTTGACGGTATGAAGGAAGTCGCTGAACGCAAAGAAGAATAAGAAGACGGAGATGTGGAGGAGGACCGGGATGCTTTCGACCATCCTTCGCATCTGAAACTTGGTCAGGCCCTGGAAGAGATATGCGCGCACTCGGGCGCGTTTTGGGGGCGGAGCGCTTAGTTGAGAATATTGTAAGTACTCTCGTGCCCATTGTTGGATGAGGGTTGACATAAGCGCGCATGTCAAGCTGAGGAACAGGCTGAGGAACATGAGGATGTTTATCCGGATGGCAATCGCGGAAGCCGTGAAGCCCTGCGTAGGTGGAACAGTAGACGGGGTGGAGGGAGCATTCGTTTGCGACTGGGCGACTAACTGAGTGAGAAGCGCCACCGTTGCACCGCCGGTGTCCGGCAGAAGGGTCTTGTATGTCTCGATGATGAAGGCCGAAACGACCGCAGAAAACAGACCCGTCTTTGGGGCAGCGTCAATGGTTTTGTCTCGGAGTCATGGGAATAAGCGGCGGAGGACGTACAAATATCAGCATCGCGTCCGTCTCCCCTTTCCATGTCTCAGCGAGCTCCGTGTCGTGCTTGTCAGCCGCACTTTCATACAACTTCCAGATCTTCCAAGAGGCCGACTCGAATCCGGTCTCTGTGCCAGGCACGTGAGAGGGCGGATCACCGAAAGGTAAATTGATGGAAACACACACCTCGGCCATTGTCGACATCAGCCAGGTGCCCAGGGGTTCCTGCGGAACGGTGCCGAGTTGCTGCCGGTCAGAGCGCGCACAGGGATGGTTTCGTCAACAATAAAGTGAGACAAACCTTGGCCGGCGCCTTCCGTGTCCCTTTGACCAGATGGCGCAGTAGCTGACATGACCGTTCAGAGCAGCAAAGTTGCCGGGGAAAAACTCGTTCCGAGAAAACGCACGGAACGCCTGGACGGTAGTAAACATGGCGGGTATCATGGCCATGACATGTCATGACTGTTCAGTCGCCGCCATCTCGGGTACTGTAATAAGATCTTGCCCTCTCGGGCGCTATGACTACTGTATACAATTTGATAAGTCATCTCGCGCGCTTATCCGTAGAAATGGCACAGAAAGTCCATTGTCTCGCCATTGAAACTTGACTCTTACCGGCGCTTCAGAGTTGTCCCTGGCTGGCTTAGTGCATGCGCCCGGGTCACGATCACCTTGTCTGCCCATTGATTGTGGCCCGACGCCCACACGCAACGCCGCGTTCAAGTTGGCAATGACACTCCCACGGTGTTATGCATCCCCCAAACCCAGGCTGTGGTACTGTATGCGGGACCGTGCGAAAGGGCCTATTGAGCGCGCACGCAACGAGATTTGCATAAGCAGTGGGCGCACCTGGACGAGACCCGACGAGACCCGACGAGGCCTACAGTAACTTACGGTCAGGTCTGCGGCATTGAATCTAAGATTGAAGACGAGCGCTGGGCCACAGATGGGTTTTAGGGCAAAAGTGCAATGCCCCCCAGGCACTCCGACGTGATCAGCTATACAGTATCACCCTGTGATGCCGAGGCACGATGCCTTGGCGCGGAAATCACTAATGGGGACTCGGAGACTGTGAGAGAGACTGACCCGGAAGGCCCAGGCACACGGATCTAAGCAAGCACAGTGATAAGTCGAGGTATTTTCCACACTCCTCGCGCAAAACACGATGGTCCCGATGGCGTTTAGTACAGTCGAAAAACTCGAGCCGGTACCCAGGGCATTCGCCAAGTACAGTGGAGGCGCTCATAATGAATAACGCCCAAATCATCTGCCATGTCAACATTCCTCGAGCTTTCCGACTCGGACGTAGATAGATCCTTCTATGCTTAAATCCCCGGGTAGTCACTTGGGCCTTGAGCAAGCACAAGGAGGGGATCAACATCCGCAAAAACAGGAACGCCAGTTCTAAAAAAAAAAGGATGTAGTTTTAGAGGTGAATGCCGGTCGCTACTTACAATAATCGAAAAGTGTCGCTTACAGTAGCACCCCCGCGGGCCATGCGTTATGGGCGTTTCCGCTGTACAGTCCGAGCACAATCAACAAGACGTCGATCGCGTCAGATAAAGAGTGCGATTTTTCTCGAAGGTCGTTCCGTTCCGGCGGGTATCGAAAAATCATCACGATCATACAGTAAGTATGTGACGGCGTAGGGTGGCGTTCCCGGGCGTCCCCCAAAGTCCGAATTACTGTACCATACGATTGATTTTGCAAGTTTTGCATACACGCAACGTACAGCCCCGGCCGCGCCGCTTACGCGTGTTTATTTGCTGATGACGCTTGTCACTTACGATACCTGTGTGCGTCCCGAGTCAGCTGAGGCTGAGTGCAACGCTCAACTCGGTCAACTCGGCCCTACTGGGGAGTCATATGACAGGGTACCCCAGCCAAGTGAAACGCCAGTGGTGCAACTGATCCGCGTCGAACCCGGAATCGGTCATTCATTCGTGACTCAGGGGGGAATACGGTATTTTTCCCCAGCACTTCTAGCGCGGATCAAGCACAAAGTAAAATCGTTCCGATTGTGAGATCACCAGCTAGTACTGTATCATATTTCACGGATGCGTGAGTATGATAACAGTTGATGAACACTGAAGACGAAGTCGTAAGCGCAAAAGGAATACTAGAGGGTGTAAAATGAAGCAATAGCGGATACAGCATCAGAATCAAATATAAGCGTTAATTTGTCTCTCTTTTCAAGTAAAACTACGTCCAAGAATACGACGAGTGAAGATAAGTTCAGTTCAGGGGGGGGGGTGATACAAAAAAAAAGTCTCGAGTCTGAGTAAAGCCGGACGGAGCGAAGGCGGGTGGGGGGAACCTCAGCCCGGCCTGCAGACTGCCTAAGTGCGCCGTCGAATCATATTATCAGCACTGTATGAGAAGCGAACAAGAAACGAGGGCACGTACGGTGGTGGGGATACGTCTAACTATGGGCAGGGGGCGGGGGGTCTGGTATCATCACATGCATCGGACGCATGGCACCAAAGCTAGACTGGTGTTGTAGGACGTGGGTACCCCCCATGTTGCCATTGCCACGAGCGTTGGTGTTACCACGGATAGATTCCAGTGTCGTGCGCGACGAAGAAGTGCCATTGCCCTTGACCCCTGTCTCGTCTGGACCATCATAGCGTGGCGCGGGCTTGCGCCGCGTACTACTAAAAGTGTTCGCGCGCTCCAGCAGAATTACCTCTCCTGTGCCGGCATTGTGCGACCCCTGGCGCGCTGGCAGCTCCGGGTTGGACGCGCGGCCGTAACTACCGTTTGTCTGCGTAGATCCGCGGTTAGATTGGGAGTGGGGGTGAGGATGCGCGGGCATGGGATAGCCAGCAGCAACTGCCTTTTCGTGCTCAACTGTGCTAACTTCCTCGTCAGATGCAAGGAACGTCTGGTCCGCCTCAAGAGTCGGTAAAGCAGCATGAGCCTTCTGCAAAGATGTCCTCGCGTAGCTACTGTGACGCGAATTGCCCATTCCCACGGGCAGCGACCATCGGTGGACGTTGCCATCGCCCTCGCTACGAGAGCGGGGGTACTGGTAGCGGCGGCGGAGAAAGCAATAGAGGAGGGCAGCAAATGCGGCAGCGAAGAAGGCAATCCCACCGATTATTCCCCCAGCGATAGCGCCGGTATGAGAATGGCCTGACGATGCCGCAGAAACAGCTGACGGAGAAGGGCTTGGGGAAACAGGGACATTGGTTGAAGAGGAGCTGACGTCGTATTGAGGGATACAGTTTGTGTTCGTGCCGTTCATAACGAAGAACGGGGACGAGGTGGACTGAACAACATCTTGGACGTTGGCCAACATCTGATACCAGCCCTGTGGAACAGTGACTGAGGGCCACGTCCAACTGGCTGAAGATGGATCCAGTTTAGATGCAATGAGCACATTAATTGCCGGTAGATAGGAATTGCCATAGCCATTGTATTGTCGCTTGGCCCCGGGTTGCGGAATAATCGAGGAGGCGGTGCTCACTGGCAGCGGTGCCTGTTGAGAGACATTGATGTTCGATATGTTGAGAGACAGTTGGGCTGAGGCGCCCACGTATCCCCAGCGAACCATAGTCATGCCGCACGTAAACATTTCGCCAACAGGCTGGAAGATGAAGGTTGGCGCAGTGTTGGCACTCGTCGGGGTAGCAACGGCTACAGTCGTGGTAGCGAGGGTTGAACCAGGCAGGTCCGCCATGATGAAAGAAGTGGTCAGGTGGGAACTAGGGCCGCCAAACTAACTTCTGCATGGGAAAAAGAGAAGTAAAGATAGAAACGTATCAGCAAAACCTGCAAAACAGCTTGGACCCCCTTTTCCGTGGAGACCGACGCAAAGTAAAGGGTCCGGAGAAGAGAACGACTCACGAGAGAGCAGTATGAATGAGTCGCAACTGCTGCCAATACCCGTTCTGAAGATGATACAACTGGAATGAGGTCACCTCGGGGATGATGGGGTATGTGCGAAGAAAAAGGGCGTTCGTACCTCAACCGAGCTGCTATGTCACGAGGCGCAGGACCCTTTGAGCGGGGAAACGAAAAAGGTGCGGGGCGTGAGGACTCGGAGGGAAAGAGGACCACCTCCAAGGTAGAGGGAGGGAGAGGGATGGAGACGACCGCACCAAGAGGATGATGGTGATGGGAGTCGAAACGAAGCCCACTGGCCGGACTTGCGAGTCGTCAGGTCAGCCTAAGCGCAAGATAGGGATAGGCCTTCAGTTAACCCCACAAGCCAGGGCGAACACTAGTAAGCCGACGTCCCTTCAGCCACATCGGTACTAAATTTGGTCATCCTTCTGCCGGCCGACCGAACTTATCAGTCCCTGTGACCATAGCGGCGTGCTGATGAGAGACCTTGCGGTGGGCAATTATTCATCCGCTGCAAAGGATGGGTTTGTCAGAAGCAGAAGATGACCGTCGATGCTCAAGAGAGAAAAAAGACGCTCACGACACACCACGTCGTCAGGCTCCGCCGTTTTGTCTTCGTTCCCAAAGGCCGCCGATAGGAGCGGCGGTAAGGGTCCGATGACACCCATCACGGCCGATCTCTACCGTGGCCGTGGCAACACAACAACGACTCGAAACATCCTCTCTGACCACTGGATGGGAGTCGTGGTGGGGTGAGCTGCCAGCCGCCACGGAAGCACAATACTGAGAATCAGAAAGCAATAGAAATCACCTCGATCGACCCTAGCGCAAGTGCAACCAACATACCCTGGCCTCGCATTACGATCAGCGTCGCGATATACAAGGAATCTTGACCGTCACTCGTGAACTTGAAGTTAGGGCGGACAACGATATTCCTTTGCTCCGCAGCTACCCGCCCCCTCCCTAATAACTTCACTTTGGGGGTCCATTCTTCATCTTTGGCGTGTCCCGCGTCCGAGTCAACAACCTCCTTCCCACAGTTCCTAAAACTCAAAAGAAATGGCAGAAAAAAAATAGAAAAACACGAGGCCAAGCTTCGCCCCGCGCCCCATCCATAAACAGGAAATGTGCGTTCCGCTCCGGAGCAGAGCTCGGGTCCGGGGTTCGATTCCTTTTTTTTTTCTCACCCCCCAAACCCCTCCACCCTCCAGTTAAAAAAAAAAGCTCATGCTGTCTTTGTGCTGTGCGTGCTGCAGGATTTTTTTTAAATCTAGCACTACTTCTTCCCGTTCCGTAAGGGTCAACATGGTGCTGTATAAAGTGCGTCGCCTTCACACCTCGCAATGGCAGAAGCTTTTCCCTAAGGTGGTGCGCTACATCCGAGCCTCCGAAGCGCAACCGAAGCACTCTCCCGGTGCTCCACAACTCGGAAATCACCCCCGCGTGGCACTATATTATTGGAGTGACCGGCGGAAGAAGAGCAGTAGTGCCGGTTCAACCTTGGCGCCCAGCATCGGCCATAGCCAGGAGTGGAGAAGCCTTCCATACAAGCCAAAGTGCTTACATTGGGTCCCGCAAACTCCATGTATGATATATGTCCTGCCGTCACCATTGGCATCAACGTCATGATCAACAGACGACTTAACGACTTAAGAAATATAGTAGCGGTGCATTGTAGGTTGATCTATAAAATATGCCTGGTCATACAGATGTAATGATGGTCTAAAATTAGCAAAGAGGTATAGAGTGAAATATCATAGTCAATCTTCCGGACGTCGTTGACGCAAGGAGAGTGTGAGCCAGCCACTACTCCTCCTTCTGCTAGACGCCGAAAGGCCAACCTTTTGAATCTTTGCCAGTCTGCAGATGCTCGGATTAGGGGACCTAGAGGATCAGTGGAGTGGTATCGAGAGGCGGACCTTCGAAGACCGGTCCATGCGACGATAACGGCGACGAGGGTGGACGCGACAGACATCCCCATGAAGGCGAACGGATGGTCTTCCATATGGCTTGTAAGCTGAAGGCCGGACCCATGAGAAAGGGGGTGTGTGACGGGCTACAAATGGGGAGAGCAAAGAACGGGGCTTACATTCATACCAAACAACCCTGCGATCAGGGCCCCCATACCTATCCCCATGGTGCCTATCGACACCTACGAAGTGCTCGGACGTTCAGAAAAAAGTAGGTGCGGCGGCGTTTTTCGTCACCTTCAGATCAAGTGCCAGCAATGCGTTCCTATTCGAGTCTAGAATAAGTTCAACTATCTCTTGGGTCGATTGGACATTGCCCTTTTGTGCGACACGTGCGTGAGCGAAGGCGCCCTGTTAAAGGCGAAAGGGTACCACGAACATGGATGTTCTCAGCTTCGTTCACCATCTCCTCGACTTGTTTCGAGAATGTTTCTAAAAGTAGCTCAAGCTCTTCGTGATCGCTGAGTTGGCGATGGACGTCGTTCTTCCTGTCGGTCAAATACATCGCCGCCAGGTCCTCATCTATCTCCGAACGGTAAAAATCGGCGCGACTGGTCCAAACAGACAGAGTTCAGGGGCATAATTAGCTCACCTTGCTCCAAGACTTCCTCAAAGGCCGCCTGAACCTGTTCCGAACCAAATCAAGGGCAATTAAAGGGGTTCAAGGCGGCGAAAAAGTCATCCCCACCAGTTTGACACGATTCTGGAAGCTTGTCAGCCGTCGAGAATAATGTAAGAGACGTTTGAATTTGTCGTGGTCAATATCATCTTCGAGTTCTGCGAGTAGCCCGCCGACAAGGTTACGAATGAACACCATCTCGGCCTCTAGGGCGCTCACGACGGAGATGAATATGGACTCCAACGCTCTGGAAAGTCTTGGCGAAAGTGAATAGCTCTTGACGACGCCACTTACCGAAACTCGTACGGCAGGCCATAACCCCTCGTCTTGAGATTATGCTGAAAGTGAAACATTGATAACGCAACGACATTACCGGAGAACAGGTGGACGCACTTCTAGATGGTACAGGAACACAGAATGCAGTCGAGAGTCAGAGGATCCGTAAGTGTCGAACAAAACCACGGCATCTGCTTTGACGAGCGCTCGGATATGGAGCACGTTCACCTGGCGCATGATCGATAGATGATCAGTTAGTGAGAGTTTCATAGGGCGAAAAAAGCATGTACAAGGATGGCTTCGCGCCGCGGAAGAATGGTGGGAACGAGATTCGGGATCCTAGAATCGATCTTGCGTAGATCTCGGGGCTGTCGAGGCGCCCAAGGTCACCTGGGTTGACGCATGCAGTAGAACGGGGAGGCATCCTTACGTTTAGACGATGCTCGGTACACAAGTCCGACCTCTTGAACTGCCCTGAGATAGTTTTCACGTTCCCTGACGAATGGGAAGCACGTAAGCGACGATGACACGATCGAGAGGCGAAAGAGTGGCGCAGATGGGCATCAAACGTTCCCGCCGGTCTGGAAGGGCAGGGCGTGTTCGCAAGGAGTGCGTAAAAAAACTCGAGGCACGTCGTCATAATGTGAAGTGCCATCCAACGCAAGCTCATAGCACCATGCATGATTGGTACGCCCAGGGTAAACGATGATGACGATGGGTGTATGATCGAATGGTGATTCGCGTACCATCTGCGTCAAGGATTGTGCCTACGTGGGAACAAAATTGAGCCAGCTCGCAAAAGGGCAATGTGACGACGATGGTGACTCACAGCGCAACATGAGGTCTGTCTGTTGGCGGCCCTTGATCGCTTCTAGCACGGCTGCCTTGGCCGCTTCCTCGTGTGCGTCCGAGTCGTTCAAGAAACCAGATGGTCGAATATTAAACTTTGTAGCCCAGGACACCGTACGAACGTTGAGATGACCATTGGACGCGTTTATTGGAAATGAACGACAATGCTGGGGCAATGATGCATGACGCCATGATGGATTTGCGAATGTCGAGGATGATCTGATAGCATGACCGCTACTGCCGTACACGGGACGTGACGTGAGCTTGATGGAGGATACCCTATTGGATATGCATAACGAAGCGAGTCTCATGTGCACAATTACGGGACTTGTGTGAGGCGAGAGAAGGAGGGGGCGGGAAGGACAGGTCCCGGGCCAAAGGAGCGGGGCACTGGCAGTCGTCGACTCGACTCGCGGGGCAAGGCCGAACGCCGAATCACCTTATTCTCATCATGTGACTTGACCTCTTCAAAAATTCGAAAGGTTCCGCGTTTATTCACACACAAACCTTCACTGTCCCGATTACAGATTCGGGATCGGACGGTAGTCAACAATGGCCCTTTCATCGAATTTCAACTTCGAGAGGCTTTAGGTAGTCCATTTCCTATTCGCTTGGTGATACGCGATCTCTTACCCAGCGGGGAAATACGCAATTTCGGACCCCATGCTGAACCCTTCAGGGACATATCCCCCACGACTGCGCGAAATTAACCTTTCAACTTGCGCGTTTTTCAACATGTGACCCCTTGCCGGGGTCTCTTGTACATATGAGGCGTCCCAACTCATACGTGTACAAACCCCACCTTCCGGAGCAGTCCCTTCCGGCAGCCTGACAAAGAACCTCCGTTTTTCTTGCTTGTTTTTTTTTTTCCACGCTAGGGCAGACAGCACCATAATTCACGGTCCCCTTCTCGGCTTCTCGATAGAGTCGGCGCTTTCACTCCTCTGCCCCATATCCATATCATGACTAGCAACTGGAAACTAGCTTACCTCTTTCCCCTCAATGCCTGAGACGCGTCGACTCTTGGAAGCGGCCAGCGCCCTCTCTTGTGCACTTCGGGCAAACGGCGTGCCCCACGCTTTCTACGGAAGCGTCTTCGTTGCCGTGCTGACAAACAACCTGCAAGCCGACGTAAGAGCTCCACGCTATTCCTGCGCCGACAGACTTAAATTTCGTGACCTCATCGCGGTTCAGGATATTTTTTGCATCGTCGAAGGCGGGGCCGCGCATCCGTTTCGTCGTGTCAGGCAAGCTCTGACCGGCAGCGCGGACCTGTCCATCACACCCTCTCCCTGGAGTAATCGGTATATACTCTAATGCATTTCCTTCTCTAGCGTGCGACGATCTAGCTGAAATTTCTCTTCGCAGATTGCATGTAAAATATCACCGCTGCATCCCGGCGATAGAGGTACTCCCTTTTCCATACGGCGCAACTCGGGGATCGCACTAATGTAACCATCGCACTTGTCCAGATTGAAATTCTAGCCGCCGGGGAGAACGGCCCGCGGCGCCTTGATGCGCTCACAGTGGCAGCCGTCAGTCGAGTACCTTTCCTGACCACTTCTGAATTTGTGCGGGCAAAACTAAAGGCGTGGATGATGTACGTACAATTTACTGTTGTTCATACTCCTACGCCCCACGCCCCTTGTCTGATGCTTTGATATATTCTACTAGCCGGGGCTCTGAACGCGACGCACAAGACATTGTGTTTATCTTGGGCCGATACTGGAATAGCATCGACATCAATCGTATCCCCGAACATGACATGGAACGCTTTGTTGAGGTGGTGCGTGCGGCTGCGCCGGGATGGGCAGCCATAAAACGGAAGTATGGTATGTGAAAACGCAACGGGGACTATGAATACCTCGCAAAAGCCAATCAGAATCTTACCTCACACGCGATCGGGAGTATTTACCTAGGGCAGCTACGTTTCTTTCAACTGTAATGCTTCGCATCTGGACACGTAGGACATGTTCGTTAATATGGCACTTTGTGCCCCTATTCATGTATTGAATGTATTTGCAACCGCTTCGTCCTAACGCTGGCTCTCACAGAGATAGCTACCCGACGCCTCGTGGCAATGCCGGCTACTCGCGGACGGATGTTTTGACGCTTCCGAAACTTCTCCATTCGATAGACTTTTCCGAGTAGCACCCCAAAACCCGAAGTGAGGGTGCTGATCGGTGAGGACGTTGAAGGAACATGCCACGGAAGCCCTATACACGGCAGTGGACCTCCGATTGTACTTCTCACTTCTCTTGGCCAATCCACATTGCGCAAACGATGAGCGGAAGTCGATTACAGAGATGCCTTTATCAACTGGATCTGCTGCGAGGCACTGATGCCGCCCTCACATGCTTGTGCCGGGCAATTAAATGTGCCAGCACTCGGCCCATCAGAAGGGACCCATCAGTTGTCCGTATGTCAACCCAGGGCCTAGAGCCTGCATCGGTTGAAGTTTAAAACACAATGCCTATGAGTTTTGGACAGGCTAGAGAACCCATGATCTTACCATGCGCACACAGAGCACACCCAACCTCGGCGAGGCGCAAAGACAAAACCCAAAAAACAGACAAAGACAAAGACAAGGCAAAGGCCAAAAAAAAAAAAAAGAAGGCAAAAGGCAAGCGCCACTACCTATTTCAAGATAACGATTGCGCGTTCGCGCTTATCATGATTGACACCCTCCCCGGATGAATGTGCGATCCGGACTGCTGGTAGTACTACGGACCTTCTTCGGGTTCGTGAATGGATCGAGCATGCGATGTGTGTCGCATGGTAGTACTAAGCAGTTTGTCGCAACATGTGCCGGTACACCACCCGCTCATTTGTTATATGCCGAGCTGCCTGGCCTGGCGCATCCTGCTAGTGTAGTGGGGAAAGGACGGAAAGAAGGAAGCCACAGGGCCACCAAAAAAAAAAAAAAGAACCGCTTTGGCATCCTTCCCACCCTCCGTTCATGTTAATCCCGGATGGCTTTCGATGGCATCGCGAGCCATCATGGCATGATGGCATGCCACTACCCCTCTAGCCCCCACCCGGCGGGTGGATCGAGGGGATTTTCCCGAAGTGCGGGGTGTTTGTGTGATCGACTTTGATGGACAGTGCAAAGAAGCCTCTGCCGAATGGGGGGTAAGATGATGACAGCGGGGGATGTATGGCATCGCAGAAACGGGTCGGTGAAGGGCCAGTTCGAATTCGGGACTCCGAACTTGTAAGTCGAATCAACTTGCGCCACTCAACTTGAAGAATTGGGGGCCGACTCGGACTCGGATGCTGTGGCACTCTGATACCACAACGACGGGCACGGGGTCTCCATTCGTTCCTAACCTGAGGAGTCCGCGTGCGTCCATCCGACAAGCGTGTGCATTAATCAAACGATGAGATTGAGACATCTTATCTCGGCGAGCCCGTAGTCAGAGAAGACTCGACAAGCGACTCGGAGTTGGGGTTTGCGCTCAGTTCCGATGCTTTGTTTCACGTGTTGTCGATGTAACGAGGTTCGTATGGGACATATACTACGCTTTGCTACTAGGATACAGCTTCACCAATTTACCACTACTGACTCCACACCAGACACAAGTTCAGGTCCGACTCGGAGTCCTTACCACCTACGTGATCGCCGTGATGATGATTCACCCAGCTTCTTCAACGTATCATCGAGTACCTGCTTATCTAGTGATGCCGCGGTTCGAGCCGTCAGGTTGGCAGAGACCGCGACCGCCATATCGTCGAGGCCGGAAACTGGCGTGCCCACAATCCTACTCTGGTCGTGGGGAACTGCACTTATGTTACAGTATCACTCTCCTTCGTGATGGCCAAACCATCTGAATCCTGGAGATCCAGCTGATTTGGCCATCACCAGGATTCAGCAATTCTTCGTTGAGGAGCGCAGTCGGACAGTACGCTCCAAATTTGACATCCCCACTCCAATCGAAGTCGATCAGCATCACCCGTCCCGGGTTGTCCTTCGGTGATCGAATTCTCGAAGATCGCTATGAACCCATCCTCTAGCGTGAAATCCATCCACCAGTTGCCTGAGGTCTCCGGACCACTTCGAGAGGTGAGTACGTGCATGATCACATGGAGCGAATTCGTCATGGTCGATCCATTCCGTCACCACAACTCGCCAGCCACCATGAAGGACATCATGGCCCAACAGCTGTGGTGCATGACCCCGTTCTGCGCAGAACTCGTGCAGAGGCGAGAATTATCGTCGGGTAAATTTGACGAGAACCTCGCGCGAAAGTCCATCCGCATCGGCATTGGCAACGTAGATGAACCGATTCGCGTTCGCTCTTTGCCTTGATATGCCTCAGTTGAGATTCGGAAATGGACGGTACTCTGTGAACCGCTCGCACTGCCGGAAGGAGAATAAATAGGGATTAATGGAGGGTAGAAGGATGTCAATCCTCCGTTATCATATCCATGAAGACATAGTGAAATTTCGTTGCGGTGTTGAGGCAAACAACCTTCCATCCTGAGAATGCAGGCGGCTCGGAATGTATTCAACCCAATAAAATCAGTGGTGGCAGCGCTACCAGCCGCGGGGATTTTGCAAATGCTGGCGCATACAAGGCAATGTGCGTCCCTGTAAGAGGATGTGTTTCGGGACTAATGGTCATGAAGACTTCGATGCTGACCGAGCATCACTATACCGAGTGCGGGGAAAAGGAAACGCCCTGCTTTTCCGTATAGTGCGCAGAAATTTCAATTGTGGGATTTGGATTTGTAGTACCAAGTTCATTCTTCTTGGAATACGGGCAGTCATTGACGACCCGTGTGCTGGAATTGTCCTGCAGCCCTGTGTACCTCGCTATACTTGGCAATGGTAGAAGGCGTATCATTGGCCCAAGGGCTTGAGAAATATTACGGTTTCTCATCACCATTTTTCTTCCAAAACTACTGCGTGAAGATCTTGGCGGTAACTGGATGATTAGATGAGACGCTTGGGAGGTAAAGGCGCGACCCCGAAGCACTCTGTGGTACTGAGATATTGCTCCAGGAACTTGGCCTTGTCGTTCTTCTCTTGTCAGGATCCAAATGGAGAGCCATTTAAAACTGGAATCAGTGAGGTCCAGGAAGGGAATGGGTATTCCGAGTCACAGGCTTAGAGAACCAAGGTCGAAAGGCTGCAATGAAGAGTTGGGGCCCGGACAAGGATAGCAATGCCTCCGGTTACGATGGATGATTGAAAACAGAAACTTCGGATATCGAGTCGCAAGTCGCACTGACTACAGTAGGAGGCTGAAAAACTTCAAGTTGTGCTTTTCGCCACCTTGCACAGTACAATAGGGAACTCTGGACAGGTTCTCACGCCACAACTACGTACTTGCGCTGCTTACTAATCCTGTATAACTGCGTACGCGTCGCGCATCCGAGTCTTGGTTTCCAAAGCCAAAAGGTTCAGTCACAGTCATGCCCGTCGCTGTACAACCACCAACGCCTGCGATCGGAATCAAGTCCTATTATCAAGCCAAAATAGAGGCAGCAGAGCTACTAATAAATCAAAAAACGCAGAATCTTCGCCGCTTAGAAGCCCAGCGGAATGCTTTGAACGCGCGTGGTGAGTGTAGCCATCTCCCGCGTTTGAACGGTTTGCTCGAACTGTGGTTTTTCAGTCCGACTCTTGAGGGAGGAGTTACAATTACTCCATGAACCCGGCAGCTACGTCGGAGAAGTGGCAAGGGTAATGGGGAAGAATAAAGTGCTGGTGAAAGTGCAGCCAGAGGGGAAGTACAGTGCGTAGTCATTCCATGTAGTCTGCGGGTGGCCTGTTGGTGGTCTGACACACCGCTCTTGCGCAGTCGTCGACGTTGCCGGGGACATCGACATCGCGACGATAAAGCCGACTCTGCGCGTGGCCCTCCGCTCGGATTCATACACGCTGCACAAGATCTTGCCGAACAAAGTCGACCCGCTCGTCTCGCTCATGATGGTGGAGAAAGTGCCGGATAGCACGTACGAGATGGTTGGCGGCCTCGACAAGCAGATAAAGGAGATCAAGGAGGTGATCGAGTTGCCCGTCAAGCACCCGGAGCTGTTCGAAGCGCTAGGCATCGCGCAACCGAAGGGGGTTCTGCTCTACGGCCCGCCGGGAACGGGCAAGACGCTGCTCGCGAGGGCGGTGGCTCATCACACGGACTGCAAGTTTATCCGCGTGTCGGG
Organism: Lactifluus subvellereus; assembly: GCA_022496195.1. Classification (NCBI taxonomy): domain Eukaryota; kingdom Fungi; phylum Basidiomycota; class Agaricomycetes; order Russulales; family Russulaceae; genus Lactifluus; species Lactifluus subvellereus. The sequence continues at coordinate 108,926 of WTXC01000015.1, read as the reverse complement.
ATCCGAGCTCGTGCAAAAGTACATCGGCGAGGGCTCGCGGATGGTGCGCGAGCTGTTCGTCATGGCGCGGGAGCACGCGCCAAGCATCATCTTCATGGACGAAATCGACTCTATTGGAAGCTCCCGCGGCGAGAGCGGGTCGGGCGGAGGCGATTCGGAGGTGCAGCGTACCATGCTCGAGTTGTTGAATCAGTTGGACGGATTCGAATCGACTAAGAACATCAAGGTCATCATGGCAACTAACCGCATAGGTTCGTGTGCCTATTTTCCGCCGACCCTCCCCCCTCCGTCCCCCTTGGCAGGGGGGAGGAGCGTACTTTTACTTTTGAAGCCCGGTGGCTTACTTCCACTCAAACACCTTACCCGCAGATATCCTCGACTCGGCGTTGCTGCGCCCAGGGCGAATCGATCGCAAGATCGAGTTCCCACCTCCAGGACCGGAGGCGCGCGTGGCCATTCTTCGGATCCATTCCCGCAAGGTTTGCGTAACCCTTGTACCTGGAGTCTGGACCGTTTAGGTTGCTGATGAGATATACGAACCCTCGTTTCCGGCAGATGTCGCTTCAGCGTGGCATCAACCTGCGAGCGCTGGCAGAGAAGATGGGCCAGTGTTCGGGTGCGGAGGTCCGCGGTATCTGCACTGAAGCTGGTTCGTTTTTTTTTTGCTGTGAGGTGCATATCATCCGGTGATCATTCATACGCGTCTGGTGTATCCGTCCGATAGGCATGTACGCACTGCGCGAACGAAGGCAGCATGTTACTCAAGAAGACTTTGAGTTTGCTGTCGCGAAGGTTCGTATGGCTTCTGCCGGCATTCTCTGCATGCCATGTGTTCACCCTCTTTTTTGCATTTACCTGTACAGGTGCTGAAGAAGAACCAAGAAGGAAATACGTCCGTCAACAAGTTGTTCTCGTAGTCATGATTCACGTATTTTACTGTTATTTTTTTTTGTCGAATTCCACATCGTTATAAATTACTAACAGGCTGCAGGCGGGACATCGGATAAATAATATGTATGTCCGCTCGCCCACAAGTGAGTACGGATGTCAGCGGGAGAGTTGTGCAAGAGTCGTGCTGTGTTGAGGCCCGGATTACGTCAACAGCACAACGAGCCCGAAAAGGAAGGAGATTAGCACAGCGCTGGGCCTGAGCCTGAGCCTGAACCTGAACCTCGGTTTGTGAGCCTGAGCGTGCCAACAAAGTCCGTGTCTTGTCTTTATCCTCTATTCTCGGCCTTGAGCTTGCGTACACGAATATGGACTCTCATAAACCCGACGAGGATACTCTTCTTGCTCTTCCTCCCCATCCCACGGACGACCTTCCAACAATCACTCCAGAAGATGCAGATGCGCAGGCCGCAGCCATCGACGTGCCAGACGACACAGGAGAGGGTGATAGGATTAGAATGATAGTACAACTCGTCAAACGCTCTTTTGGTGTCAAAGATCTCGCCGCAATGTAAGTATCTTCTTCCTCTCCCAGCAACTAGCACTCAACTGTATCCACTCTCCCTCCTTTTGTTCCTCACAGGCGTCTCTCACTACCAGCATCGTTGCTCGAACCGATACCAAATCTCGAGTATTGGCATTACCTCGATAGACCCGACCTATTCATTACGTACGTGTTCTCGCCTTCCCTGTGCTCCGCAGTCCGTTAATCCCAGCGTACCCAGGATTAATGATCATGAGGATCCGCTTGAGCGCATGCTTGCAGTGATACGTTTTGCCTTCTCGAAAGATATTCGACACCTCGTACGTAGCTTCAATTCCTTTCTGAGCATTATTTGTATTCAACAACTTCCGGTGGTGCAGCGTGGTAAACCTTGTAAGCCCTACAACTCCGTCCTCGGCGAGAACTTCCGCATGCATTGGGATGTTGCGCCCATCTCGTACGACCCTGATGACCGCACGCCAATCATTACCAACCATGTGGATCCCCCTTCAAAGCCCCATCTCATCCACACCGATTCCGGGGGTCTCAAAGCTGCCAAGGGCTCGTCGAAATCTGGGCGCGTGGGAGCGTTCGGAAGTCTGCTTTCTATGAAGGGATGGTCCTCACCCGCCGTGGACAGGGCCGCACCGACGACCGTCGTCGAGTCAAACGTCTCGGCGCAACTCTCGAACCTCTCCCTCGCCTCGACGCGCACGGGTGAATCTGGCTCTGGCTCCGCTTCCGCCTCGACATCTTCCCCGCCGACGTCCATGTCCACGGCTAGTGGTACCCTCCGAGTCGCGTATTTGACGGAACAGATCTCACACCACCCGCCCATCAGCGCATATCATGCTACGTGTCCCGCGCGGCATATTACGCTCTCGGGCATAGATCAGATCTCCGTGCGGGTCCTCCCGTCGGCAAGCTTACGTGTCTCGTCAGGCGCGATGAACAAGGGCTTGTTTGTCACGCTGAACGGTGGGCCTGGCGCGGGTGAGCGCTACCAGATCACCCACCCCGTCGCGCATGTCAACGGCGTGCTACGGGCCAGCTTTTATGCCACCGTGCAAGAGAGCACCATCGTAACGTGCACGGGCGGGCCCGGCGTCGGCAACGGCGAGCTGTTGCGTGCAATCGTCGAGTACAAAGAAGAGGTGCGTTCTCTCCTGGCTTATAGCCGATGATATGCGATCCAAACGGTCGGCCACGGCCACAGAGCTGGCTCGGCAAGCCGCATTTCGCCGTCGAGGGCGTCGTGCATCGGTACGACCCGTCCTCCCACGAGCACGAAGAGTGGACCAAAGTGAAGCACGTGCCGCCCGCCCGCGCCGAGGCGTACTTCGAGGGCTGCTGGCGCAACGTGGTGCGCTGGTGCCCCGCCTCGTCCGTCGTCGCCAAGGGGAAGGAGGCGGCGGAGTGGACGACGCTGATCGACCTCACGCCGTTGCGCTCGGTGCCCAAGATGGTCCGGCCGATAGCGAAGCAGCAGCCGACCGAGAGTCGGCGGCTGTGGGAGAGCGTGACGAGCCGGCTGCTGCGCAAGGAGTACGGCGAGGCGACGCGCGCGAAGCATACCATCGAGCAGCGTCAGCGGGACGAAACGGCCGAGCGGAAGCGGCGCGGTCTAGAGTGCGTCCTTTTTTTTTTTAAAAAAAAATCCCTGGTGGCTGATGATGGTGACGGATGACGATATTTTGCAGGTTCGTGCCGAGATACTTTGAGAAGGACATACAGAGCGGCGTGCCGGTGCTCACGCAGGCGGGGAGGGAAGCGCTCGAGGAAGAGGTCAGGTATGAGGACGAGGACGATGCGGGAGGAGAGCAGCGTAATTCTGCTCCCGCACCGGCATCATAAATTTTAGTTATGGACCTATACCCCCCTCATGCACTTTTGCCACAAGAGTCGAGTCTCGCTTTTTTTATTTTGTTTTCGTTTTTCAGCTTTCTTTAAGTAGGTGTGTCTACTTTATGTCACCCACCGGACGTTGTTAGCAATTTTTTTTTACAGTACTAGTTGTCACGACATGCATATCAATTCTAGAAATGACAGTGAAAAGGGCCGGTGATAGTAATGTACTGTACATCAGTCACTCTACGTCGGAGATGGGTGGCCGTGATGCTGCAGCTTTGAGCGCCGCCACCGCCTCACGCGCAACCTTGTGCAGCGCGCCCTCACCGCTAACACCGCCACCCGGCCCACCCACGCCCGCCCGTCCCTGCTGCGCATCTTCGGTATAATCCTGCGAACCACCGAGCACCGCCGACAACCTCGTCTCGACGGGCGGCGGTGCCAAGCCGAGCCCAGCGCGCTCCGCAGCGACGCGCACGTCCGCGTCGCGACGCACCGCAGCGCCGACGTGCCGCTCGCGCGCCCAAAATGACGCCGCGCGCGCACGCAGCTCTGGCACGCGGTGCACGCCCGCCGCGCTCAGACGCACGAGGTGGGCGCGGGCGAGGAGCGCGTCGGCGCGGGTGCTTAGGGCCGCGAGCGTGTGGCGTAGCGGGGGCGCCGGGGGGGCGCCGTGTTGTTGTTGTTGTTGTGAAGGGAGGAGGTGGAGGGTTAAGGGGAGGGCGAGGAATAAGGCGTGGCGGAAGGACCAGAGTGTGTCGTGCCACTTTTTTGGTTGCGTTGCGGTTTATGTGAGTGAGTTGTTGGATGTGAGGCGGGGAAATTACGTACCATGATGATGTCGTCGTGTTGTTTGTGTCGCGGGGATATGGTAATCGGGACCGTGTACGCCCAATAGGCTTCGCATAGCCCAGCAAAGACCAACAACATAATCCCAATACCGCGCCGCGCCTCGCGCCCGCTCCCGCGTACCGTCACTGTGCCCAGCACAGCTGCTGCGAGGGTGTAGGAGAGCAGTGCGGGGGGGAGCGCGTGGAGCGCGTAGTCAGCCTGCGCCGTGCAGTGCGTACAAGTTTGCACGGTCCGTTGGCCGAATCTGCCAAACAAGAACAACCGTAAGAGAAATATAACGCGATTGGGAAGATCATGATGGAGAGGGAAAAGGGCCCAGCAAGGACGCACCGGACGAGCATCGCGCGCGCGTCCGAGGACGCTAGGCGCGCTAGGAGCTTTTCTAGTGATGGTGGCAAGACCGGCTGCGTGCCTGTGGATGAGTTATCATTCCGCGCCAGCGCTGCTCGGATGACTGATTGCGGGGCGTTCAGGGGGAGATGTAGTGCCGTGAAGAGATTGGGAGGGCGCGCGAACACGGAGTTGTACAAGATGTAGAGTGTGTAGAGGGCGATGAGGGCCGAGATGGAGGTGCGGAGGGGTGTGGCGGGGGCAGGTGGTGAGGATGTTCTAGATCTATTACGTTGCGTGCGGAACATGGGGAGAAGGCGCACGGCTGTGGGGATGAGCAGTGCACATATCGTAGGCAGCCACGGATTGATGGTTGAGGCTGAGAGCAGAGGCATAATTGGTCATTTACAACCCGATGACACAGACTTAATAACTGGTTCCCCTAAAGGCCATGTGTTCACAGAAAGCATCTTCAATTGAGGTTCAATGGTCTAGTGGTTATGATTTCTGTCTTACACACAGAAGGTCTCCGGTTCGATCCCGGATTGAACCAACTTTTTCCCACCATCTTTCTCTTTCTCTTGTTCACGTGAGCACACGGCCTCATGTGCGCTATGGGAAACGCAAAACGTTTTTCGACGTATCACTGATGCAGGGACGTAGCAACGACATCAATATTCCGGGCCCATCAGCATTGTCGGTGTTCTGTTGGATCGGGAAAAAAAGATCAGTCCCACTCGTACCAATTGCGATCGTGCAATTTAATCCTTACACGTCCAAGTCACCCCGCCATCGTACCGTGAACAGGCCGCGTGGCATCCCGCTCCCATGTCCTTTCATCGGAACGACGACAGAGTCTTCAGCCCCGAGCTCGCTCCGTTGCAAATTGAGACACGACCACATTCATTCTAATCACGATACCAAGATGGTCTCGAGATGTGAACCAGGCAACATTGTAGAATTATGGAGCTCGTTGCTACAGCTGGTTCTAGAGTGCTGTACTGTACCCCAAATTCTCCCCTGACTCGAGCGCTTGACCCCCGTCAAATCAAAGGGTGATGCATGCTGCCCTGATGCCCCCTACGTCGCGCGCGCCTTTACTGTCGTTCCGCCGGCACTGCCATAGAAACCAGGAAAAGAAGCGGTAGCGGGGACGTTAAAGAGGCAATAATTACGCGGTGGGATGTATTGATACCTGTCAGAATAGAGTCCAAGGTTTATATTTGCGGACGTACCATCTACTATATTTGCTTTGCTGTGCCTCCTGCGCATCACTGGGCATCCGGCTTGGTCTTTAAGACAGTGCAGACGAATCAGTTCTACCCAATCTGCTTTCCGCTGTTCTTCCCCCCCCCCCTCCCCCTCCTCCCTCCATCTGCAGCCCCGAGCAGATAATGTCTGTTCTGATCCTTTACGCGGTTTCTCCAGCACGGAGGCAGAGTGGGAAACATTCTGTCGCTGACCACTCCAGCGTCTCCAAGCTGCCATCGCAGACCACTGGCGTTCGTCAATCCTGGCGCATGCTCAGCTCAGGTGCCCGGAGCCTTCTCTGCCTCCGCGCCACCGACCACATGCACAAGGAGCAGTGGAGCAGCGACGACCACCGAGACGTCCTACCGTATGCACGGCCAGCGAGTGACATATCCTTCACATCCTCGCCAAGCGGCGAGGCGCTGCTGCTCAGGACGTCCACGGCGCCACGCAGGACGCAAAAGCTGTACACCGGAAACCACCCCGTGAGAACAAAGTCGGAGCACCGCCTGCCTGCTCGGGCGACGGCTGCTCCTGCTGCTGCTGCCCCTGCGGCTACCTCTGGGAATATCAAAGATGCACCACGCAAGGCGCCGGTGATGGGCCCCACATTCCGAGTTGGGAACGGTGGCGGCGGGCCCGAGGTGGATCGGCCGATACGTATCCGGGCCCGGGCCCAGGCGCTCGACAAGGCAAAGTGGGACAGGGAACGATCATCCGGGAGCGGGGAGGGCGCAGACGCGCGGCGGGCCTGGGAGGCCATGAAGAGACGCATCCTCTATATCGAGGAGCATGGCTCGCTGCCGGACGATTACGAAGACGAAGACGCCATGAGAGATGGCGCGGAGCGAGCGTCGCGAGAACGCCGCGCACGGCGGAGGAAGGGCTGGGCGGAAGAGGCTATAAGAGGCAAAGCGCAGGAGGATGCGCGGGCGGCAAAGAAGAGGCGGCGCAACGGGGGGTGCTGGACGTGTGAGAACGGGATTTTGATGCGGCTGGTAAGCTCTCAAATCAAATTTCTAGTGTTCGTCAAAGATGCTCATATATCTATATTCACCCGGTTTACAGCAAGCACGTCGTTCTGAGAGCTCCTCACGTTTATGAGAATCGTCTTGAGAAGCGACGAGTTTAATTGATTGGTATTCGGCAGGAAGGATGTCATTGTTGCCAGGACATATAGGCTTCCTGATGGTTTACTTTGTTGGAGGTTTATTTTTTACCTTTTCAGCTTCAGCGCCCAGCGGGCATATCGTGATCGGATCGGGTTGTTGATGGTAGATAGACGTTGGCGCACGTGACAGGTGGTTCCCAGAGCTCTGTAGTAACAATCCACATGTACTTTTAGTATTTACCCACAATCGTCAGGGCGTTTGTCTTTGATTTTCTTCAGAATCAAAAAAGATCGTGTCTCCTTGCTCGAGCGCTGAAAACCAGGAGTAAATAATGTATTGCACCACGACCTCCTGTACTTAACCAATGAGGAGGCACCAGAAGAATAGGTGGGGATCTGTGTGCATAAAACCTCGAAGACTCGCACTGCACAGTAGAAATGACAGTGCCAGAGTCTCGTGTCCCTCGCGCTACCCATTTCCCCCTCCTCGTTGCCGAAGAGAAAACAGGATTGTGGCTATCGTAACACGATTTGATTCTCATACGGCAACCCGCCACTTCGTCAAAGGTAGGGCTATACAAATGCATGAGTTCGGTCACACTGTTATCGACGAGCACTCCGTGCAAACGCACCTTGCAGCTTTCGCGCTGTGGGGACGATATACGCGACGAGGACGACGAGTCCAAGCGAAAGACATATGCCGGTTGTGATAAAATAGCCGTCACGCTCCATGACACATTTCCCACCAGCAGCAGAGCACAGGGCAGTTCCCTGCTCAGAAATGCACTCCACACCTGCGAGACGCTGACATTAGTCAGAAATTAGGGTCCACTCGGTGTAGACGGACCTTTGGCAGCCAAGGACGTGCTGGTATCATCAACTTCGCAAGTTGCAATGCTGAAAAAGTCAATGGCTATACCGAACGTCAGATGAGCGCAGATATCGTCGCGTGGATCAGAATACCTCGTAGCACAAAGAATCTGGGCCAGGTATAGCCGAGGTTAGTAACAGTATTGAGAAGCTATATACCAGAGCTCAGTACTAGACCAGCGCAGAGAACACCAAAGATACACACAGTGATGTATGTTCCACCAATTATAGGGTCGGATACTCTAGCATGGAATGCGCCGCTACTGATAAATTGCGTTGTACTGCAGACAAATAAGATTCGATGGCATGAGCATCTTGACAACGAACTGACCTTGCCATCTCGCCAAAACTTCGGAACACGATTATAAACGCAAAGAAGCCAGCTGTTATTGGGGGCGCAGGGAAATTCCACAGGATAACAGCCGCAAAGAATGCGATCGTGACACGGGGCAAAAATGCCCAGATCCACGGTTGCAGAGGGCGATCTCCGCGCGACCAACGCGCGATGAAATAACCGCCTACGACCTGAATGGGAAAGTCAAGCAAGGCTGCCGCTGCAAAATCTTCTTTTCTGAGACCCTTTTCGACCATTTTTAACGATGTAGCAGCATCGTGCGCGGCGAAGGTGATCTTGGAGGTGAGGTGAATGATCATAAAGGATCGGATACCTATTATAATGCACTCGGGGGTCAGCATGAGTCGAGGAGTGGCTGATCAAAAGAAGGAACTTTTTAGTTGTGAGATGCTCCAAATGGTCTTATAGACACTCGTAATGCTGGTCTCATCCTCCGAGAGGTCTTCCTTGCGCTGAGAGAGAATCATTGACCTGATGTGCGCCGCGAAAATATCGCAGACCCTACCTCTCTTTGAACAAGGATTAACCATATCGTAACACCGAAGCAAACAATACTCCAAAATCTGAGATACGCGCTAAGCGTCAGAACTGGCGTGCCCCATTTCGCGCTGTATTGCGTGACTTTCAACAGGTTGCATACACAATTCGTGAGAGACTACCGTACCTAAAATCCTCGCTATTCAAGGCGAGGAAGACGGTGAATGACATAAGCCATCCTGTGTTTAGGCCGACAGTTTGGCACATTGCGGCGTAGGACAGATTTTCTCGTGACAACAGAGTAAGCGACCATCCTGTGCACTTGAGCGCCAAAACGATGAAAGAGTTGAGCACGGACTTACCATCTACTGCAATGTCTACCAGCGGAGAGTTAAGTCAAACTGGCGTCGAAGTCGAGAGATGCCCCTCACCTTGCGTGGCCGCAATGACGACGAGCGACGTAAAAATCACGGTCAACGCGTAAATGCGGTCTGCTGCCTGTCGGCGCCACGAGGCCGCAGCGAGGTAAGCGGTAAGCGGCGACGTCCGAGCACAGACGATTCCAGATGACGAACGTTGTCCAGGAACGCTTGGACGCTGAAGGACATCCACAGCATTATCGAGCCCAAGACGGTCTGCGTGGGGATGATCCACGACCGCCGGCGTCCGACGGAGGCGAAGAACCGTGCGTCGACGATTGGTGACCAGAGGAGCTTGAGCGAGTATGGGTAGCTACAGAGCGAAAACGTGGCGATCTTTGAGTAAGAAAGGCGTTCCCGCAGGAGAAATGGCAGCGTTTCTGGCGATCGAGGCGTCAGCGCAAACAGTGCGGGACGCATGTCGGACGCGCCCACCCATAGCCAGGCCAAGCTGTACAACAAAAGATGGTGCCGCGGGTGAGCGCGTTTCCCCCGCGTGAATTGGGTAGAAGTACCCACAGGAACACCTTGGATCAAGTCTGGCAATGAGGCCAACGCGCCATTGCGGTGTCAGCGAAAGAAAAAAGACTAGTAGATTAGCATGTATGCCAGCACAGCGACGCACAGAGGACAATTAAAAGCACCATTCCCTTCTTGTCCTCCCTCGTGAGCGGCACCTTCTTCTTCTCATTGTAACCCACAGGCGAGTCCGACTCATCGCTGTCCTCCTCTCCAAAGCTCTCAGATGCGTGCTCCGCACCCGCGAGGAGCCCCATCTCTACTTCCTCCTCCGCGCTTGGCACATGTCCATCTACATCCCCGTGCCGAGTTGCACTTCGCGTATGATGTAGGTCCTCCAGCGGAATCAAAAAAAACTTTGAGATAAGATGAGGTCGTTCGGTGGCGATTTGTGATGGTTGTACGTGGTAGCTGTACGTAAGGGGATCAACGCGCTAATGAAGAGGTGACTCTCTTCCCCGGTCCCCTCGGGTGTCAATGATATTCGCATATTCCCCAATTGTTCTAGAGTACAGTACAACTTCCATGCAATGCTGCCAAATCCATTGGCACTGGCACCTGCTAATGCACTGCGCGGACATTGCCGAGACCCGACAAGTTAAATCCTCAATGCAGCCAACCAAACAAACTTCTCGATAAAGAATGCATCATGTGGGGTTGCAACGAACGACAACCGCCGGCTGGCAACTTTCAGGGACCCATCCTCATCCTCGCCGTTGGTTAAACCTTCCTGTAACCTGCTGTCACGGTGTAACTAACGCGCATGCGTCGCCACGTTGCTTGAAGTTCTCCATTAGAAACCTTTAGGAAGTTCCCACATAGCCAAATGAACATGGTGTCCACGCGGACCATTTACGTGAATAGCTTATCAGAGATCGGGGCAAAATGCAGGCGGAGGTCGACGTTCTATTTACCTTTCTAGGCCGCGAGAATGTTTCCTACAAGCAGGACGTGCGAGGACAGAGCGACAGCAGAACGTTATGCAGCTTAATAGGCAACCTTAAGTCATACATAGAATACACCCGGCGATCTACTTGACTTCAATAGGGCTGTGGATGCTACACATTACGATAAAGAATGTAGATGTTCGTATACTGTTGTTTCATGCATAGATACGCCACTTTGTGACCGGCAAAGCTGTACAAGAAGAGTGAGTCAAATTGACGGGCGTGGGAGGAAAAAAAAACACACATTGCAGCTTCTGCGCGGTGGGTATTATGAAGGTAACTAAGGAAATGACACCCAGACACAAACACAGTCCAGTAGTCACGTAGTAACCGTCGCGTTCAGTGATACAGGTACCACCTATATCAGAACATCGCGCTTTCCCGCGCTCAGAGACGCATTCTAGAGCTAGGGCGAAAGAGTTGACACTGTTCAGTCAAAGGCGGATCCGAAGCGCTCACCTCTCACAGCAAGCGATGAACCAGCTTCGCTGACTTCACATGTTGCAATACTGAAAAAGTCAACAGCTAGGCGCCCGTCAGCAGACAGAGTCGATGGCTGAGTAGGTGATTGGTCTACCTTTAAGAACGAAGTATTTCGGCCAAGTTCCTCCGAGATTTGTGAAAGTATTGAGTAGCTGAGAACGGTAAGACTGAGTGTGAGGAATGTTGAGGACGATCGTACAGTCATGTAAGTTCCTCCGATCAGGGGATCTGATATTCTAGTATGGAAGGCAGTAATTCCAACGAATTGTATAGTCCTGAGGTAAGGATACATATCAGGATCAATTCGATGTATGATCTTGGCTACTCACCCAGAAAACGAAGCAAACACGGTTTGCACCACCAGAAATACGAAAAATCCAGTCGAGATCGGGGGCTTCGGGAACCGCCAGATGATAACGGCTCCGAGCAGAGCAAACCCGAGGCGAGGCCAAAACGCCCATATCCACGGGCGCAGTGGGCGGTCACCGCGCGACCAGCGCGCGGCCAAGTACCCGCCGAGGATTTGGAACGGGAAGTCGATGAGCACCGCGACTGCAAGGTCCTCCTTGCCGAGACCTTTCTCGACTATTTGAGACTGGTAGCAGCATCATGCGCCGCCCAGCCAATTTTAGCGAACAGGTGCATCAAAAGGGTACGTTGGACATCTAGAACCAGTTAGAAGCGAGTGGGGTTGGGGTCGAGGGCGAGAGAGAGGGCCTACGCTTAAGTTTCATGATGCTCCAAATGGTTTTGTAGACACCTGAAATGCTTGTGTCCTCGTCCCTGAGGTTTTCCTTTCGCTGGAAGGCGCGTTGGTCAATTGCATCGACAGGGAGGACGTATATCCGTACCTCTTTTTGGAAGAATGTGAGCCAGATGGTGACGGAGAAGCAGACGAAACTCCAGAAACGAAGGTATGTGCCGAGTGACAGCACGGGTATGCCCCATTTTTCGCTGAGTACGGGAGGGTAATCACTAAATATGTGGGAATAGATTTGGTTGCTACCAAACATACCTAAACGCGTCGCTGTTGAGTGCCAGAAATACCGTAAACGAGGCAAAAAAGCCAGTGTTGAGGCCGATTGTTTGGCAGGTAGAAGCGTAGGAAAGGTTTTCCTCGGAGAGCAGCGTTAACGCCCAACCTGTTCAACATGGAGATGTGAGACGTGAAGAGAGTGGGGTCAGGTCGGGAACGGTACCATCGACGGCGATATCTACAAAGTAGCTGCACCTTAGATTGCATAAGGACGTTACAAAACCGACTACGTACCTTGAGTAGCGGCAATAAAGACCAGTGTCGTGAAAATGAATGTCAATTTGATTACATGTTCGGTTGCCTGCACTCGGTACATCAGGTCAGGTGGGCACGAAGGAGAGCGGGAAGCTGAGGCACGTACATTGTCCATTAATTCCTGAACGGCAAACGACATCCAAAGCATCAAGGAGCCAATGACAGCTTGCATCGGTATGATCCATGACTTCCTGCGGCCGACAGAAGTGAGGTAGACGGCGTCGACGATGGGTGACCAAATCAACTTGAGGGAGTAGGGGTAACCAGAGAGTGCGAATATGGCGAGCTGGGAGTACGAAAGATGCTCGCGTAGAATGAAAGGGATAGAGCCTAATAGCCGGGCGGTCGTTAGTTGTAAGAGAGGCCACAGAAGAATGAGTTTCTGTACCCAGAGCCAAACCAATCTACGTGATACTGTCAGACAGAGGATAGCACCAAGTAAGGCGACACGTACAGGAACACCCTGGATGAGATCTGAGGGAAACGACCCATGTGCAAAGAGGATAGATGTTTAGCCCGTGTACTTCGAAAGGGGAGGTGGAGGAAGCCATTCACAAAGTATACACAACAGCACCATCGCCCTCTTATCCTCCGTCGACAGTGGGGCCTTGTGCTTGGCCTCTAAATGCCCACTCTCATCCATGAATCCTGGGTCCGCGCGTCTGCGATCGTCCTCTTCAAGGAGGCTCATCTCGACCTCCTCAGTGTCTGCATGATTCGAACGCACGACACGGGGGGTGCGCGGGTTGATTTGTACGCTATCGAGTGTGGTGGAGATTCCAGGATTAGGGACAGACGGTCTAGGCATTCCGTCCTGTTCTTGTGACGGGGGCGGTAATGGGGAGCGATTCTGTCGCTTGCGTGTAGACATACAAGAAGAAAGGAGAGTGGGTCTGCCAGTAAAGTGTAAACGTGTGTAAATACAAACAAGGAAAGCAACTTTCCATTACGGTACAGCGAGAGCACAGCCACCAGACCGGCCGCGATACGTCAACGTGTCAATCCTGTGACCGCTCAATTAAGAATATCTTAGAGTTATCCTAAACGCCTAAACACCCTGATACTTCTTAGTACGCGCCCTTTTCCTCTGCACCTCCCCTCCTCTCTCCTGTATCTCCATCACTTCTCCTACAAAAGAGTCGTTTGATGACATGCGAGCCAAAAGTGAAGGTCCTTGATACTCAGGAGCCGGTCCCCATCTATTCCTCTCTCGGTCCTTCTCCCTACCTCCATCTCCCCGAGGTGTTAGACCCCATCCTGTACTCTGGCTATTACCTTCGTCAGTTGGATGTTGCTGACTACGCCGACCGCGTCCAGACCGCGAAGATGTGGACTGTGGCATGCTTAAGCCCTCGAGTGCCGCAACAGGTTTGGGAGGTAAACTGGCAGGTAATGCGAGAGGCTTCGGTGTAGGCGCTGGGTCACGAGGACGGTCCCAGGATGCGGGTGTTACTTGACGGTCGTCTAATGAGAATTTCGATAATCGACGCTCCTCGGGCGACGCACGTATGTGACGCTCCTCTCGTGAATTTTCCTTATGACCATCACCTACCGGCGCGCGCGAGACCCTTTTAGAGGACTGAAGCGGGGCCTGTTCACGACGCCCTTCTTGTGTTTGACGAAGGCGCGGAGGCGGTTCGTCTTTTGATTGCCCCGTTGGTGATGGAGGCCGTTGTCTGTAATCGTCCCGTGGAGGTTGCCGCCCATGGTCGCTCTCAGGCATTGCCGAGGTATCCTCATCCTTAGAAGACGGCAAACGAGGATAGATATTGGGGTCCCGCGGTGCGCTATAAGGATGCGGCAGGATCGGGGGAGGTGGCGCACCAGGCAACCGCGTACTCGGTGGCGGAAGGTTTGTCATAAATTCGGGCGGCCTTGGCACCCTTTCACGAGCAGTGGAGGCAGAAGTGGGGGCTGGAGGCGGTGGCGGTGGTGGAAGGATCGTGTCAGGCGGGGGACCAGAGCGGCTCTATTCCAAAATCAGATCCGATCCACGAAGCCAACAAAGCAGATTCACTAACCGGTCGCTCTTGCGGTGGATTGTACTTAGGGGTGGAGTTGCTGCGGGCCCGTGGAGGATGGACCTCGTTCGAATTAGAAATTGCCTAGAACCAACAACAAACTTGAATGGCACGGGAATTTCTAGAGACAAGGGGACTCACCACAGCTTGACGTTCTCTACGCGGGCCAGAAGCACTAGACGTTTGGTGTCGCGATTGCTCCTGACTGGACAGACCGGCACGTAGTTCGGGGGATCGCTAGCAAGGTGATTAAGTGCAATGTCGTACTATACAATACCGCAACATACGAGAGAACGATGACCTGTGGGACAAAAAGTTGTGACTATGAGATACAGGCAGACACAAAGTCCGTATGCGTCTCACCTCCTTCGGGTTCGTCGTATCGTCCGATTGACTGGGGTCTTGGAGCCACTGCGTTGGGAGGGTTTCTCGACAGCGTAGGAGAAAGTCCCTAGTAACGCGATGTTAAGGTTAACTAATTTCTACTGGATTCACAAATGCCCACCTCTCTTTCGTAATCCTGATCGTGATCAAAGCGACGCCCACGATACCGATTATCTTCGGCAGACAGCAGATCTTGTGGCGGTCCAGGCTGCAATTTAGGCAGTGGAGCTATTGTGGGCAGCACGTTTGCTTGTCGAGGTTCATGACGAGGTTGCGGCGATCCATCGTGGGAGCGCCTGCGAACGCTTTCCACGACTACGGGAGCGGATGCTATGGGGGTAGCCGGCACTGCATTCAGACTTTCTCGCCTCCTGGAACGCGGGGTCGGAGTAATGGTACCACGACCCATCGCATCTTCGTGCGAAGACGTGCGATTGGGTAACTCTCGAGGACGTGCAGGCTCTTCGTATGAGACCCTCGACGGGTAAGGCGGGTCAATATCCATGTGGTCATGCCGACTGAACTTGTCCATGTATGCGTGTCCTAAGTCGTGACCGGAGGCCCGTGGGCGACCGAGTCGCTCAGTATCTGTGTCTGGGTGGCGTGACGAGAAGACTTCATGATCTCTTGAAATCGCGGGATGATGTCGATGGAGAGGCGGCGTGCTGAATTTATCGATGTTAATAATGACTTCGAACATATGGCGTTGACATACTTGGGTTGTGTTTGAGGCATTATCCTATTCGAACCGCTGAGTGGTGGCCGGATAGCTAAATCAGATGCTTCTTTATAACGGTGGCTTTGCGGAGGCAGAGGCTCTCTTCGTCGCTGTCCTGGAAATTCCAGATGCGCACGAATGAGACGAGAAAGGCTTATGGGACAGGCTTGACATACGGCTGAGATCATCCAAGGCTCCGGTGGACCGAGGCGACGTCGAGGCAGTGGATGTCTCCTGCGGCGTGTATGTATCTGCGCCGGCAGGGCCCCGCCGCACAAGCAGGAGGGTGCCATCACGATCATCCACCTTTCGACGTTTGGCTGCGTAGTCCGGATCATGTGCGTCAGAAACGACCCGAGGACGACGTTGGGGTAAGTCGAGCGGAGCATCGCGCCGATCTAGTCTATCGGAACCACGAAGTCTCGAAGGTGGGCTCTCGGCGCGACTCCGGTAGTGTGGAAGCCGCGAGGAATCGGTTGGATGCTCCTGATAGTGCGCTGAGGTATGTCCTCGATCGTCACGACGATGATAAGGGGGTGACTGTGACCGCGGGCGTGGTGAGGGAGGATCGCGTCCTAGAAGATGAAACATGCGGGGGAAACAGTTGTTGAGAACGAGACATGGTATATAGCATGGAAACGAAAAGTGAGAAGGCCACTATGAACACCTGCGAGTCGGTCGAGGCGTAGATCCGGGTACAGCTCAACTCCCAAGGCTTCTCGGGAAACAAAAATACAGGTCCTCCACCTCGGGAGGGGCAACAGGCGTAGGGGAGCGCGTTGGGCATGGGACGGCATGATGCAGACAACGTACTTAGAGTCGATGATCTACCTGGACCCTGATTTTGGGTGTGATGTTCCCGCGAGACGACGGAATTGGTGCGCCCATTGAAGGATTCGGGGTATCGAGAACGCTCTACCGACCCAACACTACGACGAGATGGGTCATCATAATCCCGAGAACCTTTGTCAAAAGAATCATAATCATGATAATCATCCCTTCGCAGGATACGGCGAGAGCTATCATCTCTGACGGGTGAGGCGTCACGGTCACGGGGATGAACGCGACGTGAGTCAGAGTCGTTAGACTCCCTGTAGCCTGTGCGGGAGCGGTCCACAGATTCGTCCTCGGGAGACAACCTTGCTGTTCTTGCGCTGGGCCTGTCAGCGTGATCTCCGCTGGCATAATCATGGCGTCTGTCCCTGTCATGGTACCGATAACGTGTGTCATTGCGAGACTGCGCGTGATGTGAGTTAGGTTCCCGCCCCTCTTCATCAGAGGAATAGTGGAATTGACGGTGAGAAGGACGATAGCAGTCATCTTCCCGCCGTGAAGGCGGGCGACCGTCTCTGTCGTCAAAACTCCTTGTCCTGTGCACCGAGAGAGATTGTGAGTCTGTGGCACCAGAACCAGGACGCGTCCAAGGTGATTCGTCGGCACGTGAGTCACGGTACCGGCCATCTCGACCGGCCGTGCGTGAGCTCCTGGTCTCTCTATCAGAAAGTACGGGTTCGTCACTCTTCTTGGTGGCGCTTCCATTAGACCGGCGTTCCTTGAGCGGCATGGACATCGGACTAGCAGCTGTCGTCGAAGGCGGTGCACGAATCGAGGAAGAGACTACGGGTTTAGGTGGGAGTGCATGGGTTAGTTTCGGGGTAGGTTGGTTAACTTCTGGCTGAGGAGACGGTGGAAGGGGAACTGGAGGGACTTGTCTTGTCTCTTTCTTGGGAGACACACCGACCGAAGCACTGCGTCTTCTAACATCTTTTTTCGAAGAGATTTTGTCAGCAGGTATGTTCCGCTCGTTGGGACGAGCACCGTAAGCTGCAAACTCTTCTTCGTCGTCGCCTCCTAGGGATACCGCGTCTTCAACATCATCGACCTCGCCGCCTCCTGTCGCATAGTTGATGTCTATTGGGGTTGAATAAGCTCTTGACATGTTGGGATCATCTTCGTCATTCCCCCAGTCAACTTCTTGGTCATCATTCATGCTGATGGTGCCGGACGGTACTGAAAGCTGATATGTGAAGCTGAGGACAGGTCGCTACGCATTTTGTACCAATTCGGTGCCATAAGGGGCAGTTCAGGCGGAGACCAAAATAGTTGAATCTCCGAACACTGCCTGGTGGATGCTGTAATAATTGACGTGACGTTGCGTTGCAGTGCTGCGAGCCACAACTTTTGAACACAATTGCGGTGCGTATCGATGCATCCATCGCTTAGTTAGAAGGGCCGCACGTATTCGTTTTAGTGTCTCTCCTCTTTTGTTCCCCTACAAAGCTTCAACCTGTCGATTCCGCGTTTTCGTCGGTTTAGGGCGCATGACAATATGACCCTCCTCCCCACAACCGCGAGCACGTCTCAAAACAACAACTCATCTAGGGCATCCCAATCAGTCACGAACAGAGTGCCAGTTATATTTCGAAGGTTGCTCAAATTCCAACAGATGGTGCGCAGGCGCCTTGATTATTTTGTCCGGCTATCTGAAGAAGTCGTATTTTAGGATTTCGAACTTGCTGCCTGGCAACTAACCTACCTTTGTATCGCGCCAAAGAGAGTGTGCGTCGGCCTTTATCCTTCTGAGTATGTAATGTCTTGCGCTGACTACCACAAAGGTATCGGAATGTGTACTTCCATAAGCGTGTGTATATCGAGCGTTGCCGTGTTGTTTCACAAGACTCATACGCATGTAGAAACAAAAAACACATGGGCAAGAGATGACCCAGCCATCTTGATATTAATAGCCGGAGGCATGCTTGGTGACTCTCCCGCCGTCACTATCGTATATCAGCACTTAAGATGATTGTAGGCGCCGCGATAGCCTGGTCGGTCGTCTGGTCTTATGGCCTATATGACGCCATTCGGCTGGTATTTCTCATGGTAGCCCGAGATTTCCTTCTTGTTGGAGTCATCTCAGCCACTTTGTTGTGGTAAAGTTCACTCTCACAGCCCTGTCACACCTTACTCACAAATTTCCAGGCTGTTCGCAAATCGTGCACTCCTCTCTCCACCTTCCCACTCAGTCCCAGCTGATACGGCCGTTGAATGGGCCTACGCTTTTGATGTCCATACCAACGCTTTTTTCCCGCTTTATCTTACCCTCTATATTGCACAACTTTTCCTCGTCCCTGTTATTTTGAAGACGAACTGGGTGTGCTTGTGGGTAGGGAACACATTTTATCTCGTGGCGTGAGTTTCCCCATATTTCGACCTGTCCGCCCTCCTTATTTATGTTCTAGATTCGCACAATACATCTACGGTGTCTATCTAGGGCTCAATGGTGAATTCGTTCTACCGTTACGCGTAAAGGTGCTCATTCATATTTTTCTCTACAGCTTTACCTTTCCTCATACGGACCGAGCTTCTTCTCGCGCCACTACTACCGCTGTTTGTAGGGTACATAGTATCGCTGCTTGGGTTCAATGTCGGTCGATGGGTGCTTAATGCATACTTTGGATTATGATAACCCGACATTAAACATCGACGTCGATGCCGTGTACCAAAATGAGGGACTCATACTAACTTATGCATCTCCTGCAGGCTCAAACAGGACACGATCACGTGACCCTTGTTTGGGACATGATCGCCGTTTTTCGATGTCCTTTCCTTCTTGTGTAGGAACTCACGCCGACAGCCATGGGACCAGCTACGAGGGGGGAATATCCTACCCGTATCCATTGACGTCACGTCATCGATCATTGGGGGACGTCGCTTGGGAAGTCGCAGCCTCATGTTTACGGAAGCATTGGACGCAGTGGCCGCCATGTCATGTGCAGGCGTTAAAGTATCTTGACATGCCACTCTCACTCGGACCATACACACAGAATCATGTCCTTTCTTTTTCTGATGGTGTATTGTTTTCGGGCCTCGTCCCAGCTCTTGCTGTCCATATCCTCTCCAAACATGTACCAAGGAAGGAAGTACGTGCCTCCGGCACCTAGCCCACGAGGTTGGCTAATCCTCGGAAACGTGCTGCAGAATTCCCTGAGATCGGATTGACCTAAATACGAAGAGTACACAAGGCGACATGGTATATTCCGCATCTAACTCCGCTCTACACTGCATCACACAGGCTGTGCACATTTCGTCCACTTCAACCAACGGACCATCCCGTCACCCACAAACCCTTGGCCTATGCATCCGAATGCACTCTTCCGCGCCCCGCAGGCCTTCGGTTGCTCGAGGCGGGAGTTAATGAAAATGCTTTGGTCATCCTTTACTGACGCACATCTACGAACCAACGGCCGCGCTCATACTCCTGCTCACATGCAGTTATGAAGTAAATCATGGAAACCATGACCCTCTCGTCGAAATCTATAGATAGCGCTAGGGTGGGTTTCCCCTCTGCCTCTGAACTGGGCCGTCTCTGGGTCAATCGTTGAGTTACGGGTCTGTACTCCCTGCCTGATAGATTTTTGTTGTCAGTGACGCACTTGCAGGACTTGTTACCATTTTCTGAATTCCATAAGCAAACATGACTCCTTGGAGAAAGTCGCGAAATGCCTTGTGATGTGGCATTTAGCTTCATCCACTGGGATGACTGCCGTCTGTCTTGTACCATCCATAAACTACAGGCTATACAGATGATTTGTTCCGTCGTCAATACTGTGTCAACAATATGTGAACACCATGCCCCGAAGAATTAGGGTTTTCGTTATGACATGTTTCCAAGTGATGAACGAACGCCTCATGATCTCGAGTTGTCATGGAACGGCCGCTGAGTCTTCATGATTTCTTAACTTGTTGGGAATCTACGACGCTGACCTCGGAAACGTGAACTCGCACGATGCAACAGGCGTGACGCGTAACCCTGTAAACAGCTGAAAAAACAAGAACAAGATTTTATTAGAGAGCCTTCCTCCGTCGCGAGCTTTCCAAACACTCTTCGGGGTTATCTCATCGAGCCAGTAATAAGTTGTTTCCCTTACTGTACCTTTAAATCCTCGAGCTCAGCCGTTGGACACTTGATTTCTGTTCTATTGCGAATTTCATTGGGTTCGCCAAGTCAGGCAGTGATCGGAGCAGGAACGACTCGTTACTCGCCTACAATATCACAATCACCCATGTCTTGTCCGAACAATTCCTTCGCCAAGCCGCAGAACCATCGCTAGATCACTTAGATCCCGCCATTCTCACTTACCCTCCTGGCACCGACGATCCTGGCCTCCCCGATATTACAACCCAATACCTCGGTTACTTAGATCTCGCCGCATTCGTCGACACCTTTGCTATGGAGACTCTGAAGCTTCTAGGCTTCGACGATCACCACCGTTCACGATCTGTGCGAAGGCAATCGGACCGCTTAGGTCGATATATATTGCCCAACCCGAATTCTGCTCGTTTTAGTTGAGGATAGGACCATCAACAACAGCAACCCAGAGCCGCCGCAGGTTGTCGCGGAGGCTATAGCTGTTTTTCAATTCCAACAATGATAAATGCGATAGGAAAGGCCTTCCCTGCCTCGACTCTATGAGCATCCCTTGAATTATCATGTGGCACCCGCCCTACTTTCTGTGTTCCTGTAACCGAAGAGCTGAGCACTGCCGTCACCTGGCCAGTATACTGCTGCTCGGACTCACGTCCAGGAGGTGTTTGAAGTATTTGGGAACTATCCTAAGCACTTTTGAATCGCCCCTAGTTTACAGATGTAGCAACCTTGAGAAGGATTTGACATGCTACTCTCAGTCGGATCATACGCACAGAATCGCATCTATTCTTTTGATGCTGCTGTATTGTTCTCGGGGCTCATCATAGCCCCCTTTTTCCACCTTTTCTCCAGAACTGTGCCCGGTAAGAAGCGCGAACCTCTCCCACCTGGTCCACAAGGGTGGCCAATTCTTGGAAACCTGCTGCAGGACCCCCAGAGACGGCATTGGCTGAAATATGACGAGTGGACCAGGCGATACGGTGTGTCTTATCCAACATGACTTTATTCAAGTCTGAGAGCAAGTGGGACCTTCGATTTTTCCCAGGCGACGTGGTGCGCATTACATCTTTCGGCGAGACGACAATCATATTAGGCTCGGCTCAAGCAGCGAGCGATCTGCTCGATACGGAGGACGACGTCTATCGTGGGATGTTCATCGAGAAAGGGGCAACTGTCTACAGTCTACACTAATATATGGTGAGTACTGTACTTATCCGGAAGATTTACAGAGCTGAACCTGACTTGGCAATTGGGATGTAGGGGAATACTCCATGATGAAAAGACCTATCCGTCACCGTTCCGCTTTCATCCCACAAGATTCCTGGACGCAAACGGAAATCTCAAAACCCTGACCAGGACGGAGGATCCAGGGTTCGTTGCATTTGGGTTTGGGCGCAGGTATGTATCGTCTTCTCGGTGACAGTGTCCGCCCAATTGTAACGCGGAGAACTCCGTGTTCCTATACGTCGCATCTGTACTTTACATCTTCGACATCTGCAAGGCGAAGGACGCCCCAGGGCGCGACATAGTTCCTGAGCTTGGAAGTTGTTCACATGCAGACTGATGCCAAGATCCTTGGAAGCCAAGGATCTCATCCTCCGGGAGGCAAGCATGAGGTTATGAGCGCGTCGTGCGTGGGAAGCCGTAAGGACATAAACGAACGTGCATGCCACAGGATTCACGAAGGCACGCATGGAACCAAACGCCCCACAACACAATGCCCCACCCGGCGCTCCACAGTCTCCACTGAGTGAACCTACGGCTGCTGGCTGCCGCGAGTTGGCTGTACTCTTCAGCTCACATACAACATGCACGGAAATCGTCGACACATCCACCGCACAAAGGGAGAGCAGATTGGCGATATTGACACCAAGGGCAGAGAAGGGAGTGCGATATGACAGCTGTACTTGGCAACCCAATTTTGGTAATATTATATGTTTGTTTGTTTGGCTCCACTAGTGAACTCACAAGTCTGGCTCCACTGGACAGTAGACTTGCAAATGACGATTGCGATCGCAAAAGCGGTCTAACGATCTAAGAATAGCTGTATTGCAAGAGTTCGGGAAAGTCGCGGAACAGAGGTTTATGGCAGCGAGCCTAATTTGGAAATGTGCCACTGTAAGTCTTGTTGTTGCCTTGGCACGGTCTTCTTTAGTCAGTATATTATACCACCTTGTGCCTCTCTTTAGCACACTCCCGCGGCGTCTCGCCTGGCTACCGGGATTGCTGTGCAAACAAGGCCTCGCGTATATAAGGGGTTGACTTTCGTGATACTAAATCCCTTTACGTTTCTGACCGCGTGGTCGTTATGCGGACATTCTTAGTTCTCAACCTCGCTGCTGTAGCCGGCCTAGGTTCTCTGCACCGCGCATTAGCCTGGGGCGCAGCAGGTACGTTCGCTGTCCCCGCTCCCTCGAGCCCGTTGAGTGAATCCTATGACAGGCCATGAAATTGTCGCGACCATTGCCCAGTCGCACCTCGACCCCCAGGTCCTAAACACCGTCTGTTCCATCCTCGCCTCCGATTCGGCCACGGGTGTCGACCAGGTGCGAGCCGACCCGCCATGCTACCTGTCAACGGTCGCTACCTGGGCCGACAAGATCCGTTTCCATGCACGGTGGTCGGCACCGCTGCACTATATCGGCGGTGTCGGCGATCATCCTCCGGACGACTGCCGCTTCCCGGGCGCGGATGGTTGGGAGGGCAATGAGCGCGGCAATGTCCTTGACGCGATCCAGAATGTCTCCTCTATCCTTGTCGACTTCGCACGGACATCAGCGTCCTCGGGCGCTAGTGCGGCCGGAGCCCCAGAGTTAGTGCAGGAAGCGCTCAAGTTCCTCATTCACTTCGCGGGCGATATGCATCAGCCACTGCACTTGTCGGGGCGTGATCGTGGTGGCAATAGTGATAAGGTGACCTTCGACGGGCGCACCACGAGTACGTGCCTAGTCCATTCTTCTCTGATGGGATCACTTTTTCTGAGGGTCGGGCGTTTTGTAGACCTTCATTCTGTCTGGGACAATAACCTGATCGCCAAGGCCCTCCGGATGACCCCGCATAACTACACCCACCCCCTTCCCGTGCCTGCCCTGGAAGACTCCCTCCGCGGCGCAATCTACGATTCGTATATCCGCCGCATAGTTTGGGAGGGCGTCGGCGTCGGTAAGGGCACCGGGCGCTGGGAAACCGAACTTGACTCGTGGCTCTCATGCGGTGCTGGTCCCAAGTTCGTGCTTGCGCAAGAGTTTTCCCAAGAGGTACTCACGGGTGGTCGTCCCCGCAAGGGGCACGGCCCGCCGGAAACGAGCGACACGGATACCATCTGTCCGTACGCGTGGGCTGCCCCGGTCCACGCACTCAACTGCGACATAGTATGGCCACCCGAACTCGCAAGTGTTTCAGCCGAGGCGCTGAAGGGACCCCGTGGGGACTACCCCGAGCTCGACACACCTAAATATACCGGACGCATCGAGAAGGAGTGGGTCGTCGAGAAGCTGCTAGCGATGGCCGGTGTGCGCCTCGCAGGGATCCTGCATGACATATTTGTGCCGCAGCTGCAGCTGTAGGATAAGTGAACCGCGGATAGTCGCTCCCCTTGTAATATACTGTACATGTAGTCTGTAGTCACAGACCCGTCTCCGGGAGGAATGACCAGTGCGAAATTCTGCTTACGTGACGTTGCTTGTCTCTATTTTCCTGGCTGACCCACAACCAGAGTCAGGCTTGGATGGTGGGTTGTCCTCACTGATGTTAATATCGCTTGTCCGTAGTCAGGTTTCGGGCGCTGCCCAGCACTGGGCCACTGGCATATCATCTAGCGTGTCCGAAGCATGAGCGCCACATACATCAGCGAAGATGTGGCAAAGGGTCTTTATATGTGTATTTTTTTCGCCATATCGCACTCTTCGTGGGTGCTGATGAGACAGTACAGTACAGTACAAGTAATTACGGGTGGAAGAGTTCACAGCGCTGACTGCAGACGAGCAACATAAAGATGAGATATCAGACCCAGAGGAGGATTCACTTGCGGGCCAAATGTCTCGCAAGTGTATGGTGGACCCGTCAAGAAACGGGTATCCAAGTCATCCTGGGTATCTGCCGGTGGACTCACTGGCAGCTGACGATCCACTGAGTGAAAGCGATGACATAATTAATCAACCAGGTATCAGCCTATCATAAGTTACGTCTTTTGACCCGGGGCTCGGCTGCTTGGTCCGTGCGCAACAAAAAACGGGGCCCACAAAATGAATTAAATAATGAGTAACACAAAGGTCCGAGTGGGTATGGTCTAAGCCGGCCGCACCGACAAAGGCCCTTGGCGGCGGCGGCGGTATGTACTATGACCGCCGCTCGCCGCCCGGCGTCCCCGTAGGCGAGCCCGTGTGACTACGCGAGCGCCGCTCCTCGGCGCGCAACCGCGTCCGCTCCGACGCCGCCTCCAGTTCGTCGTCCTCCCCGTCCTCCTCGCGCAGACTCCGCAAGCCGAGCGCATGCGCGGAGCCGTTCGGCGCGTCCTCGAACGCGTCAAAGAGCGGTACGTGCGAGCTGCGCCGCGCGTGCCCAAAGCTGAGCCCTGGTGAGGACGTGGCGGGCCAACCGTCGATCGAGGAGCGGCCTTGCAGCGAGAGCCGCGGATTGAGGATGCCGTTCTCAAGCGAGTGGTGACCCGCGACCGCGGGCTTGCGCGAGAGCTCGAGGAGGTGCATGCCGATGAAGATGATGATGAAGCCCACGATGAGGGACAGGGTGTTCACTGGGTTATCGGTGTTGAGGCCTTGGAAGAGAATGAGGGATGCGATGATGGTGGCTGTCGAGAAGCAGACGTAGTAAAGAGGGTTCACTCTGGATAGCTCAGTGTATGAGGGACGGCAGTGTGAGGGGGGCAGAGTGGCAACACGTACACATTGGTGGAGAAAGTATCGAGGGCTTTGTTGAAGTAATTCATTTGAACCATTATGCAGAGGGCAACCACTAGGCCGAAAACATACGTGCTGACATATATGAATTGGTTGTTGCCGCCGAGGGTGAGCTTCACGGCTATGCCGAAACCCTTGACTGCCATGATGGAGACTGAGCCAACAAGCGAGCATATGGAAATGTATACAAGTGGTTTTGAATGACCATACGTGGGTGCGACGGCGTAGATCATGACTAGCGTGAATACGAGCACGCAAAAGCAGTACATCAAGAAGCCTGTGCGCCACCATAGCTGAGGACCATGCAACGTGAAGGAGTGACGATGAAAGCGTACCGGGCTGGACGGCATATCGTAAAATTTCGTCAACTGTTTGTATATCTTTATCTGCAGGTGCGTGAAGCACGATGATGAATGAGCCTAGAAGACAGGTGGTGCACCCAAGTCGACCTAGATGTCCTAGTTCTTCTTCCAAAAGGTACGAGGCGAGAATAGCGCTGCATAGCAGGTCAGCGACGTGTTGTTTCGAAGGCATTACGACCGACGCACCCAATAATTACACTCAACGAACCTAGAGGCGTGACTAATATTGGAGGTGCAAAAGAATATGCGGCAAAATTCGCCACTAGCGAGAGAGTAGGTGTCAAGCGTATTTGAAGTAAGGAATCAAACGCAACGCACGTTCACCCAACACCACTGGCAATACGCCGGGGGCAGGTTAATAATCATAGCGAGTATGCCAAGCTAGGTGCTCACTTATCGTCATTCCTGCCCACCAGATAGGGTTTCTAAGGTACGAGCGGTCATCGGATGCTTGAGTATACGTATTCCCTCTGTCTCCTGCGTCATTGAGGCCCTAAGTGTATGGAGGTAAGGTGGTCATCCAAGGGAAAGACGGGAGCATATACCTTTTTGGTGATTATGAAACTGGACCCGATGGCTACTGTACCTGACACTGCCAGGGCGAGTCCGATGTACTTGTCCTCGAGCATGACGAACTATGTGGGAGGTGTAAGAGAAAGGCTGCCAGTGTGGGAGAAGCGTGACGAGACGTGAATGCGCGGAAATTGAGATGAACTGTCCTGGGACGGATAATATCGACGCAATTTTACGTGTCAATTCCCGGCACAAAAGGCTACCCAGAATCGTGGCAAACACCTAATCTAATCTGACTTCATTGTGCCAACGAGTTCACTAAACATAGAGTTGGTTTCTGTTCTGCTTTAGCTGGGTATTCGCCAGTCAATCACCCTTTTTTTTTCTGGTTCTCCTTGCAAAGTTTCATACTACGATACGAGTTTTGTTATTTTTAAAAAAAAGCTGCTCACATGCTCATCACCGCTGTGCGCGTCTTTCAACTCCGTCTTCCCACACGATCTATTCGCATTCTGAGACCACCACATTCATATCGCCCATTATCAACCATGGGCGGCATAGGTACACAAACCGTCAATACGACGGATAGGCTTGCAGCCCTACGTAAGCTCATGGCGGAGCGCAATATCGATGCATGTATTGTGCCGAGTGAGGACCAGCGTAGGCGTTCAACTCGTCCGATTGGAGATCCTTATCCATACAATTCTTTTTGCAGATTTCAGCGAGTACCCCGCAGAGTGTGATAAACGTCGGGCGTTCATATCCGGATTCAATGGCTCCGCTGGTTTGTCCACTGCGATGCCTGTGTATCTTCCCGATTCTGACCCCTTTCAGGCACAGCGATCGTGACAAAGGACAGAGCATATCTTTTTACGGATGGACGTTACTTTCTTCAAGCGGAGAAGCAGCTCGATAAGTCCGTCGAGTCTTGTTAGATTAAACAAGACTACTAAGACTCGGATGCGTCCAGAAACTGGGCGTTGATGAAGCAGGGCTTGCCAGGTGCGTCTCACATAATACGATCCTAGAGATCTCCATCGAATCCATACTAGACGTACCCACATGGCAAGAGTTTATAACCAAGGCAAGCAGGCACATTGCTTAACACAACCCCCGACTTTTCATCACATTGATGCTATAGAATGTCACCGCGCCCGCCCATGCGGGGATAGATCCGGAGCTTATCAGTGCTTGTACGTTCACGTTGGCCCTCTCTATCCAAACCTCAAAGTCGTGTCCCAGTCGAAGCCAAGTCGATAACCGGAACAGATCTCACATACAGTGAGAATCTTGTTGATCTGGTCTGGGGATCGGCGCAACCTGCGCGTCCAAAGAATCCCGTCTTTGCCCTTGATGTTAAGTATGCTGGCCGAGACCATGTGAACAAGCTCGCGGGTGTGCGCGAAGAGCTGGAGAAGCAGAAAGCGCGCGCGCTAGTGGTGACGATGCTCGACGAAGTCGCGTGGTTGTTCAACTTGCGTGGAGCCGACATCGAGTTTAATCCTGTCTTCTTTGGCTATGCGGTCGTCGCCGCCGACGGTGCAATACTCTTCCTCGACCCCGCCCAGGTCAGCCAGGAGGTCCTCTCGCACCTCGGGCAGGACGTCCAGTTACGTCCATACGACGCATTCATCCCCTACCTCAAGGGCCTCGGGGCTGGCCTCCAGGTACGTGGTCATGCCATCTTCTGCGTCAATCTCTGATGTTCAGCACCATCTTAGGACGACGATAAGGTTTTAATTGGTGACAAAGCGAGCGTCGCAGTTGCCGAGGCGCTTGGATACCCCTACATCAGCATTACGCGCTCACCGATCGCGGATCTCAAGTCTATCAAAAACGCGACGGAGATCGAGGGTTTTCGCGCGAGTCACATTAGAGACGGCTCGGCTCTCGTGCGATACTTTGCATGGTTGGAGGAGCAGCTGAACCAGGGGGTGGAATTATCAGAAAGCCAGGGTGCTGACCAGTTAGAAAAGTTCCGTTCGTGAGTATCTCGATACGTATCTCCAGCAGCCGGCAAGTAGCGCAGTCCTGACCACCCATGGCTTGAACAGAGAGCTCCCTTTATTCAAAGGCCTGTCGTTCACAACTATTTCCTCGGCGGGACCCAACGGAGGTACGTTAAGAGTCACTGAGATTCGTTATGTCCTCAACATCGTGGCAGCGATTATCCACTACTCACCGGATCCACATGATTGCGCCATCATCCGTAAAGACCAAATATACTTATGCGACTCTGGTGGTTTGTTTGGTTTGCTGCTCCCACCGCCTCCCATTTTGACAGGCTACTTTCAGGGCAATACCTGGATGGTACCACTGATGTGACACGCACTCTACACTTTGGTACTCCAACAGCAGAGCAGCGTCGTGCTTTCACGCGCGTATTGCAAGGACATATTGCTATTGACACCGCTGTATTTCCAACTGGGACCTCTGGTAAGTAGCTCGTTATCGGAGATGATCACAGTGCTAACCAAATGTATTCCCAACGTACAGGGTACAATATGTGAGCTGCGCATTCAACTCGTAGTAAACTGCTCTGTGAAAACAATTCCAGCGACACGTGGGCGAGGAGGTACCTGTGGCGGGACGGGCTTGGTGCGTTATCTGTCCCGTGTTCTCAACAGTGGGTGCTTAAACGGGTGCAGATTACAGGCATGGTACCGGCCATGGCGTTGGTCACTTCTTGAATGTCCATGAAGGTGCATAATTTCGTATCCTTTCCAATGTAGCCTTCGCTGAAGCTTTCGGTTTGCAGGTCCACAAGGAATTGGGACGCGAATTGGTGAGCATATAGCTGGCATGTCTCCTGGTCACCTCTTAAACTATACGCATAGCATACAACAGCACGCCATTGAGAGCCGGTATGACTGTTTCCAACGGTACGTGTTTCCGCCTTGTCCGCTTTATAAGCTCACAACAGGCGTAGAGCCGGGCTACTATGCCGATGGCGAGTACGGCATACGCATTGAAAACATAGTCATCGTACGCGAGGCCCAGACGCCGCATAATTTTGGCGACAAGGGTTACCTTGGTTTTGAGCATGTCACTATGGTATTCCTTCCTACCCTCCTTCACTGGTCTTTCCAAGGGCGTGCTGACGCACTTTTGCGAAAGGCGCCTATGGGCCGAAACCTCATCGAAGTATCCCTCCTCTCTATGGAGGAACGTGGGTGGGTGGACGCATACCATAAAGAAATATGGGAGAAGGTGTCGCCTCTGCTCGAGGGTGACGCGAGGGCCAGAGCTTGGCTCCAGCGCGAATGCGCGCCGCTATGACGCTGAAGCTGTGGTCGTCTATCCCGCATTTGTTAAACTGTATTTCAATTTGTTAGCCTTCTATCGGACCCAGAAGCAGTGGAGACCGACCGTTATGAGGTCATAACCCTTGGCCCGGCCGCAAACATGGCTCGCTATGTCGTCAGCGGTTACCAGTAAGTCAGTCTAAGAGGGCCTCATATGGGTACGACCCCGATTGCGATGTATGCGAATCCATACCTTCCCGATATACAGTATAAGATAAGCATTGGATACCCATTTAACTTATGTGTTGCTAGTGGCACGAATGAGATCACCCCGTCCCGCTGCTCTGTGTCGACCTTGTGGCTTGCGGGTCTCCAGGTGACTGTTTACATCGACGCCACTGTCACCCCCAGCACTCTGGAGTGGTGTTCATACTCTAAATTGTGGGACTCGGGAGATCGTACTGTATGCCGCTCGCACCGCAATCGCACCGCGCCACCCCGGGACCGGAAGTGCTTCCTAGTAATAACCTTTTCTCGAACATCTGCTAATAGTAGCCCACACTAGGCGACGCATGGCTCATATCCCAGACCAGGGCCAGGACCAGGACCATCCGCTGCAGAAACTTACGTGAGCCGCCGCCTGCCTATAGCCGAATCGAGGATCGGGCTCTAAGCGCAATGTGTTGTAACAAGGCAATCTTTGGGGTGAAAAACCGAGATGAGAAGGGGACGAATAGTATACTATACTGCCACTGTAAGTGCTTCCATAGGAGACAAATCATGTCCAACTTTTCTCGAGTAGGTAGGACGGATCATGATCAGGAGTCGTTGATGCAATGTATGATGTCGCCGGTCCCGGCGGTCCGGTATCCATCGCGACCTTGACGCTGGCCGGTGTGTCCGAGTCGACTCAGGCTGGAGCTGCCAGAGCCGCACTTCCAATATGTACCATACTCGTTTCCTCAGGCTGGAGTCAAAGGGGGGTTCGCCAATAATAGGGCGTCTGCATAGTACGTCTCTGTTTCCCGCGAGCATGGGTCGGAGGAGTCCATCCGAGTCATCTCAGTAACTCACTCTCTCAGGCTGCCACTGCTCCCCGGGTCCGGCGACTACCACTACCGGCCATGTGTGATGGGCCATATTGCCCAACTTGATCACTTTGGGGCCTAATCTCCCCGGGGTACCAGGAACCATACTTGAGACGGTCGTGTGTGCCACACACACACACACGTTCTTTAGCACTTCCATTTACCATGGTAGCATATTGCCCTACGGCCATTAGCGGGGGTACTTGTACAGACGTTGAATGCCCCAATCGCCACGACATTTCTCGCTGCGAACCATGCAATTGCGCCTTTCCTATTTCTTTGCTCAAACAACATCAAAGCGGGAGGAGGCATCTTCTCAATGTTGCTCCTAACGGACCATCGAATCCAGGTGGTCTCCAGCAGCCTACCTCGCAGCCAGGACTCCCGAATGCCCAATTGGTGCCACCGCCAAATACCTTACCACCGTCTGGCAGCGGCGTACCAACCCATGCTGCAGACCCACGTGTCATTGTATCCAACGAAGGTGGTCTCGATTTCGTCGTAGAGGGAACGATAAACGCAGGGAATCCGTCCTTTTCTTCGGCCAACATTATCGTCTCCATAACGAAGACCGCAGTGCTGTCCAGTCTTTCCGTGAAAAATGTGGTTGTGGCACCTATTCCGAATTCAGAGTGCGAGCTATTTTATGACACCCCATTCAATCCTCTCACATTTCTTCTGGCAGTTTTTCTGCGTCTCTTGTTGGAAACACACAAGAGGTTCGGCAGAAAAAGCCACGCAACATCCGCGTGTCCTTCCATGCATCACGTGCCGGTAACTCTCACGGGTCACTGATGATTACTCTTATCGATAGGACACGACGGGATGATCGGGAGTTTACAGTAACCCGTGAGTTACGTGGGCATGCTATCCTCCCTGGTGGTCCAGCTAGCAACGGAGAGGCCTCCGAAACGGTGATGGGACTCAGATTGGAGGGTGGAGGCACAGGTATCAGTGTCTCTCCCGAGTCAGGTCTTGAATTCTTGGTAGAACGCCCGCGGTCGGACGTGTCGTTCGCAACACAAACTTTGCAGCTTGTCATCAGCAAGTCCTCACCTAAACGATTGGTCTCCTTCAAAGCTGCTAGGTTGCGCTCACTGGATGAGTCGGTTACTGCGTGAGTCCAAATCTGTGTCTGAGACCTTCCGTTCTTCATTCTCCCGATGCATAGATTTTTTTCGGCACAGTTCCAGGGCGATTCTATGAACATCAAGCTCAAGGCCCAGCGTATAGTGACAGTTTCATTCACGCCTCGACGAGAAGGGCTCTGTGGAGCAGTTCTTGAGCTTACCTTCTATGACCGCAAGCGCAAGGCTGACTTCATCGTTGAACGGACGCTGCGTGGGGTGGTCAGTCCCTTGCCGATAAGGGACTGGGCAGATGATAATGAAAGCCTTTCATCCGATGGAGGAGAGGAACTTCTCGGCAGTAGTGGCACCGGTATCTCTGTCTCGGGCGAGGACGGGTTCGATTTTGGCATCGTCGAACGCATGCACTTGGACGGACCCTTTGCAGTCTCGAGGTCTTCACTCACAATCAAGAACGCAGAGGGCTTCCCGGCTGTGACCTTGGTCGAGGCGAGAATCAGGATATTGTTTGGGAGCGACTCTAGGTAGGTATTAAGGCTTGCACACTGTTGTTTATATTCATTAGCTGCCCCAGCTTTATCGCAACGGGTGACACTCACCTGATCCAACCTGGGACGGAGAACACAGTGTATATACAATTCAACCCCGAATTCGAGGGGGTATTTGAAGCAACACTGGAGCTGATTTTCTATGATAGCCAACGATCGGCTCGGTTCGTAATTTCCAAGGAGTTACACGGTATTGCGGGCTCCCTGGACGACCATAGACACTTCGACTCCCTCGATCAATTACCGGCCCGACGTCCTGAGGGTGGTCGACCGGAACCGCCATGGAAACGCATACTTCACTCTGTTCCT
Organism: Lactifluus subvellereus; assembly: GCA_022496195.1. Lineage (NCBI taxonomy): Eukaryota > Fungi > Basidiomycota > Agaricomycetes > Russulales > Russulaceae > Lactifluus > Lactifluus subvellereus. The sequence goes on along the minus strand of WTXC01000015.1, from coordinate 76,622 downwards.
AGCCAACGTCGAAAGTCAAGGAAAATCCCAGAATATGAGCTACCGCCAATAGTCCAGGCAGCAGTAGACAAAATTACCAAGCGTCCTTACGACATGCGAGTCCCGGGCCTTATCGAGGCCCTGAGGCCCCCCGATTTAAATATGGACACTTACGCACAGTATTTCAAGGCGCTGGTAAATGTTGAAGATGGGCACCAGCAGTACGTCCAGTATCTTTTCACCCTCGTCTTAACAGTAATGTCGGGGCAGGCGAGATGTTCTAGACCTACCTCGCTATGAAGTTCAAGTTCAACAACGCGGCAAATGGCACAGGTGCGTTCTCTGACTTGGCCTCGCGTATGTATGTGTTCAATGGAGCTTGTGTAGAGTTGAAATCGAGGATGAAGACGAAGATCTTCTCCCAGAAGTGATTATCGGAGATTTCCTTTGGCTGGACGATGAGCAAGAATTTATACGCTACGAAGCACGCATTACCGACATCTACGTGTCCACGCGACGTCATGTTGCCGTCCTCAGGATGTCGCTTAAATTGCCGATAGATTCTAATCTCTGCCAAGGGGCAACATTCAAGTTAAAATTCAGACTCAACCGCATCACTCTACGTCGTGAATATCATGCCCTGTCAAGCTCATTCTCACCTCAACGTCGGCTACTATTCCCTTCTGTGTCAGATATCAAACCAATTAAACGCTGTCTCTCATGAACTGAGATTGAAAATCTCAAGTTAGCCAACGAGAACATTCGCGATGACGAGCAACAGCTGCAGACTGTAGTCTCAATTCTACAGCAGCCAAAGGGCACTGTCCCGTTCATCATCTACGGACCGTGAGTGCAACCCAACATCTTCTTATCTCCGGCCGATACTGACAACTCACTCATAGCCCAGGGACGGGTAAAACATCCACTGTTGTCGAAAGCATCATGCAGCTAGTACGCCGTGGTCCAAGCGTCAAAGTTCTCGCATGCACACCCAGTAATGCAGCTGTGGATCTACTTGTTGAGCGCCTGGCCTTTGCTGGGCTGAATAGCACCGAGCTCTATCGCCTAAATGCATATTCGCGTTACGAAGAGGAGATACCAGAGGGTGTACAACCATTCTCCGTACTCCCGGATCGTGCGACATTACTGGCTTACCGTGTTGTGCTCTCCACCTGCTCCTCGGCAGGCCTACTCCAGACGTTGAACGTTCCTGCCGGACACTTTAGTCACATATTCATCGATGAGGCTGCACAGGCGGACGAACCCCTTGCGATGATTCCAATTGCGAGTTTCTCGAATGCGTCCACGAATGTTATTCTGGCGGGTGACCCGCATCAATTGGGGCCTGTCATCAAGTCATCTCCTGCCTCCGCAGCAGGCCTGGGGAGGAGTTACCTCCAACGTTTGATGCGCATTCGTCAAGTATACGGGCTCGATACACAGAGCGGTACAACGTGAGCGGCACCTTTCTTTCCGTCATTGGGCAGCGCTCATCAGGAGGAGTGCAGGATTGTCGACCTTCAGCGGAATCGCCGCTCACATGGTGCAATTATTGCATGGCCAAACCGGTTCTTGTACGAGGATAGAATGCGGGCTTGTGCAAGTGCGGATGTCACGCACCTCTTGCTCAATTCGAGGGTGTTGCCGAAGAAGGGCTTCCCTGTCGTGTTCCACGGCGTCAGAGGCGATGAGAAGCGTTCGAGGCATTCTCGGTCGCTCTTCAACATTCATGAAGCGTCAATCGTCCGTGACTACTGCCAAAAGCTTATTACGGATCCTGAACTTAAGATCTGTGAGTGTGACGGGTTCCGTCGTTTCTTGTCCATGTTATACACCTCGCTGCAGATCCGGAGGATATTGGCATTGTCGCACCTTACAAGGCTCAGGTCAGGACGATCCGGACCTTGTTGAAGCAGGCAAAGCTGGAGGATATTGATGTGGGCTCAGTCGAGCAGTTCCAAAGACAGGTTCGTACAGCACAGTGTTAGGCCGAGATGATGGCGTTAATTATGGCGACCTTTCAATCAGGAACGAAAAGTGATCATTTTTGCTACAACTCGAAGCAATTCCGCAGTTGACAAGCGGAGAGCATTGGGTTTCTTACAGTATCGTCAGCGTATGAATGGTCGGTGATCCTGCATGTATCTGGACCTATGATACTAACGCACCCTTTGTTAGTTGCCATCACACGCGCGCAGGCGTTGCTCATTGTGGTCGGAGACCCGGAAGTACTGGGGAAGGACGAGCTTTGGCGCACGTTCCTAAACTACGTCTATCCGTGCGGAGGGTGGACTGGGAAAATGCTCAGCTGGAGGCCACAGGATGAGGTTCGTCTGCCAGAATATAGTATCATTCCGAGGGAACACCCCGTGTATGGAGAAGGGTTCATCGGTAAGAAGAGCGAGAATATTTATAGGTACCAGGAATAGTGGAGAGGGAAGAGCGACACTCCTTCCCTCTGTATACATGAAATTTTTTGGCCTAGCTACTTGTAATTCCAGGTACAAATCGTTACTCTCCTTAGCCCACGTTCACGTATAATGCATTGGAGCGCGTCTGGAACCTTGCACCTAATGGGGGCTTCTAATACTCATTGTCCCCGGGTAGAACACTGCGAATTGAACTTCTGCGCTGCGGGCTTCGAGTGGTCGTTGGTTCTTCGGTACAGTATCTGATGTCTGACAGTGGGAGATCGTGGTCAGGGCCTCTCCCAATTAGGAAACTCACGCTAAGGACTTTTCCCTCTGGTTCCTCCATCGCATTGTTCAACACCCACCAATAACAGTTCTTAATTGCCCACCAGGTAGTTTACTCATATGACTAAAATGTTGTCTATTCAAATTGCCCCGTTGTCTGCTACAACAGGATCCCGAAGGTCAAAAAGATTTGAGTGGTCCAAAGAGCCATGGGTGACCGGTGACCGTTCGGTAGCTCCGGTTTCGAAACGTCCCGATTTTGAAATCAGCCGATTTGCCGAATTCGGACGTCGATTTGGCAGGCCCGGAACCGGAGTCAGCTACCGAACGGGCCCTACAGTAAGCGTCGTCGCTGCATCGCATACCCAGTCTAATATAACTCGCATGTAGTAGTGCGAATGAGATCGCATTCATCATGTTGTCTTGTGGGTCCATTTTGTGGTTGACGGGGCTTTAGGCATCATAGACTGCTCAGCTCCTGCAATGCGCCCCATCTGGCTCAACTTGAATCTCAGACCCGGACAAGCATCGTCCACTGGCCGCGGCGGTGCGTCCGCGTCCGAGTCGATTGGAGCTGCCAGTGCCTCACTTCCAACATCTACCACACTCGTTTCCTCAGGCTAGATCCAAAGGGGTTCCATCGATAATAGGGCGTCTGCATAGTACATCGCTGTTTCTCGCAAGCATGGATCGGAGGAGTAAAGCGTCGGCGGTTCCACCGTCCGAGTCATCTCTGTAACCTCACTCTCTGCCACTGCTCCCCGGGTCCGGCGAGGGACCCGACTACCGGTCATGTGTGATCGATCAATTGAGGCCTGCGGGCCATCAGATTGCTCAACTTCTTGAACTTGACTTGATCCTTGGCGCCTAATCTTCCCGCAGCACCGTACTTGAAACGCGTGTGCCACACACACACGTTCTTTAGCACTTCCATTTACCATGGTACCGTATTGCCCTACGATCCTTAGCGGGGGTACTTGCACGGACGCTGAATGTCCCAATGGCCACGACATTTATCGCTGCGAGCCATGCAATTGCACTTTTCCTACTCCTTGGCTCGAGAAACATCAAAGTGGGAAGAAGCATCTTCGCAATGTTGCTTCCAATAGACTACCGATTTCAGGAGGTCCTCAGCAGCCTACCTCGCAGCCAGGACTCCCGAATGCCCAATCGGTGCCGCCGCCAAGTACCTTACCACCGTCTAGCGGCAGCGTACCAACCCATGCTGCAGACCCACGTGTCATTGTATCCGATGAAGGTGGTCTCGATTTCACCGTGGAGGGATCGATAAACGCAGGGAATCCGTCCTTTTCTTCGGCCGACATTATCGTCTCCATAACGAAGACCGCAGTGCTGTCCAGTCTTTCCGTGAACAATGTGGTTGTGGCACCTATTCCGAATTCAGAGTGCGAGCTATTTTATGACACCCCATTCAATCCTCTCACATTTCTTCTGGCAGTTTTTCTGCGTCTCTTGTTGGAAACGCACAAGAGGTTCGGCAGAAAACGCCACGCAGCATCCGCGTGTCCTTTCATGCATCACGTGCCGGCAACTTTCACGGGTCACTGATGATTACTTTCATCGATAGAACACGACGGAATGATCGAGAGTTTACAGTAACCCGTGAGTTACGTGGGCATGCTATCCTCCCTGGTGGTCCAGCTAGCAACGGAGAGGCCTCCGAAACGGTGACGGGACTCGGATTTGGGCCCAGGGGTGAAGGCACAGGTATCAGTATCTCTCCCGAGTCAGGTCTTGAATTCTTGGTAGAACGCCCGCGGTCGGACGTGCCGTTCTCAACGCAAACTTTGCAGCTTGTCATCAGCAAGTCCTCACCTAAACGATTGGTCTCCTTCAAAGCTGCTAGGTTGCGCTCACTGGATGAGTCGGTTACTGCGTGAGTCCAAATCTGTGTCTGAGACCTTCCGTTCTTCATTCTCCCGATGCATAGCTGTTTTTCGGCACAGTTCCAGGGCGATTCTATGAACATCAAGCTCAAGGCCCAGCGTATAGTGACAGTTTCATTCACGCCTCGACGAGAAGGGCTCTGTGAAGCAGTTCTTGAGCTTACCTTCTATGACCGCAAGCGCAAGGCTGACTTCATCGTTGAACGGACGCTGCGTGGGGTTGTTAGGCCCTTGCCGATAAGGGACTGGGCAGATGATAATGATGGTCTTTCATCCGGTGAAGGAGAGGGGCTTCCCGACAGTAGTGGCACCGGTATCTCCGTCTCTGGCGGGGATGGGCTCGACTTTGGCATCGTTGGACGCATGCACCTGGACGGACCCTTTGCAACCCCGAGGTCTTCACTCACAATCAAGAACGCAGAGGGCTTTCCGGCTGTGACCTTGGTCGAGGCGAGAATCAGGATATTGTTTGGGAGCAACTCTAGGTAGGTATTAAGGCTTGCACACTGTTATTTACATTCATTCGCTTCCCCAGCTTCATTGCAACTAAGGGGGACACTCACCTGATCCAACCTGGCACGGAAAGCACAGTGCACATACAATTTAACCCCGAATTCGAGGGGATATTTGAAGCAACACTGGAGCTGGTTTTCTATGATAGCCAACGATTGGCTCGGTTCGTAGTTTCCAGGGGGTTACACGGTATTGCGGGCTCCCTGGACGACCATAAACACTTTGAGTCCCTCGATCAAGTACCGGGCCGACGTCGTGATCGACAGGTACCGCCACGAAAAGAAATACTTCTCTCTCCTCCTAGCCGAGGTCGAAAGTCAAGGAGAATCCCAGAATATGAGCTACCGCCGATAGTCCAGGCAGCAGTGGACAATGCTACTTTCAAGCATCCTTACGACATGGAAGCGCCGGGCCTAATCGCGGCCTTGAGGCCCCCCGATTTAAATATGGACACTTACGCACAGTATTTTAAAGCGCTGGTAAATGTTGAAGATGGGCACCAGCAGTACGTCCAGTATCTTTTCGTCCTCGTCTTAACAGTAATGTTGGTGCAGGCGAGATGTTCTAGACCTACCTCCCTATGAAGTTCAAGTTCAACAACGCGGCAAATGGCACAGGTGCGTTCCCTTGCTTGGCCTCGCGCATGTATGTGTTCAATGGAGCTTGCGTAGTGTTGAGATCGAGGAACAAGACGAAGATCTTCTCCCAGAAGTGATTATCGGGGATTTCCTTTGGCTGGACGATATCCAAGAAGATATACGCTACGAAGCACGCATAACCGACATCAATGTGTTCACGCGACGTCATGTTGCCGTGCTCAAGATGTCGCTTAAATTGCCGATAAATTTCAATCTCTACCGAGGGGCAACATTCATGTTACAATTCAGACTTAACCGCATCACTCTACGTCGTGAATATCATGCCCTGTCAAGCTCATTCTCACCTCAACGTCGGCTACTATTCCCTTCTGTGTCAGATATCAAACCAATTAAACGCTGTCTCTCAAGAACTGAGATTGAAAATCTCAAGTTAGCCAACGAGAACATTCGCGATGACGAGCAACAGCTGCAGACTGTAGTCTCAATTCTACAGCAGCCAAAGGGCACTGTCCCGTTCATCATCTACGGACCGTAAGTGCAACCCCACACCTTCTTATCTCTGGTCGATACTGACAACTCGCTCATAGCCCAGGGACGGGTAAAACATCCACTGTTGTCGAAAGCATCATGCAGCTAGTACGCCGTGGTCCAAGCGTCAAAGTTCTCGCATGCACACCCAGTAATGCAGCTGTGGATCTACTTGTTGAGCGCCTGGCCTTTGCTGGGCTGAATAGCACCGAGCTCTATCGCCTAAATGCATATTCGCGTTACGAAGAGGAGATACCAGAGGGTGTACAACCATTCTCCGTACTCCCGGATCGTGCGACATTACTCGCCTACCGCGTCGTGCTCTCCACCTGCTCCTCGACAGGCCTACTCCAGGCGTTGAATGTTCCTCCCGGACACTTTAGTCACATATTCATCGATGAGGCTGCACAGGCGGACGAACCCCTTGCGATGATTCCAATTGCGAGTTTCTCGACTGCGTCCACAAATGTTATTCTGGCGGGGGACCCGCATCAATTGGGGCCTGTCATCAAGTCATCTCCTGCCTCCACAGCAGGCCTGGGGAGGAGTTACCTCGAGCGTTTGATGCGTATCAGTCAAGTATACTGGCTCGATACACAGAGCGGTACAACGTGAGTGGCACCTTTCTCTCCGTCATTGGGCAGCGCTCATCAGGAGGAGTGCAGGATTGTCGACCTTCAGCGGAATCGCCGCTCACATGGTGCAATTATTGCATGGCCAAACCGGTTCTTGTACGAGGATAGAATGCGGGCTTGTGCAAGTGCGGATGTCACGCACCTCTTGCTCAATTCGAGGGTGTTGCCGAAGAAGGGCTTCCCTGTCGTGTTCCACGGCGTCAAAGGCCGTGAGAAGCGTTCGAGGCATTCTCGGTCGCTTTTCAACGTTCATGAAGCGTCAATCGTCCGTGACTACTGCCAGAAACTTACTACGGATCCTGAACTTAAGATCTGTGAGTGTGACGTGTTCCATCGTTTCTCGTCCATGTTATATACCTCGCTGCAGATCCGGAGGATATTGGCATTGCCGCACCTTACAAGGCTCAGGTCAGGACGATCCGGGAGTTGTTGAAGCAGGCAAAGCTGGAGGATATTGATGTGGGCTCAGTCGAGCAGTTCCAAGGACAGGTTCGTGCAACACAGTGTTATACCGAGATGATGACGTTAATCATGGCGACCTTTCAATCAGGAACGAAAAGTGATCATTTTTGCTACAACTCGAAGCAATTCCGCAGTTGACAAGCGGAGAGCATTGGGTTTCTTACAGTATCGTCAGCGTATGAATGGTCAGTGATTTTGCATTTATCTGGACCTAGGTTGCTGACGTATCCTTTGTTAGTGGCCATCACACGCGCGCAGGCGTTGCTCATTGTGGTCGGAGACCCGGAAGTACTGGGGAAGGACGAGCTTTGGCGCACGTTCCTAAACAACATCTATTTGCGCGGAGGGTGGACTGGGAAAATGCTCAGCTGGAGGCCGCAGGATCAGGTTCCTGTGCCAGGATATAGTATCATCCCGAGGGAACAGCCCGTGTATGGAGAAGAGTTCATCGGTAAGAAGAGCGAGAATATTTATAGATACCACGAATAGTGGAGAGGGAAGAGCGACACCCCTTCCCTCTCTATACATGGCCTAGCTACTTGTAATTCCAAGCACAAATCGTTACTCTCCTTAGCCCACGTTCACGTATAATGCATTGGAGCGCGTCTGGAACCTTGCACCTAATGGGGGCTTCTAATACTCATTGTTTCCGGGAAGAACACTGTGAATTGAACTTCTGCGCTACGGGCTTTGAGTGGTCGTTAGTTCTTCGGTAGTAGTGGCCTTCCGCCGTCAACGTGAGAGGAGTGGGAAGATCCACCGCTGGCAGGGGGGCTATTTCTACCGGACTCCCTGGCTACGCCCAGCTTCCCCCAGTACATCCTTTGCTTCAATTCGCAATGCTCGTTACCATATGTCCGTTGCCTGAAAAACAGGAAGATGCCTGGTTCCTGGATGTCTGGTGTCGCTTCCGCACCTGCTTCATCCGGCACAAAGGGCTCGCAAGATACCACCGCGAGGGAGGACTACTGGTCCAATTGAGGCTTTTCCAAGAAGGCTCATGCGAGGCTGCTTGCGCACACCAACCGTTCTCTTACCTATTCCCCTGTGCCCGGGTCACCACCGCGAAAGCCTAGGCGAGGGAGGGACAGGAAAAATTCCACGGGTAGAAGTTGTCCTGCAAGAGATGGAGAGGAACTTGAACGGTGTCTTGTTGTCTCGGGGAGGACAACATTACATTCTAGTCGACAGGCGACATGACCGCCACTATCCTCGTTGTCATCAGGGCGAAAATGGAGGGGACAACTATAATCTGGCGCTGATCGACGTACGTTTGAAGGGAGCCGGGTCAAAACGGTAACTATATAGTGTATGAGTGTTCATGTGCTTGAAGACTCGAGAGGATACCATGTCGTAATCACGCGCACTGGCAGCCTGCATTGAGTGGCCCCACCTCCATAAGCAACCCCTCCGAGTCAATGGCACACTTCAAAGTGCAGTATCCATTACATTTGCATGGTGGTGTTAACGTACTCGCGCAGCAATGTACAGCATAAGATGGTGGATGAGATGATGCTAGTACTATGGACCTATCAACAGATAGACCTGCCCTACTACACCCGTGTTAGTGAGAGCCTGAGTAAACGGTAAGCTACAACTCATGTTACTCACCACCGCGTTCCTCGCTAATCTCCCGCATCCACTTCGACGTTTGATTTGTACTCTGAAACGCGGCTGGTTTTCAATCTCGCTTCAAGTTTAAGCATCAGGAAAACCTGCTGTGGTGGATAATGCTAATCAAGCCAATTAAGTGGGGTTAAGCTAATTTATAGGGTATTAGGCTAATAATTATCTGGATTAGCAATATTATTCTACTAGCCCCCAGTTTCTCCCGATGGTTGTCTGTGCACGTCAACGATGTCGCCCAAGATAGAGGGTCGTGCTACGCACCGTCCGTGAGAGTATTGGTACCCGGTTACTGACCCAAATCGTTCAGGAGACCGCAATGAAAACAAGAAATCCCGTCAGCTTTGTTGAGCGATGACCGCTGCGATAACATCATACTGGGCATTGGGTAGGTCCAAGGGGAGGAATCGAAACAGAAAATCGCTCACAACTTGCCCTCATCCATAGGCCGCACGCAGCTAAACGTCAAGATCCCGTGCATGCGCATGATTGCTCACTGACTTATCAAGTCAAAGAGATACTCGAACAACACCTGCTGGCCTTCATTCCCGCGCTTGCCTCAACGGCGCTTATAGGGCGCAGTTCCGCGCCATCTCCCAGGGCGCACGAATAACCCCTTCACAACTTCCTGGAATAGTTCCGAGGCAACCAAGCCCGACCCCGGAGGGTGGTACGAGGCGCATCTTGAGCATTGGCTCCCCGCACCGAAGGGACACAAGGCGCTGCACCATTCATCGAGCTCGACATCCTCGTGGCGTCTTCCTTGGATACCGTGCGTGAGGCCTAGATGCAGCATGACGTTGGCGAAAAGGGTTACCTTGGGTCACCATAATATACGTTCTTCCCTAACTTGCCTGATTCGCCCGTCTTTTTGGGCTTGCCAAGCACTTTCGTGAAGGCGCCCATTGGTGAAACACTATTGACGTGCCACTTTTCTCCGTGGACGAACACGGGTGGGTGGATACATACCATAAGGAATGGGAGAAGTTGTTTCCCCTGCTTGAGAGCGATCGGGGGGCACAGAGCTTACCTCCCGGGCCATCGCCAAAGTGCGCCGCAATGATGAAGTTATGATGGTCTAACCAGCGTTTGTTAGCCTTATATTTCAATTGCGAACCACGATGTATGCGAATCTGTGTCCTCCCGAAATATAGCATAAGCGTCGTATACCCATTCAGTTTAGTATAACTCGCATGTGGTAGTGCGAATGAGATCGCACTCATCATGTTGTTTTGTGGGTCCATTTTGTGGTTGACGGGGCTTCAGGCATTATTAATAGACTGCTTAGCTCGTGCCCACTTGGCACAATCTCAGACCTGGACCAGCATCATCCACTGCTGAGCGTAGTTTACTTACTTTTTCCGAGATCCAAAGGAGTTCTAGCAATCATGGGATGTCTACGTCTGTGTACATCTCTGCTTTCCGCGGGGATCGATCGACTCTGAAGGAGGATTCCTCCGCAGTAACCGTTTTGCGGAAGTTTACATAGGCAAGTGATTCAGTATTACCAATACCCATGGCCACGTGAGACGGACTGCGGGGACTCAGGCTTCTATTCGGAAGAAACCTTGCAAGCACGGTAGGTGAAATGCCGACTTCTTCTTCCGCAGTAATCTTGCTTGCAGAAGTTGCCGAATTGAAATGAGTTATCAGGTCGATTTTGGACTTGCAGGAAGTTCTATTACCTTACCAATACCTATGTCCACGTGAGACAGACTGCGGACTGGCATGCGGCGAGGAGATCTGGCTTCAATATATGAAGTCGCAGGAAACCCTGCAAGCAAGGTAACAAACCACCATTCTTGACAGTACACAGGCTTTCTTTCGCACTTCCATGTACCATGCCAGCTTATTGCGCTACGGCCATTAGGGGGGACACTTGTACAGACGATGAATGTCCCAATCACCACGAGATCTCTCGTTGCGAGCCATGCAATTGCGCTTTCCCTACTCCTTTGCTCGAACAACATCAAAGCGGGAAGAAGCATCTTCGCAATGTTGCTCTCAATGGTCATTCGAACCCAGGTGGTCCTCAGCAGTCTCCTCCCTTGCAGCCAGGACCCCTGAATGCCCAACTGTTGCCACCGCCAACCACCCCTCCACCGCCAGCCACCCCCCAGCCACCCTCCACCGTCGAGCGGCGGCATGCCAACCCTTATAGCAGACTCGCGTGTCGTTGTGTCCAGTGAATGTGGTCTCGATTTCGTCGCAGAGGGAACGGGAACGCCAGAGAACGCGTCCTTATCCTTCTTCGCTGACCACACTATCTCCATAACGAAAACTGAAGTATTGTCCAGTCTCTCTGTGAAAAGTGTGGTCGTGGAACCGTTTCCGAATCCATAGTGCGGGCCATTTCACGACACTCCATTCAAAGCCTCACATTCCTTCTCGCAGTTTTTATGCGACTCTTATCGGAAACTCACGAGAGGTCCGGAAGAAAAGGCCACGAAGCATCCTCGTGTCCTTTGATGCGCCACACGCCGGCAATTTTTGCGCCTCCTTGAAGATTACATTTATCGATAGAACGCGCCCGAACAATCAAGAGCTTATATTGACCCGTGAGCTACGTGGGTGTGCAATCCTCCCAACTAGCAACGGGGATACCTCTGAAACGGAGTCGGAAGTCGAACCGGGGAGTGAAGGCACAGGGGTCAGTGTCTCTCCCGAGTCAGGTCTTGAATTCTGGGTGGAACGCCCATGGCCGCACGTGCCATTCGCAACACAGACTATGCAGCTTGTCGTCAGCAAGACCTCCGTTAAACCATTGGTCTCCTTCCGAACTGTTTGTTTGCACCCATCAAATAATCCATCAATCGGGTGAGTCCAGTTTTGTGTCCGAGGTGTCTGTTGCTCATTTTCCCGATAAATAGCTATTTTTCCGCTTGGCTCGAGGGTGATTCTAAGTGGATCAAGCATAAGAGCAAACGCATAGTGACAGTTTCTTTCACGCCACAACGAGAGGGGTTCTGTGAAACCGTTCTTGAGCTTATTTTCTGTGACTGCAAGCGCAAGGCTGACTTCGTGATCAAACGGAGATTGCGTGGTGTGGCCGACTAGATCGTAGAAAAGATCAGGTCTTTGTAGGTATGAATTCCTTTGTGATGATAACATGCACACTGTCTGTATTACAATTAATCGTCTTGGAGCCTTCCTGTCGTGAGGACGGTAGGGACTTGAATACCAACCAATCTAGTGGTGTCCGCCAACCCCGACAAGGATCCTTTGACAAATGACAGGGCGCCTGACAACCCAAGATTTTCTTCCGGTGCGGTGAACGAGAGGACATTTTTGAAAGCGACGACACTGGTATCTCCGTCTCGGGCGAAAATGGCCTAGATTTTGGCATCGTTGAACGCATATGCCTGTACGGCCATTTTGTAACTCCAACGTCCTCGCTCACAATCAATAATGTTGAGGGCTTCCCGGCTGCGACCTTGGTCTGGTCGAGAATCAGGACATTGTATGAGAGAGATTCAAGTTCAAGGTGAGTGTTAACGCTTTCGCACTGTTTACAACCGTTCGCTCTCCCAGCGTCATAGTAACTGGGGGTGACAATCATTCCATTCAGCCTAGCACAGAGAGCATGGTGCATATACAACTCAATACCAAATTTGATCGGCTGTTTGAAGCAACCCTGGAGTTGGTTTGCTATGATGGCGAACGATTGGCTCGGTTCGTAGTTTCCAAAGGGTTGCACGGTATTACGGGCTCTCTCCGAGTCGCCGACCATAAACACTTCGAGTTCCTCTATCAAGAAGTACCTGCCCGACATCCTGAAGGTGGTCGACAGGTACCGCCACAGGAAATGTTAGATTCACTTGAGGCAAACACGAACACGAACGGGGGGTTGATTCTGTGGCAAACGCATGCGTCGCCCAGTCGTAGCTACACAGTATTCAAGTCCAAACAAGACATCGTGTGGGGAGAGAGTAACAAGAAGATCGAGAGGAACTGTCGTAATAATATTGCGAGGCTCCACAACCACGCGTGCACTGGGCGAGTTCGATCGCTCATCTCAACAGGAATACTTCTCCCCCCTCCCGGCTGACATCGAAAGCCAAGGGAAATCGAAATCCCAGAATATGAGCAACTGCCAGTACTCCGAGCAATGGACGATGCTAGTTTCAACGTCATCACGAAGTCGCGGAGCCTCATCGAGGCCTTGTCGCAGAGGCTAAGAGAGGCTTCGAAGGATTTTAAGCCGCCAAATTTAAATATGCGCAGTACTCCAACGCACCATTGAATGTTGAAGACTGTTACCAGCAGTACGTCTAATACCTTTTCGTACTCGTCTTAGCAGTAATGTCGGGGTAAGCGAGATGTTCTGGACCAACTTCCATGTTTGAAGTGGTGCAGGTGAGTCTCACTACTTGGCCTCGCATATGTATGTGTTCAATGGAGCCTGTATATCGTAGATAGAGACAGATCTTCTCCCAAAAGTGATCATCGGGTATTTCTATCGGCTGGACGATATCTAGGAAGACATACAGTATCTGGAGCTAAACATATTCTGGGAGGTTTCTCCCGATGCCGAGCACGTTTTCTTGTCACGGCGTCAACGCAGATGGTCGGAGGTCGTGCCGCGCACCGTCCGTGGCGACCCACTCGTAGTTGTACCCAGCTACCGATCTAAATCATTCAGGAGACTGAGTTCCGAGGGGAGGAATCGAAAAAAATACAATCATGAACTACTCTCACCATTAGGCCGGACGCAGCACAACATCAAGATCTCGTGCACGCGCACGATTGCTCACAGGCGTATCAAGTCAAAGCAATACTCGAACCACGCCTGCTGGGCTTCATCCGTTGCGTCTGCCGCAAGGGCGCTTGCAAGGCGCACTTCCGCGCCATCTGCCGGGGCGTACGAATACCCCCTTCACAAGCTTCAAGCTTCCCGGAACCGTTCCGAGGTCACTGGGCCCGGCCTCGGTACGAGGCGCGTCTTGAGTATCGCCTCAACGGACACAAGGCGCTATGCCATCTCATCGAGCTGGGCATCCTCGCGGGCATCTCCCTCTGTGCGGCATCGTGTGTGAGATCTAAAGTCACGGTTGCAGCTTGGGTCACATGATAATGATGACATACCTTAGCACTTTCGTGAAGGCATCCATGGGCGAAACACTCAGGCTAGTAACGTGCCACTCTTCTCCGTGGACGAACATGGGTAGTTGCATACCATAAGGAATGGGAAAAGGGGTCTCCTCTGCTAGAGAGCGATGCAGGTGCCAGAGCTTCGCTCCCGGGCCATCACGAAAGCATGTGGCAATGACGTTGAAGCTATGATGGTCCATCCAGCGTTTGTTAGCCTTTTATTTTAATTTGCGGGGTCACGCTTGTGCGAAAGTGATCTCTGTAATCCTTCTCTGAACCCGAAGCTGCAGTGGGAGCCGACAAGCTAAGCTTTGGCCCGCCGCAAACACGGTGCGCCATCATGATGTCACCCGGGCCAGCGATTATGAGTGAATCAGAGAAGGCCTCACCTTACAGTAATACGGTCCTAACCCCGATGTATGCGAACGAATCTATACCCTCCCGATATATAACATAAGCGTCGCATACCCTCGGTTTACCATAGCTCTCCTGTGTTGGTGTGAGTGGTATCGCACTTATCACGTCGCTTTGCAGGTTCATTTTATAGTTGTTGGGGCCCCAAGCCCCATAGGCTACCTAGATCGTGCAATGCGCCCCACCTGGCTTATATTTCAGACCAGGACCAGGACAATCCACTGCTGAGTTTGCCAAGTGCGCCAGTAGCCTCGACTCGGAATCCCGGTCCAGGGCTAGTGCCGCTGAGCGCAGTATACTGTACTTGCATCCGAAAGGAGTCCTGGAAACCATGGGATGTCTGTGTACCTCGCTGCTTCCCGCGAGGCTCGATCGAAGGAGCATAACGTTGGCGATTGCAGTCATGCTCTACACCTCGCCTTCTGCTAGCCTGATAAACGTCGGGTCCGGCGACGGAACCGGGCCATGCGTTCAACACGCCGTGGGATTGCTTCAAGTAGTCATATTTAGCGCCTGACTTTTCCTCTGGCATCACAGTGAGTTATACAAGTCGCCATACTTGAAAGCACACCGCTTTCTCCCGCACTTCCATTTACCATGGTAGCTTATTGCACTACGGCCATTAGGGGGGTACTTGTACAGACGATGGGTGTCCCAATCGTCACGACGTTTCCCGCTGCGAGCCATGCAACTGCGCCTTCCCTCCTTCTTTGCTCGAACAACACCAAAGTGGGAAGAAGCATCTTCTCAACGTTGCTCTCAATGGACATTCGAACTCAGGTGGCCCCAGCAGTCTCCTCCCTTGCAGCCAGGACCCCTGAATACCCAACCGGTGTCGCCGTCCATTACCCCCCCACCGTCTATCGGCGGTGCGCCAACCCTTGTAGCAGACCCGCGTGTCATTGTATCCAGTGAAGGTGGTCTCGATTTCGCCACAGAGGGAACGGGAACGCCAGAGAATCTGACCTTTTTCGCTGACCTCACTATCTCCATAACGAAAACTGAAGTAGTGTCTAATCTCTCTGTGCAAAGTGTGGCCGTGGAACCCCTCCCGAATCCATAGTGCGGGCTATTTTATGACACTCCATTCAAAGCTCTCACATTTCTTCTCACAGTTTTTCTGCGGCTCTTGTTGGGAACGCGCGAGAGTCGGGAAGAAAAGGCCACGAAGCATCCTCGTGTCCTTTGATGCACCACGTGCCGGCAATTTTCGCGCGTCCTTGAGGATTACATTTATCGATAGAACCCGACTGAACGATCAAGAGTTTACAGTGACCCGTGAATTACGTGGGCGTGCTATCCATCCTTGGATCGGTGTCTCTCCCGAGTCAGGTCTTGAATTCTTGGTAGAACGCCCACGGTCGGACGTGCCATTTGCAACGCAGACTATGCAGCTTGTCATCAGAAAGTCCTCTCCTGAACTATGGGTCTCTTTGCACGCTGCTGGTTTGCGCTCATCAGATGACCTAGCAATCAGGTTAGTCCAGTTTTGTGTCAGAGGATATCTGTTGCTTATTTTCCCGATAAATAGCTCTTTTTCCGCTCAGCTCGAGGGTGGTCCTAAGCGGATTAAGCATAAGCGCAATTGTACAGTGACGGTTTCCTTCACGCCCCAACGAGAGGGGTTCTGTGAAGCCGTTCTTGAGCTCAAATTCGTTGACGCCAAGCACAACGTTGACTTCGTGATTGAACGGACACTGCGCGGTGTGGCCAAGCAACCCACCGGTGACCGCAGGCACCACCAGGAGTCCTTGCCGACAAATCACCGGGCGCACGACAACCCAGGCTTTTCTTCCGGTGAAGGAGAGGAGCTCCTTGACAGTGATGACACTGGTATCTCCGTCTCGGGCGAAAATGATGGGCTAGATTTTGGCATCGTCGAACGCATGTCCCTGGATGGACCTTTTGCAACTCCAACGTTCTCACTCACAATCAAGAATGCCGAAGGCTTCCCGGCTGTGACCTTGGTCGAGGAGAGAGTCACGACATTGTATGGGAGAGATTTTAGGTGGGTGTTAACACTTTCACACTGCTATTTACATTCATTCGCTCCCCCAGCTTCATAGTAACTGGGAGTGACAATGACCCATTCAGCCTGGCACAGAGTGCTTAGTGCATATACAATTCAACCCCAAATTTGATGGGGTGTTTGAGGCAACACTCGAATTGGTTTTCTATGATAGCGAACGATTGGCTCGGTTCGTAGTCTCCAAAGGGTTACACGGTATTGCGGGCTCCCTGGACGACCATAAACACTTCGAGTTCCTCAATAAAGAAGTACCTGCCCGACGCAGACGTCCTGAAGGTGGTCGACAGGTACCGCCACAGAAGGAAATACTTCTCCCCCCTCCCAGCGGACGTCGAAAGTCAAGAAAATCCCAGATATGAGCTACCGCCATCACTCCAAGATATAGTGGACGATGTTACTTTCAACCGTCAACATTACGACACGAAGTCGGAGAGGCTTACCGAGGTCTTGTCGCCTTTAATAAGGGCGGCTTTGAAGGAATTGAAGCCGCCCGATTTAAATATGGACACGTACACACAGTACTTCAGGCACTATTGAATGTTGAAGACTGTCATCAGCAGTATGTTCAGTAGCTTGTTTGCGCTGGTTTAACAATAATGCTGTGTTAGGTTAGAATTCCTGGACCAACGTCCCTATGAAGTTGAAGTTCGACAACGCGACCAACGGTACAGGTGCGTTCCCCTACTTGGCCTCGGATGCGTACGTGTTCAATGGGGCCTGCGTAGTGTTGAGATGGAGGATAAAGATGAAGATCATCTCCCAGAAGCGATTATTGGGGATTTCCTTTGGCTGGACGATATCCAGGATGATATACGCTACGAAGCACGCATAACCAAAGTCGATTTGTTCACGCGAGGCCGTATTTCCGTGCTCAGGATGTCGCTTAGACTGCCGATAGATTTCAATCTCTACCGGGGGGCAACATTCATATTACGATTCAGGCCTAACCGCATCACTCTACGCCGTCAACACCATACACTCGCAAGCTCATTCACACCTCAGCGTCGACTCTTGTTTCCTTCTGCGTCAGATATCAAACCAATCGAACGTTATCTCTCGAGGGCTGAAATTGACAATCTCAAGTTGTTCAACGAGAACGTTCGTGATGATGACCAACAGCTGCAGACGGTACTTTCAGTTTTGCAACAGCCAAAGGGTTCTACCCCATTTATTATCTTCGGGCCGTGAGTGCAACACCACACCCTCTCATCTACTGACGAACTCCCCCCAGCCCGGGGACAGGTAAAACATCCACTGTTATCGATGCATTATGCAACTAGTACGCCGTGATCCAAGCGTCAAAGTTCTCGCGTGTACTCCGAGTAATGCAGCTGCGGATCTACTTGTTGAGCGCCTGGCCGTCGCCGAGCTGAATGACACCGAGTTGTTCCGTTTGAATGCTTATTCGCGCTCCGAAACGGACATACCAAGGCATGTACAAACCTTCTCCGCAATCCCGAATCATGCGCATTGCTGGCCTACCGGGTTGTGCTCTCTACTTGTTCCTCGGCAGGCCTACTCCAGACGTTGAACGTTCCTGCCGGACATTTTAGCCACATTGTCATTGACGAGGCCGCACAGGCTGAGGAACCTCTTTCGATGATCCCAATTCTATCTTTCTCGAATGCGTCTACAAATGTTATCCTGGCGGGCGACCCACGTCAATTGGGCCCCGTCATCAAATCACCCATTGCTGCAAGATCCGGCCTCAGGAAGAGTTACCTTGAGCGGTTGATGCACATTGAGGAAGTTTACGGGCTCGATAAACGGGTGGGAGAAACGTGGGCTACATTTTTTCTTTGTCTCACGCAACGCTCATGAGAAGGAACGCAGGATCGTTGATCTTCAGCGAAACCGCCGCTCACACGGTGCAATTATTGCATGGCCAAATCGGTGGTTGTACGAAGATAGGATGCGTGCGAGTGCGAGTGCGGATGTCACACACCTCTTTCTCAGTTCGGTGGTGTTGCCGAAGAAGGGTTTCCCTGTTGTGTTCCACGGCATCAAAGGCGGTGAACGGCGTTCGAAGTATTCACCGTCCTACTTCAATATCTACGAGGCATTTATCGTCCGTGACTACTGCAAGAAGCTTACGACGGACCCTGAACGGAAGATCTGTGAGTGTGATGCGTTTCATCGTTTCCTGGCCATCTTATATACACCTCGACGCAGACCAGGAGGACATTGGCATTATCGCACCTTACAGGGCTCAGGTCAGGACGATCCGGGAAGTGTTGAAGCTCGCAGATTTGAAGGAAATTGAGGTGGGCTCGGTCGAGCAGTTCCAAGGACAAGTTCGTACAACATCGTGTTTTCCCGAAATAACTACGCTAATTATGGCGACCTCTGAACTAGGAACGGAAAGTAATCATTCTTTCCACTACTCGAAGCAATTCGGCGGAAGAAGAGCCAAAATTGGGTTTCGTGCAGGACCGTCGGCGCTTGAATGGTCGGTGGCCTCCCTTTCTGCCTGTTTATCTCAACTTATGAGGCTGACACATCTCTTGTTAGTGGCCATTACACGCGCGCAGGCATTGCTCATTGTAATCGGAGACCCAGAAGTACTGGGCCAAGATGCGCTTTGGCGCACGTTCCTGAACTACATCATTTTGGGCGGAGGGCAGGCCGGGAAAGGGCCTCACTGGAATCCAAAGCATATCGTTCGTGTCCCCAAATACATTACCATCCCGAGGAAAAAACCCGTATATGGGGAAGGGTTCATCAATGGGAAGAGCGTGAGTATTTATAAGTACCTAGGAGAGTAGTGTATGTGAGGCAAGGATAAGGGGACGAACTACCCCCTTGCCTTTTGTACATATGTATTTCCGCAGCGTGTATTGCAACGTGGCTGAGATCTTGGAAGCTTCTATTACCCGTTCTTCTTTCCAGGTAGGGCAACAAGAGGTTCTCGGCTGCACGTTTCGAGTGATCATGGGTTCTTCCGCAGTAAAGGGGGAAAGAGTGTCTTCCAGGAACTATATCTACGGGACTCTGAGAGGCTGCATCCTGCCTGCTCCAGTCGGTCCATCTTCCCTACGTCTCAATGCCCGTTACCGTCTGTCCTGTCGCTGCGAAAGGGAGGAAATGTTGGGATGTCCAGTGTCACCTGCGGCACGATATCGTGCGATGCGGGCCATGTAGGTGCTTCGTCCTGCACGAAAGCCTTGCAAGGCACCGCCGCGGGGAGGAACACAGACGCAATTGCAGGTTTCCCGAGAAGAGGGTACATATGAAGCTACTTTTGCAAACCATCCTTTCTCCAGGACCTCCCTACCCCCGTGTGCCTAAGCCAACACCGCGAACGCCTGCGCTGAACCGGGCTAGGAAAAACCCCACGGGTGGAAGCTCTGCAAGATGCGGTGATAGACGGTACTTTGTTGTCTCGCGAGAGAACGGCCTTACATTCAAGTCCACAAGTGACATCAGTACTGTCCAAGGGAAGGGGAACACAGTCAGGACCTCCACTATCGCCGTTGTCATCCAAAAAGTGGAGCGCAATCGTAGCCTGGCGCTGGTTGATGTAGGTTTGACTGGAGCTGGGTCAAAATGGTAAATAGTAAGATACGCGATAGGTCGGCCGCAGTGAGATTGATGCCGCCGTCACAGGTTCTCGGTCAAGGTGCAAGGAACGTTCCCGGTGCAAATCAGGTGGAGGAAGCCGCGGGAGGTGCAGGTGTCGTTTCTTCCTGCAGTCCCAGGAGAATGGAATGCAGCACTGGTGTTGCATTTCTTTGAAAGGACCCAAGGACAAAACGTCGTAATCACGCGCAGACTACATGGAATAGCTACATTTCCGAAGGAGAAACCCCGACATGAACAGCTATCCGGAACTAAAGGAGGCGGTCGTACTAGGCATAGTCGTCCAGGGTCAAATAAACCGACGAAGCAGCACGCCATCACGGTGCAGGTGATAAATCTATATCATTTCCCATTTATTCCCGTACCTGGCTGACATCCTATGGGTACATAGCATCTCTGATGGAGATCGAACCTTTTCTCTTCCTAGCTAGAACGGGAGTAGTAGTTGCGGTGAACTGGCATTCCCAAGTGACTGACTGACTAGTCATCATAATAGATTCCAGTCATATATAAAAGCGGATGAATTACTTAATAAGGCAAGAGCCGGGCCGAATGAGCGCTCAATTGAGGCAGTGCGTCCATTGTTCGACGGAACCGAGCGAGAGTCACGGGACCTGGGAACGCGTATTTAAAGTGGCCCCGCGACGCGTTCCCCGTTTTCATAGCTCTTTTTCCTGACCGCGCATGTGCAGTCGGGGGCTATGCAAATGTCATATCGCTACCCATATAACGACCCTGGTTTTCCTCAAGATCCAATGTCGCCAACTACGCCCGGTGGGGGTAGCAATGCTAGTACACCCGTGAACAATCCTTGGGACTACGACGTTGCTGCCTCTACTCACAACCCAACCCCGCAACCTCAAGATCCTGCTCCATCAACAGTTCTTACTACTCTTCACCCAGCAGAGTTTTCCCCGCAAGAGCTGTTTTCGACTTCTACTTCCCCTGCTGTTCTTTCTCCGACAGTTATACAACTCGAAGAACGTGTTCCCGTTGTGCCTAGCCAATATCATCGTTCACGCATTAGAACGGCTAGTGGTGAGAGCGGGCCTCGCACGCATGTCCAGAAGGACGCGTCGAGTGCTAATGCAGAGCAGCCTGCGGGTACTAGTCCAGGTGCAGCGCCCTCATCAGGACTGGTGAGGGCTTCCCCCACCAATGTCCGCGCAGAGCGCACCCGTGCCCACCCATATCGCCGCCCTCATAGCGCAGGCGGCGTCGCTGCTCGCGCTTCTAGTGTGGGAGCTGGAAGAACTGCACGGTCAGTGAGTGATCAGGGGCGTGCATCACCATTTACAGGGGACAATAGCTCTGGGCTGACGCGGATGAGGTACGCCGTGCCGTACCGACCCCTTCCTCTTCCCTCTCCTGTTTTCTCGCCCATATGGGCTCTGACTCATGTGCCGGCCCCGCAGCCCGCCGGCACCGCCTGCCACCGCGCCTAGTCAGCCAATGTCCCCATCAAAAGTGTATTCAATTCGTACCGATATTAATCTCAACGCCGATACCAACACTATGATCGCCATGCTCGAGTTGCCAGGCGTTAAGCATAACGAACTTAACGTGACGCTCGCAACTGAGCCGTATACTCACGCAAGACAGATAACAGTCGCAGGGCGAACACACCCCCCATTTGCGGAGCCCGCGCCCGAAGAGCGCGAGCGGACAAAACGTGAACGGAAGTTTGGAGTGTTCCTCCGGCGGTTGCAGGTTCCGCCGCATACCCAGGTTTGTTCCCGGGTCTTCATCATCACCCTCCCTGATACTCCAGACTGTACATCTCTAGGCCGCGGACATCACCGCGGAGATGCAGGATGGCGTGCTCGTGCTCACAATCCACCTCGGCACGCCTGCACCTGCGGAAGCTCAAACTATCACGATCAATTAGATCACTGCGTGCTGTCGATATTTTTTGTTCCCCAACCAGACGTGACGTGATTATAAGGACACTTAAAAATCGCGATGTGCTGTTTCGGCTGCTCTTGTCGTACTCCGTGCTTTCTCTTTTTAAATCAGCTTTGTTAATGTCGGGAATCTCGAGTTGCGGTTTCCACGCGTAATGTATTTAAGAGACGACGTGATGGTATCATAATTATTTATTCCTACAGCCACTTTCATACCTCCCCCACTCCAACATGTACATATATACTCCCCTCATTTCCGTAGCTCCTTGTGTAGCATTCACCCCTCCCTTTGATATATCCTTGTGTGTTCATGGTCCCGGCGGCCTTTTGTGGGGTGCACGCACGCCTGGGAAGACGTTTCGAATAAAGCGTTAATATGCGTACAATCTCGGCGTCTGCTCTGACCCTCTTTGAAGTATCATCTCGTTGCATGTCCTCGTTGCAGGCGATCCAGAGATGGCACAACTGTTTGACTGTTTGACAAGCAGCACAACAAATGTCGACGTGTGGTGAGCCATCAGGCATCTATTTTCTTTCCCGCGGAACAGAGTTGAACTGCCGCGGCGCTTCATACACTGTGATGTACATAAAGCAAGAAGACTTCTCACAGCCGCGCCACTCGCGCGAATGCGCCATTCCCCTTAACACCAACCACGTGTCACGTTCAGAACAGCCAGGGCCCGACTGGGCGCGTGCCAAGTGCGCATTAATATATGGTCGATAATTAGGGATGAGGTGTACGTACCTCGGCCTTTAGGCCCCTCAGGTTTGATCTGAAGGCAGCTCTGATGGATAAGGTTGAGAGCTTTGATAGCGTCGCGCGCGTCGAGGACGCAAGAGATGTTGATCTCGTTCGAGCCTTGGCTAATCATCTCTATGTTCACGTTTCCCTGAGCGAGCGTCGTGAACATGCGTCCGGCGACGCCGACCGCCTTGCGCATCTGCTTGCCCACCAGCGAGAGGATCGCCATGTCGTGGTGGACCGACACCTAGAATCCGCGTGCAAGACGTGGGCGCCCGTCAGCGTTCCGCCACCAGCTGCGACGGGGAGAGACGGGGCAGGGAGACGAGGGAAAGAGTGAAAGGGTGAAAGGAAGACACACGATGCCGATCTTTTCTAGATCGCGTACGAGACGCGCCTTCAGCTTGCGATCGAACACGTCCTCGATCGCCATACTGACAAAGACCTCGCTCGTGCTGATCAGGTCCACGACGATGCCGAAGCGGTCGAGCGTGCCGAAGATCCCCGCAAGGAAGCCGTGCGAGACGTTCTTGCGATTCGACTCCACGTTCAGTACGACGATGCGCTCTTTGATCGTCACGGCCGTCGGCAGCCGTTGTCGCTGCGTCCCCATGCCGTTGATGACCCCGTTCGAGAATAACCCATCGTGGAAGGCGACGCCAAAGTCGGGTGGCGGTTCCGACTCGAGGTCTGCTTCGGGGTCGATGACCGTGCCCCCGCCGCGCGGATTCTCGACGTTCTTGATGCGTATGGGGATTTTCTTCCGGATGACCTGTTGCGCGTGTCAGAAGTAGGGTCTCGCTTCGTGTGATGGAGAGTCGGTGCGTACCTGCTCCATGGTAAACGGATGTACAACCTCGCTGCCGTAGTAAGTCAGTTCGGCGGCCTCTTCGGGGGAGATGACCGGAATGAGGCGCGCAGTGGGCACCTTGCGCGGGTCCGCTGTGAAGATCCCGTCGACCTCTTTCCATATCTGCAGCTCGGATGCACCGAGGCCAGCTGCTAGAAGAGCAGCTGCCAAGTCGGTATAGCCGCGACCTACTTGTCTCAGCAACGAGCCTGGCACGGGACCGAAGAAGCCTGTGTGCTTCATATTTAATTATTCAAAATCCGGAGACAGGATTAAGGGAAGCTACCTGTGACTACTGGTACACGGGGCTCGCATCGTCGTACCCTCTCGGCGAGCGCGGCGCTCACTCGATCGTAAAAGTCTTGCCCAAGTGTACCATCTACCTCGTCATAAGGCGGCACGACATGCTCCATCGATACATATTCTGCGTCTATACCCTGCGACAATAGTTTGATGAAGGCCGGGAGCGAACGACAGCAAAGGAACGTACCCGATCTCTAAGTGCAGCAGTAATGATTTTGCAGCCAAGTTTCTCCCCAAAGCCAACGATGCTATCTTTAGATCTAGGTGATATTTCGTCTATGACCTGCCATTTACCGATAGCCTCAGTGATTCACTTCGAATGAAGGTTCGTCCCGGACGGCGTACCCGCGCCGCGTACAAGAATGCTCTCAAATTGTCACAATCTCCGGTAATCTCCGCTTCTAGTTCAGCAAGAAGTCCTCTCCCTTTCACGCAATCGCGCGCTGCGGTTAGGTGCTCCGAGAGAATTACATCGACTGTTTTGCTGAATGACGCTACTGGTTGGTCGGGAAAGGTGCCGGAAGTGTCAGGTGGTGAATTTGCACGAGAGCTGCGGGGGATGAGGGTATCCGTTAAGGGCGTCATTGTGCCAGACAGCACAGGTGACTCGGCAGGTGGAGCGCGCTGTAGAGCTTCGGATGCTGCACGTAAGAGAAGGTTGGTAGTGCCTAGCACCTTGGTAGAACCAGAACGAGCAGAACAGACAATTGCAAGTCTGTGTCGATCCAAGTAGTCACTGCAAGTTCAGGAGAGTTTTTCGTGTGATTCGAAACCGGGCTGAAAGTATTGTGCTTACGGAACAATGTTCTCTGCTATCTGCGAGGCAAACTTCCCAACACTTGTGCCTCCATATTTTTGTACCAGCCACTTGGCGTCAGGATCAATCGTGTTTTGGTGCAAGTTCGGAGGGGTTCCGGGCGGCGGTGGAGTCTCGACGGAGGACAGCGACGAAGAGGAGGCAGGGGTTGACGGCTCTGACATGGCGAATATCAAAGAAGGCTAAACACCCGAGCCAGTAGCCAGAGACCGTATTTCTGGGGCTTGCAGGGGACAACTAAAAATTTGCCGGTATTATATTTGCTTTCCTGACTCTGCTGACTCGCCAAAACCGAAAGTGGTTCACAGGACTTTCGGGGGCTTGGGCCAACAACCCAAACGGTACTCAACTTGTCCTGGGGTCCTCCACCTCAGTTTGGCTCGAGGCTCCAACTCAGCCTTAGTCACGGCGTGAACAGATTGCATTCTTCTCAAGTTACTTGGTACAAATAGGTGACAATAAGCCATCTCACCTGTATCAGACGAATTAACCCACGGAGCGAAGAAAGTCGGACAGTTGCAAAACCCACGGGCACCCAAGGCTTTATCGTGTTCAGGGCAGCTCAAATCCCATCCTTTGCAAACGTTCCACCCGCTCTGGAAAGTCCCTGATTCCATATCACGGCGCATGGTGGCTGGCGTGGGAGTGGAAGGGGATAAATGGGTGGTGTCAGTCCACACAGGGTGCGACCAGGGTTTTAAGGAAGGTGCAGATAAGATCCGAGGATCAACTCCCGGCGCTGAACGGATGTGCTCTCAGCTGACAGGTCCCGATAATACCCAGATACCCGGCACGTTTGAGCGCCAATCCAGGGGGGGAACCGCCGCGGCAACTGGATGGGCGTGTTACCATCATAGTTCAGTCCTTCACGGATCTGACTAACCCCGTGGACAGTAGCATTCGCCCAGGCGGAGGCAATTGTCAGCTTCAGTTGTAAATTATGATCCAGACAACCGTATGTGGCTCCCCAAGGTTCATCTATTACGCACTCTCTTAAGGTTTGATGAATAGATTCTGGCCAGGTGATAACACAACCTGTGGCACCGAATCGCGGAAGTGCAACAAGATAACAGTACTTATTTCCAACTCGTTACGCAGGCTGACGGCACTGCTGTCGCACTTTCTCTGGCTCTTACCCAGCTGAATATCCCCCTTCAGCCATCCGCGTCAACACACTCATGTTCTCCCCTGTCCCTATAACGTGACGAGCGCGCCCGTCCCGAGTCCCATCCAGAAATGGGCGCATGAATATCCACAATATTCACAGGCGAGCGAGCGTAGCACTCCACAAACGTGGCAGAGTGCGCGTCAATCTCTTCGAAGACCTCTCAAGTTCCAAATAACATCAATGACTTAAATTGTCCCTATTTTCCTCCACGTCGCCATCCTCCCGATGTTCTTTGCCCTCAATGAGAACCTCTAGTCACACAACGCGTCTGTTGGTGCTAGGCCCTGTTGACAGCATATGGCCCTCAGATTGCTCTCACCCATCGTCTGGAATGCTCGTTACTGGATGGTCTTCACCCCTCCGCATCAGGCATGTGTCTTGCCCATCCAACTCTTACGTCTTTTTCAGTTCGTGCGACGGTCTTCGAGGGCGTATGAAGCTCGGAAGGGCAATGGATTGTCTAATAGCATCCACGTAGATCTAACTACAAGTTGAGTACCCATGACGGAGATCGAGAAAGCAGTGTCGGCACTGGATCCATCTTGGAAATCTTACTAGACACATCTATTCATACCTCAAGGATACGAAGATATTGGTCAAAGGTCAGAGGGACGATGGGCCCCGTGGCACAGCGGTGATCACATTTCTTTACGATTGATCTCCAAAAGTGCGGCCAGCACCACTATCAGACAACCTAGTTTGGGGAACAACGGAAATTATGGTTTGCTTCCAGCCGCTCTCCTACAATTCCTGAATTCTCGACGGCGCCACACGCGTCGTGCGTCAGAGGTCTCCCAGTTCGCCAATTCCTCACCTCAGTGGGACAGCAGAGAATTGCTGACGTGGAAATTCCCCACCGTATAATGCCACTAAACAGGGTCATCCATATGTTGAAAGCCACAGAAATCGCGCAGTGACCTCATCTCGCTGACATTTCTCTAGATATCTCTCACCTCTTCCTGGAGACTAGGATATGATCCGACATTTTGTACGACGGACTTCTCATCGATTTGACGGTCTTAACGTATCCATTCTCTCGCGTTCAAATAAAGACGAAGCAACGTCGCTATGCCACGGAGGACATTAAGACCTCTCTTGGACTTAGAGGATATTGAGAAACCAGGGTTGATTCTGGGGAAATGCTGGACACCCCAAACTTACCGTTGTTCAATGCCCCGGGCAAGACGAAGGGTCCAATTGATCGCTTTCGAGATACAACCCATGGAAGCTGTTGCGTCAGAAAACAGCAAGAAAGGCGCAAAGAGACTGGGGACCTGCTAGAACTGATCGGCGAAGTAGACCACATGTTGCAGGCACACCCGCAAATAGACCAAGGAGAAACAACAATGACAACTGGGCCGATGCGAGCGGACTTTTTGAAGCCTATCCCTTCCTCGGAGTTGACGTCGATCCATAGGCAAGAATGAATCGGCTCGGCCCGAGTGCTCGCACACAACACGTTCCTTGGGTCCTATATGCCAACAACTTCAAACCCAAGTTCACGTGCTGAACTTCCTTATCTATACCCCTTCACATAGCTTGCGACCCTTGTTTGCTCAATTCTGCAACGCCCTATTCCCTGCGCGCATGGTCCTTGGCCTGGTTTCATGTATCACGCGAATCTAGGGGTGTTCGCACAAACGCCACCGAGTCCCATGTACCCAACTTTTCCGATAAGCCACCGACTGGCCTACCCTTACCCTTTGCCCGCACCGAAATCCCCTTTTGATGTGTCCTCGTAGTCCTATGATCCAGGGAGTCTGTTGCCGAGGATGGATAACCTGACTTTCAGCGGGTGGCATCTACAGTGTACTAATACCACCCCTTGGCACACAACTTCGCCGTGCAGCTGCTGGGTACGACACCCACTACCATTCGACAAAATTTGTATCCAATACGGTGTTACATCATAACAGCCTCCTAATGATTCAGTTCATTTTTTTTCGCTGTGTGGTGATCCCTCGCTGCGCAAAAGTGGAGAGGGCCAGTTGTCACATCATTTAGCACTCTTTGACACACAAAAGTGTGACATGTCATGATATTGTGGATCACACCTGGGCACGTTGAACCTTTAGGTGGGCAGGAGAGGTCCAAGGAACTAGCACGGGAATTTGCGCCTGCGTGAGAAAGTTGGCCACGCTCGATGTGTCTTTCATTGCAGATGGGCTATAGTAACAATTAAGCTGGTCCTCTACTGACAGATATTTTCTGATGGTGAATATGGTCCGTAATATCCTGTAAATTTCTGGGTGTTATTGGTGCTGTGGAACAAGCAGGGTCATTGTCCTGGCAATTGCTCGGCCAAAAATGTGCATCACCAAGTATTTATTGGCCTCTGGAATGGCTTCCTCTCAACGGCAGGCCTTGGTTTTTTTATAATACGCGGGACATGTATTTCATATGTATAAAAATTGAGAAGTGTAGGGAATCAAAAATGAGGACAGAAAAAAAGTTTGTGCCCAGGAACGACCTTGCGCCGAGGGGCGGTAATACACTTTATATCTTATTCTTATTACTTTGGGCCTAGTCACAGGTACTATCCGATTATTCTATAAGTTACTTCAGACGAATGGACCCAGTGTGTAAGAAAGGACTCCTCGTAGCCTTGCATCAATTGCACCTCGCTACGTCCTGCTTGCCACTGGGCCAGTGCATAAGATCGAGAGCACATGCCAGTGAATCAAGTGGCTTTATTTGTCATCCATTTAGTTTGTCCGCAATGCCCGAGTATTATTTATCGAATATGTCGTAAGTTGCGGTAGATCCGTCGTTGGGGCACCTTCATATCAGATCAGCGTAAAACCCTACCTTAGGTTGCTAACAAACCTTCGAGTATACAGTGCCAGTGGTAAAGACGCGGTCCCGGGACGGGCCGGTTTTGAACTACAGACGGGGTGGGCTACTGTTGGCTAGGGTGGTCTAGCGTGTGGTGCAAAAGGGAAGACGATAAGAGGGGGGTTTGTAAACAACGAGAACCGGGCCAGTTTAAACCGAGCCCTCGCAGCGACTCGCGCTCAGAAAGGTGGGAAAAAAAAGGGGGGGGTTCCAGGGTATGTTGGAGGAGGCGTAGCCACACGCTGCGGCGTGCCAATGGCCGGGCCGGCAGGACCGGATCGAGACGAACGACCTGATCGCCGAGTCGTCCTGAATCCTGATGCGTGACATGGGTCTCAACTCACTATAAATTTATTTTCACCCGGTCCTACCTTCGTTACGGATACTTATAGTACAATACTGTCTGCCAGTAGCTCCTCAGTCTTTCTCTCGAAGACTGAGCCCATATTCCAACAGGGTATTGAGATATACTTACAAGGCAAGTTGTCACAATGTCATTCAGTGTGATGTCCCTGTAAGTGTACTAGAAATGCCAACTCCGTTGGCGGAGACCTTGCTGCAGGAAAGTGGTAGACGTGTAAAATTTGAATCACAGATCTAGCGCTAGCTAGAAGAGCTCCCTGCTCATCACCGGGATTACGACCCAGCCCCCTCGTCCCACGTCAAACGCTCCCCTGTGCTCATCACACGTTTGCAGCCAGCAGGAAATTCCATCCGAACGTCTCTACAGTAGTACAGGAGGGATCTGCGTCAATACCTCCCAAAAAGACTGGAAGCCGGCATATGGCACTGGGTTTGGGTGATGCCTTGTCGCCAGAGGCTTAATCCATCTCACGGCTGGGAAGACATTGAAAAGAGCGAAGATTTCCCGCGTGGGAAAAGATAGCGAACGATGGGACCCTAAGCGTGAGAAGAATCTATTAAACTTGCATTTCGCTTCTTTTCCTGAGTGGACCATGTTGTTCGCCCACTTCAGCTCCGGTCTGCTAGATGACCGGCTTGAAGTTGATCCAGGCGGATATATGCGGCTTGAAAAGGGGCGCAATCAATGGTCCAGGTCTGCTGTCGGTGGCTGCTCTGTCAGCCACACATAACTTGAAGTGACGGACGTCTCGGGCAATCGCGTACCAAGCCTCCCGGAATTGGCATCGGGGATTGCTAGGAAGAGCTGCGTCAGTAAAACATCAGAGTTCCATTGCCTTGCTGATACCCATCATCTTTTCATGAAGTTCCTGACTTAGGTTAAGGGAGGTTGTTTTCTGATTTCTATTATTTTCTTTGATTGGGTCATGTAAGAGCTCAAAGGAGGGTCAAAGACGTTGCGAATTATGACGTTTCTTATCAGATGGTGCTGCCCACCTGTGATAGTGCCCCTTTCTGTCGAGGAACATACCACTCCCAAAATTGCACGGCGCCCGAATGGTGGCAGATTCAATTGTACCGAAACGGAGAGCCCTGAACCTCTTCGTTTCCTACCAATCGGTCTTGATCCCGTGAAACTACGCCGATGAACACGAAGCCTACAGTACCTCAGGATGGTCCCTTTTCACAGCGCTCTACGGCACTCCTCCGGCCGTGGTCGTCCACTTCCAGGCTTACGGCCCTGGTCTGCAGCCCCCACACGCCTCCCCGCTGACACAATAGGAGAAATCTGTGTGCGCAGATGACATTCGGGCTCTGCGGAGAGTGGCGTGGGGGCGCAGGCGGCCGCATGGGACTTCTGCGATGTGCCAGTACGGCCCTTCCCGAAGCTCAGATTGCTTTCGATAAGCTGCGGAACTAGAGCGGTACGATAGTGCAAGTGGATCCCGTCCAAGGAGGCACGCACGCCCAGTACACCGGGCACCTGTACGTGGACAAGAACATGCGCCAACATTTGCAGGTGCCCCCCGGTGCGCGTGCTCAGGCGACGTTGGGGACTAAAGTGCGCGCAATGTTCGAGGAGTGGGAGAAGAGGCCGGTAAGATGAAAAAGCTGCGCCAGAGGGATGTGCAACGCCCGCGCCCCCTTCGTTCCCCCTTTCTGCCGCTTCATCCCTGACTGCCTTGTGTATATTGACTCTAGATCCACTAAGATACTTTGAGCCGATACTGTAGAACATTCTGTCCGAGGTGAGTGGAAATGAGATAAACTAAGCGCTGGTCAAGAATGTAGTGTTGATAGGAACATGAGGAACATGCCTAATCGGAGGCTGTTTTCAAATGGCGGAAATGCAACATGTGGGGAATGACAGTTCGTCTCAGGGCTAGGGCGCTATACCGCAGCCCCTATGCTCGAAGTTAGCAAGTGACAGCGAACAGCCTTTTCTCTGCCATCACTTGGCAACATCACCTCCTGTGATCCACCTCAATCCAGTTCCCAGCGTTCCTACTACCCACATATACTCACAACCGTGTTACTGAGGAGGGATAAGTGGAGGCACACGAGGCGTGTCCATCAAACCTAAACTATTCAGAGGAAAACAAAACGACAATTCTGTACGCGGCCATCTCGATCCGTGGGCGGACCATCGTCACCCCGCCTTTCTAGTTCACTCGTCTGCCCACTTTGAGTGGTTTGCATGACGTGACTGGCGTAAAACTTGATTGAGTTAATCGATGCTCTCCCGCTGGCTGGCTCTCGTCATGGTCATGATCACGCTGATGTGTTTGACCACCTCAGACACGGCAGGCAGAGACATAAGAGAGAGATCCTGAAGCCTGAAGATCCACGCGTGGCCGATTGCGGTTTTTTTGCTGTCTTCCCGCGGAGCGCCCCTACAGATTGGGTGTTCGAGAGCAGATCCGAGGAGGTAGCGGCGACGCATCCTGCAGCGGCGCATTATCAAGAACGACACTCTTCCATGAAGTGAAGTAAAGTCTCCCCCCAGGAACCACATCAGCAGACCCACGCGGGACCTGGGTGCGCTTCGCTGGGGTCCGAGCGCTGTAATTGGAGGCCCACTTGAGCGCGTTCTATGACCGAAGTTGCCTCTTCCCCAACGCGAGCGCAAGGCTGCGGACCTTGCGGAAGCAGCTAGTGGGTAGCGCAGGCAACGGGAGACTTTCACTCAGCCTGGCGGTCAGTGGCCGGCATTTACTATACTAGTCGAACAGGGATTTTCGCAACGCCGGCTTCCATTTTCCGTGTCAGGTAGGTTACATCCATGCATTATCCTGCCGCAATTCGCCAGAGAAAGTTTTTTTCTTCGCGCGTGTGTACGCGCGTTGTGCCTTGCGAAGAAGCTCTCTATACAAGACGCGCGATGTGTATCAGAAGTTCCCGCGAATGAAGAATTTGACGCATCGGTAACAGGCACACACCAATTCATATAATTTCACGTACTTTATTGCATGGCGCCGCTGTTGAGGCTGCGTAGTCTAGGTGGCGCGGGGGCCGAATTCTTGGACCTGTGTTGCCTTGTGAGGAGATGTAGTGAGGAGGGAATCTCAAGCTTACTTTGTTTGTCAGGACAGCTCGTATTAAATCGGCGCGCCCGGAACCACCGCTATGAGCAGGGATTCCATTCGTATTTCCCCAACCAATGGGATGGCGATGGCGAGGTTCCGACTCGGTCAAAGCCGAGACAACCGGAAAATTTGAGTTGAAACATACATAAGTTACAACACACAAACTGATGTCGAACACGTTGAGGCGCGGCATGCGCGGCATGCCAATATGTGAATTACCTGGCGTGTCCGTGGGCGTTTTCACCTAGTTCTTCGCTGATACACACACATCGAACGTAGTTCTTGGACTTATCCCGCGGCGCACGCGCGGGACCATATTCCACGGAGACTCCCCGTCTGCCCTCCAAACGATCTCCCTGACAGTTACCCGCGGTGATGAGGCGCCAGTAACAGTATCAGATATTACAGCATTTCTTATCCTTCTCAAGCATCAATGAATTGCACATGAGGCTGTTGTGAGATAAGGGGGCACGTTCCATTCATTTGTGGAAACTGAGCTCATGTGGGTGTTCTTTCTTTGGCTGCATTGAGCGCCCGTTGGCTTTGTTCGTACTGATACGTGATGACCTATTGAACCGTATGTACGTATGATCCCCCAGCTACGCGAGAGACTCACGTATAAACGAAGCCTCACCTAGCAACTCTCCCAGGTACGGCAACTGGTTTTAAGCGATGGATTATCATCGATGACAACAGTGTGCCGTGTACCTTGGCGCCAACAAAGCGCCAACGCGGGCAACATGGCCCGTGTGAGTCTCTGCAACGAAAGCGCGCGGGCGGGAATGCAGTGCAACGGATGCCCCTGACACTTTCTTCTTTGTTAACCCCACTTATGCGGGTTTCCGTAAAGGTGCAGGCACGCTCACAACCCCAGAGGGTAGGGCCTGGCGGTCACAGGGGCAGGAAGCAAGGGACGAAGCAAGAGAAGTACTGCAGTAAGGTCACTTCAGGGCAGCCTTGTTGCCTGTGCCTGGCTGTGGCTTGCACACCGACCAAAGTTTCAAGAATGAGGGTGCAGATGACGCAGGTGGATGAAAGAACGTTGGGTCGCAAGACCATACGGATACTGTGTATGGGGTCCGTGGATACGCGGAGCGCCGAGTTAGGTAACATCCGGCTTTCCGCACCGTGTCTGGTGGTATCATTCGTTTTCTGGAAGCCTCGCTGTCGGAGTCGCCGCTGCCTGCCGGCTATTCCGGGACCCGCATTCCAGATGAGGTTCGGACTCAAATGACACTGGTGCCTCATGGAGGGACATATGGTCCGCCCCGAGACGAGGAGGATGATCAGGAGGGTTGGCATGTGCATCGCTTGGTATTTTTGTGTTTATGGCGTAAGCCGGTATCCTAGCCTGTGGGAAGGGGAGGTTGACAGTGGAAATTATACACATGGGGGTAGAGGGCATTAGCAAATGCCGTGTACCATTATGGAGGGGTCAGGCTGGGCGCAGCGAGGGTGGTGACAATGGGAGTTTCCGAGAATACCCGAGGTAGGCGGGACGCTGCGAATGCTAGATAGCCAAGAATGAGAAGAGAAGGAAGACGTTTCGCCTCGTTTTTCGTTTTTACAGTGATTTATTTGGATTGTGACAGTGGGTAGCGATACTGCAGAGGTGGGTGTCAGTTCTCGGTGCCTGGAAGGGCATGTTCCGAAAGGTTGGCGATCTCGATCAGGCACGACCGGATGATTTGGATTTCTAAATTTATATCTGTACCTGGACTTGAAACAGTGTTCCGCCGGCCGAGATCAAATTGTTTACGGTATTTTTTTTGATATACTGTTACTTTAATGTGTGAATTTTTGACAGAATCATGAAAGAGAGTGTAAAGATCGAGTTTACCGGAACAAAAACGGGGTAAGATTTATGTGAAGCAAAGGACCGAACGGCGATCTGTCCAGGGGTACAGCTTGGGAAATGGTGAAACCAAATTCGCTCTCCGCGTAACTTGGTGTCCTTTTTATTTCGCTCGGTCCGTCCCAGTGATACCGTTCTATCCGTACGGGTTATCCGGCTTTCCATCTTCTACTAACTTACCTCTCCGGTTTCCCCTTCTCTCCTAGCTCGAGTCTCATGCGTCCCCGTACCGATGACGATGACCCTCTCGCTGCCGCTCTTCGTCCTCCCCCGGATGAATTGCCAGAGGTCAGGGCGGTCCGCCTTGCTCGCGAGGAAGAGGCTCTTCGCGTTTCTCAGGCTATCGACGAGGCTATACGCCTCGAAAGGCAGACCAATAAGAAAAATAAAATCGTTCGTGTACTCCTCTTGGGCCAAAGCGAGTCCGGTGCGTGTTATTTCTCTCGCGCCCACGGCCACTATTGTTTACACTACCCTAGGCAAGTCCACCACACTGCGCCGTGAGTGTTGCTCCCTCGTGCACTCGTTCGCCTGCGTGACTCTCCTTGTTATGCCTAGAGTTTCAGCGTATCTACACACCTACAGCCTTCCGCGAGGAGCGAATACATTGGCGTGTGATCATTCAGTTGAACATTATTCGCTCGGTGCATACTATCCTCGCCACGCTTTCCGCTTATCACCGGCAGACTTCCCGCACCCGCGCCCGCGCCCTCTCCGGCTCGCGCTGGGACTCGCGTTCGCAGGTTCCGACCGTTCCGTCGGTTCGGACAGACGGCAAGGGCAAAGGCAAGGCCCGCGCCGACACCGAGTCCGACTTTGATGACTATTATGACGACGAGCGGCCTGGAGATGTGGCTACGCACTCGTCCTATGCGGACGCACATGCCGAAGAAGACGCTCTCGAGGATGCGGAACTCGATGAGATCGCGCAGCGCCTTTTACCACTTCAGCGCGTCGAGGCTATGCTCAAGACGCGTCTCGTGCCACCATCCGAGGACGAACCTGCTGACCTCGGAACGGGTCCAGTAGGCTTACCAACATCCGCCTTTCACCTTGCCAAGGAGGTCTTCGTGCGCCCCGGTAAGTGGCGCTCGGGTGGCACAGGGGCGCGCCCTGCAAGCGCCATGGCTGCGGATACGGCGGATGAAGCCCAGCGGGTATTGTTCGAGTGTCGCTTTGACCTGATGCGTCTGTGGGAAAGCATGCGCATGCGTGAGATCTTGGCGCTGCGCCGCGTCCGACTTGAGGAGGAGAGTGGGTTGTGAGTGTTTTCTTTTCCCTCCCCTCGGATCCACCCTGCGCCCGGTGGCATTATCGCGGCGGACATTGCGCAGTGAAATTGACGGGGTTTCCTGTCTTCATTGCAGTTTCCTGAATGATTTGGATCGGATAACTGGGTACGACTACGTCCCTACGGACGGTGCGCGGCACGAAACCTATCTTGGGCGGCGTTAGATCTCGTTTGACACACTTGGGTAGATGACGTGCTCAAAGCGAGATTGAAAACAATCGGCGTCTCAGAGTACAAGTTCGAGATGGAGGCGGGAGATCAGCGAGGGACACAGTGGCGAATTGTGGACGTGGGTGGATCACGATTCCAAGTGCGCCTCCATGCCTATTCTGGTCTACTCCGCGAACAACGCTGCTGACAGTGCGCCTGTAGCGGCGTATGTAGCTGCCAGTATTCCATGTGGTTGCCGTAACTTCTTACATGCTATGCCCCTTTCCGCGCGGTGTGTCGGTGTAGCGACATGGGTTCCATTCTTCGATAGTGGTACGTGCGTTGTCCAAGAGGATGACATCGCGTTCCGTGTTGACGGAATTCGTAGTCGATGCTATCATTTTCCTAGCGCCGATTTCGGCGTTCGATCAAGTCCTGACCGAAGACCCCAAAGTGAACCGACTCGTACGCTATTTCATTCGGTCGATATTTGGGGCTTAATACGTAACGCAATCACAGGAGGACTCGGTGCTGCTGTGGAAGGGACTTTGCCAAAATAAGCTGCTAGCCAAGGTCGACCTCGTACTCTTCCTTAACAAGTGCGACATCCTTCAACGCAAGCTCGAGTCTGGTATTCGTCTCACGCGATACGTCAAGAGCTATGATGATCGGCCAAACGATATGGAGACCGCTTCCAAATGTATGTCCCTCACTTCTTATGGTCCTTGGTCATCATTGGTTGTCTCGGGGACACTAGATTTCCGCGGAAAATTCAGTGCCATACAAAGAACGTATTCGCCTGCTCCCAGGAAGTTTTACGGTTACTGTACATCTGTCACGGTGAGAATTATTATTCTCGATGGTACCGCCTGTTTACCGAAGCTTGCCAGGAAACTACGACAACAGCAGGCATCCTTGCGAGCGGTACGCCCTCAGCCGCAACTAACTTTGGAATTAACATTAACTTTTGAATTGGTCGGGTTCTAGTCCGAGACATCGTACTACGACAGAACTTACGCTCTGTGAGACTTGCTTGATGAGCTTTTGATGTCATGTCATGTCACTTTTTTGGTGACAGCATATACCACTCACTCCTATAAGCGCGGGCAGGGAAAGAAGATTATGACACCATCTGATGTATCACTTTATGCCATACATTGCTGCACGAGTGCGTTGACGCAAATAAAATGTCATTACGGATTAGCGTGCTTGTTTTTTTGAAAGTCTGTGCCATTGGAGGTTTTGAGGTGCTGCTTACTCAGCAACTAGGAGAGATTATTATGACTACCTCTCACTTCATTTGTAGTCTTTCCCTTACACGATCCTATGGCCAAGAGCGCTTCAAAATCGTCCGCGTCCTCCGCCACGCGCAAGAAGCACGCTCGCAAGGCCACCGCCAAGGATGCTCCGCCCACTGACGCGCCGGGCCTGCCCAAGGAAAGGAGGCCCAAGGGCAAAGACAAGGGCAAGAATAAGGAGCCACCGCGTAAGAAGGCGTATGTCCAACCCGTCAAGCCGCAGCCCGTGCAGCAGGACCCAATCGACGCTCTCGGGCTCGCGCAGCGCCTCCCGGCGGAACTGCTTATCGTCTTGCGCGCGCTGAGCAAAAAGGACACAATGACAAAGAGCAAGGCGCTCGAGGAGTTGCGCGCCGTGTGGATAGATCCTGCACACCTCTTTCTAGGTGGTGGCGATGGCGGTCATCAAGGTGCGGAGGGTTATGCGCGGCTCGAGGCGCTCGAGCTGTCGCTGCCAGTCTGGGTACGTGCCTTTGCGCGCTTAGTAACCCCCGCCTCCCCCCTCGCGATCGCGTGCAAAGCTAAGTTCGTCGCTATGTGAAGATGCACCATGCCCCTGCGCTCTTCCTGCACCCCTCCCGCCGCCTGCGCGCCCTCGCGCTGACGGCCCACGCCGAGATGCTCCGCGCGGAACCGCTGCGCATACAGATGTTCTTCTACCTCCGCGAGGTCGCGTCTGCGGAGCAGGTCGAGTGCATCCTTGGCAGCTGGTGCATGGCCACGCGCGATGCCGAACGGCAGATCGCGCTCGTCGCCCAGCGCTCTTGGGACGCGCACGTCTCCCTCGACGCCGACTCGGATGCCGCCGCGTGCGCGGCGGAGAAGGAGAAGGAGAAGCTCGTGCTGGACGCCACGCAGACGGCTGCACTGCTCGCGTTTGTGCAGCGCGCGCTGCTCGACCCGCTCGCCCTGCACGCGTACTTGAACCCGGTGCAGGTGCCCGTCGACATCGCCGTGCCGAGGACCGTACGTGGCAGGTTGGTTCCGGCGCCCGTTGTGGCGGCACAGACACGGAGAACGGATAACGAGTCGTCGGCGCGGGTCAAGAGTGAGAACGAGGAAGAGAGCGAGACGGACAGAAGGGCGCGGCTGCGCATCGGCGCTTTGGGCGTGCTGCAGTGGATCTTAGGTGCGTAGACACGCTGCGCTCATCTCCCGTGGTCGCTTTCTTAGGGAAGGAGTACGTTAGATGTTCGCTCCCAGAGATCCGGACGCAAGTCACTCGATGATCTATTGGACGTTCTCTCCGATGCGCGGTTGTGGAGTTCTCTTCATCACGCACAGACGTGTCCATTCGCGGACGTTGAAAGCTTCGGATATGCACAACCGGTCGTTCGAAGCTATACTTGGGCATTGCTTCTCACGTTCCTGGAGAAATGGCCGGGTACGTCACCTCCCAACCTGCTTCTCCTAGTTGACAGAATAGGTGGGGATATCTAGACGAAATTTCTAACTTGGTCCCGATGCTCAGCGTGGCAGTTTTGCGCTCCTCGTTTGCCGAACCGAGCGAGCAAGTCAGAGGAACGATGTGGCGGCCATGGCTGAAGTTCCTCAGGGGTAAGATGCCACCTCGCTGTTGTCATAATGGCTGACGGCGCGGTAGACTATCCACGCGCCTGGGAGATCGATGCTACCTTTGAACTCCACAAAGCAAACGAGGGCGATTCAGATGAAGGAGACGATGGTTCCTATGCGGGAGAGGAAACAAAGGAACAGCCCGCTTCTGGTCCCATAGTCGAACATGGGCGATCGCCCTCCTTCGCAGACTTTTTGCAGTTTTTGGAGCTTGGCTGCGGTGGCTTGCCACTGCAGGGCTATCCAGCCGTCCTTGTCATTCTTTCCTCTATCCCGCCATCTGTTCGTACCCGCTTATCCCAACATCTTATCTCACAGCGTTGAATCCCACCTTCACAGATCCTACTGCACTCGGATTTCGACATACCCGCCAGTCCATTCTTCTCTTCATTCTGGGCCGCAGTCGATGGACGCGCGCTTAGTGCTCTCGATCGCACTGCCAAGTCTGCCGCGTTTCTTGAGGCGCTATTTGAGTGCACCGCGTTCGTGGCGCGGCGTGTGCGTAGCGCCCGCGACGACTCGGGCAATAGTGTGTATGGTGAGGATGCGGAAAAGGCGCTCGTGCGTGCGCAGTATACAAGGGTGTGGGAGGAGAGTACATCGAGGAGGTTAAGAGTCGAGGAGGGGTTCGCAGGACAACTGGTCGCGAAGAGCTTGGTAAGGCTAAACGAGATCGACGCAGGTATTCATTTCTCTTTCGTAACATACATAACTTGCTGAACCGTTCGCACCGGGTAGGTCTGTTTGACGCGGCCTGGGGCGCCCTCGCGCCTGGGATGAGGGTGTATTCCGGCCCTACGGACGCGCCTAACACACAGTTACTCTTCTCTCTGCTCAAATCTTTCCGTGCGGCTTTTATGGAGGAAAGTCATCCTCGCTTGGTTGCCGATGAACTCTTCCAAACGATTATGGAAGGGGTACTCTCCCACAGTCGGAACGCTCTTCTGTCGCGAACCCAGGATGAAGGCACGCACCGTGAACTCGATGTATTGCTCGATATGATCGATACCTTTGGAGACAGTCTCTTTGTCGGGAATGACCAAGCCGAGGTAGGATGGCCCGTCGCTGACAACCTGTCCTTATATTGATATCTACCCTGTTCCAGGCGCTGGATGTGATGATTTTCGAGCATGCTAGCAAGATATTGAGCGTGTCACCCAGGCTTTTGACGAGCTACCTCTCCCGCCGCGGTGACCGCATGGTTACAGTCGAACTCTGGCGCACCCTTCTTGGATCACTACCGTCGCAGCCCATCTACATTGTCCTTCCGCCCCTTTTAGATGCAGCCGAACGACGCATCCTTCCAGGTCACCTGAAGCCTGCTCGGCAAGAATTGGACAGATCGATCAGTGTTATATTCTCCGATGCTCTGGGATCTACCAATCCAGATGCATTGCCACTACTTCTTCGTGTCATCCGATGCTCAGGTGCGCTCAGGTATCTCGTTGTTCCATGTGTCTGACAAATCCCGAAGGTTTCTTCGTGACGGACGAATCGTTCGACACATTGTTTCAACAGGTGGTCGGTACCTTCGGCGAGGAACTCTCGCGTATCCTTCATGGAGAAGACGAAGAGCCAGCCAAGTTGAATGTACTAGTCGATATTATTGCCGTTTGCCTCGAGAACCGGCCTGGGCTGGCTCTTCAGGAGAGCCTCGCCCTCTCGCTTGTTCCTGACATCTTCGCTCTGGCATTCTTGCTGCCGAAGGCCCTGCTGGTATCCGGCTTCCCTGTAGCGCAGAAAATCTGGACATCTTGGTTATCGAGCGCGCCTGCGGGTTTGCAAAAGCCGGTGGGCGCCGCGATCTGCGCGCGCTTACAAGACGCTATTTTCCACACTTCAATCCTCGTAAGGTAAGACCCAAGTATTCGCTGCGACATTCATACGACACTCACGCCAAGGCAAGCCCTTTTGATATCCTGCACGCTGCAACAGACAGCGGTGTCGACAAACTGCTTGCTGGGCTAGACGACCTGCTTCCCACTGGCAGATACCTGGATGACCTGCTATACAACCTTCGGCTAGAGCCAGCGATCCCGAGTCTGGCA
This sequence comes from Lactifluus subvellereus, assembly GCA_022496195.1. Taxonomy (NCBI): domain Eukaryota; kingdom Fungi; phylum Basidiomycota; class Agaricomycetes; order Russulales; family Russulaceae; genus Lactifluus; species Lactifluus subvellereus. The sequence continues at coordinate 36,279 of WTXC01000015.1, read as the reverse complement.
ATTCTTCACCCTCTCATTCCGCCACCGTCATCGTTTGATGTCGCAGAAGGACCAGATTGTGAAGCAGATCAACAAGGACTCGGCGTATATGCGCGTGGGGTTGTTGCATTGCTGTACAGTTACACAGAGAACAGGGACCTGGCACGAGCCAACCTGTGGGCGCTCCGGCATTTTCTTGCTCTCGCGATCTATGCAGAAGAACTCCTCGAAGCACCAACCTTGCCGAATCCAGCATTTTCCCGGACGGTGACAAAGGATGTATTGCGAGACATTATGGTCAAGGCGCAACAGTTGATGGCGTATCTCCTAACTGCAGCCGCAGCAGACGATGACTGGCACGTTGATGCTGTTGCATCTTTGCTAGGTGGAAAGCGTAGCAGTTCGTTGGATGATCTGGCGGCCTTTACCGTTGATTTGATCAGGCACGCGCAAGACGAGGACGACAACCTACACGCGCGAATACTCCATGCTGTTCTGCAGCATATTTTACGCGACACCTCGAGTGAGGAATCTGACCAGTGGCTGCTGCTAGCCCGCAGGTTGGAAAGGAATGGTGAGTGTATCGCAGTTGCTGCGGGAATAGAGCCTTGACCGATATAATCCACGAAGCTCCGGAGACATCCCTTGCAATCGTGCTCTGCGTTACGCAGTCTGGTTCCGAGCCTTCTCGTCTCGATCGATACCGGAACGAACTGGCAGCAGGAATTCTAGGCATCCCTGCAAGCAAGGCTAACTCGGACGGTCTTCTTCTGTTACGTCGCCTCGCCGCCACAGCGCCGGATCCCGACTCTGAGGTGGTGTTCTTGCAACAGCCCCGCGCGATCAACTTTGTGAAGGCATGCCAAAAGTGGATCGCGTCGGATGAGGATATTGACGAAGCTGTCGAGAGCGAGATCACGAACGTGTTCTTCCACCTCGTGCCGATCTTACAAAACGTGTCGGGTTCACATTGGGACTTTATGTTCGACTTGATTGAAAATAATCTCGAGGTCAGCTGAGTTGAAGTTCCATTTCCGAACATTCCTCATTGCGTCTTGCGCAGAATGCCTCGTTCGAGGACGATACGACACTCACCATTCTATGGAGGACTATCCGGCTTGTTCAGGTGATACAAGATCAAGCCCTCTATAACAAGGCGCTACGTGCAGAGTGGAAGCAACGTGAGACGACGGTCCTCACCTCTTTAAGGGATATTGTTGCATCAGAACCAAGTATGTGCGCATTTGTCTACACGAATCTCCATTTCACACTCTCTACAGAATCTACGCCCGCATCGACACCTCGAGCCGTATGCCGCGAAACAGCGCTATCTATTGTACAGAACCTGCCCCCTTCCTTGATGGACCATACCACTTTATCCAAGGCGAGTATGTTCAAAGGTTTTGGCAGCCCGCGTGCTGATCATTTCCATTTGATCCTGTACAGATGTCACATCTCCTCTTTGATTCATCTACAAATGTCCAGAAGATGGCCTATGCACTATTACGGGAGGCTGCACACAAGCGTACAGAACACCTTGTGATCGAAGCGGGTGTGGATACGGAGTCCATTGTCAAGTCCCTGCTGCCCTTGGAGCTGGTATCCTTACTTCGACAGTCCCTTGATATCATCGATATTGAGGAAGATCCAAGCTCGGTATGTCCAAATATAAGTGAAGAAGTTGTCACCCATCCTCAATCAATCCCGCCGCAGAAAACGTTCGGCTCACTGCTTAGCTGGATGATTGTCCTGGACCTGTATACAAATGCTGTAAGTACTTCCCTTTCATCCCGGTTTCAATAATTCGAGCCTTTGTTGCAGTCCATGAAGGTCAAATCTGGATACTCGGAACATCTACAAGAACTTGATTTAGTCGCCACGCATCTTATTCCCTTAGTTCTCAACTTACTCCAGCTCTACGGAGGTATTGGCAAGGCAGTCAAATTAGACGTGTGGTCCGTAGACCAATTTTACGTTGAATGTAAGATGCTGGAACGTGATGCTGAGAGTAAACTCATAAATCCATCAGTATACGACCCTGACCACCCTCTGAGCATCCGACTTTTTGCTGCTCATGTCTATTATCGAGCTCTTCTTACCATACCCTCTCTCGTGCGATCTTGGATAGTCGACTGCAAGGACAAGAACCTCTTCACGGCGGTGACAAACTATACAGCGACGCACTTCTCCCCTGTCATCATCAACGCTGAGCTGACCCACCTGAAAAGCCCAGAAGGCCTCGAAGAACTCAGCGCTGAAAATCTTACCGTCAAAGTCGCCAGTGCTGTCAATGAAGTCACCGCGGCGTACAACGTCGACGAGCATCAGTTAGAGCTGACGTTGAAGATCCCAAATGACTGGCCGTTGCAACGAGTCACGGTGAAGGATTCGAAAAGATTCGGCGTTCCAGAGAGTCGCTGGCGAAGCTGGCTTCTCGGTGTGCAGCAAATCGTTTGGTCTCAGGTATGTGTGTGTTTTGAACGTGGTCATCTCTCACCAATGTCCGCTAGAACGGACGCATCGTCGACGCGATAAGTCTGTTCAAGAAGAACGTGGCGCTGCATTTTAGGGTCAGACAGAGTGTGCGATCTGTTACTCGTATGTGCTGCTTTTCTCTCTTGTTAGCACCGAACCGAACGAGAGATTTAACACCCACTCAGCATTATCAGTGTTACTGATGGCAGTCTCCCCCGAAAACCATGCAAAACGTGTAAAAATTGTTTCCATGCTTCATGTCTGTACAAGGTATGCGTTATCGGTTTCCTGAATGAGCCCCGGCTCAGAGTTGTTTCAGTGGTTCAAGACAAGTCATTCCTCAAGCTGCCCCCTCTGTCGTTCAGAAATTATGTAGCAAGCCAAAGTTTCTTTCGAAGTACCATGTAGCCCACCTGTATTTTTGCATTGAAAACCTCAAGCTGTTTGATTAACAAACCCTTTGCGTAGAAAGAGACATCCGGAATTCTCTAAGGTCTTAGTACAGCCAACAAGCGTGCGAATAATCATGCGGTATTTTTTCTAAGAGAGCGCGTATCTGTCATTCTTGCAAGTAGAGACACCATCGACCATGCTGCTGGTGAAGCGGATACGAGCGGCTCGCTGTGCGGCCCGAACCCAGCGAGGTCCGGTGCTGCTGTGGTCGTCTTACACAGTTACACGCGGATGGGCCACGCGGCACAAACGCGGAGGTGGGCCGCCACACCACGTGCAGGCGGCGTGGCCGCGATTGTTGCGCGGGCACTCGGAGGCAAAGGGGCTAATGGACCACGGATGCTATTGGCGTGTCTTGCATGAACATGCGACGATTGATTGAACGCGGCAGGGGCATTTTGATGGCGTGCGCGCGCGTGCCAGTGTGTGGCGGCATGTACTAGTAGGTCACGCGGTTGTCTGATCGACTTACGGTGCGTACATCACGATGTACTGTACAGTGCGGTTACGCTCTCTGGGAGGAGAGGGTGGGCGAGAAAACGCGGCATCATGGGGACATTGCTGGAGTTGACGGGAGATTTGAGGGTGGCATCATCAAAAAGCGGACACCCTGGCCTTCCAGCTCTGTACTGTAAAGACGATCCGAAGATTTTGACTTCTGTCATATACTAATCACACTTCCAGTCAAAATGACCGGGCGTATATTGTCATTTTGGGACTAGGTATCGAAGAAACTACGCTTCCGAGTCAGGGCCAGGCGACATTGCCTCAGGCTCGTGCAGCGTGCAGTGAGAGATTAATGCTAGTTGTTCTCGCGTATGAGAACTTGTGCCTTACGCTGACTCACTACGATAGGAGGAATAGTGGTTACATGTTACCCAAATCGTAGGGAACCTAATGGTATATCGTGTATCTTGCAGACGAGGAAACAGAACAACAGACAAGGGCAAGGTGTACAGATAACAAAAGATCAGCAGATGAGTCAGATCGGGGCCTAAATATCCTTGACCTTCTCTTCGCACCATTCCCACAGCTTCTTCTCGAGCTCGGGATTAATCGCCTTCTTACCTGGAAGCGTGACGCGTGCCCAGGCAGTGAGGTACTGTTGTTTTTCTACATAAGTCAGCGAGCCATGGGCAGTCTTGACGAATACCTACCTTGCCATTAAGGTCGCTTGCATGGTGAGCAGTGCCGGCGAACAAAGAGGTGATTGCACCGTGAGAGGAGGCACTAATCTTGGAAGTGGCAGCTTCTCCGACACGGCCCAACGAAGGACCATCTCCTGTGAAAGGGTGCGAGGAACGACCCCCTTCCGAGAGAAAACCAAGGTCTCCACAGGAGACGATGTAATAGATACCGTATTTCACTAGCTGGATGACACGGTGTACTAGTGAACCTGCTTGACGGGAGAGATCTAGTCCTGGGTTGAGGGAGATGGACACGATGCCTTCTCCACCGTAGCGCCGAGCAAGCTCGTTAGAAAAGAGGATATTGCCCTATAATATATTAGAAATGCGTGGCATCAGGAGAGGAGACGTGGATTTTACCAACTTGCTCTGGAAGAACAACCTGGCCGAGCCAAACTTTTTGCGCGCCTCAAGTGATTCATTTCCTGGGGCAAGGGTGGACCACCGGATACCCTCCGCCGCCCCATAGTGGCCGATAGAGCTCACATTGATGACTCGCACAGTTTTAGCAGGAGCCTTCTTTGCGGTCTCGGTAAGAACTGGAAGAAGTAACTTGGTGAGATAGAAGTGGCCTGCAGGTACATGTCTGAGAACTTGACGTTGTTTGTGAATCAGCACGTTTCATACCTAAAACGTTCGTTCCAAATTGCATGTCCCAGCCTTGAGCTGTGACTTTCTCGACCGGTGCGTACCCCACGTCTCTGTGTCATGTTAGATGCGTGTTCAAGTTGTGTAGATCAAAAGCATACAATACCTACCCGTTGTTGTAGAGCGTATGAAGCTCAGCCTCCTTGCGTCTGAATTCTTCAGCAGCAGTCTTGATGGAGGCGAGATCCGATAGATCGAGGTTGAGAAAGCAAACGGAGTCCTTTCCTGTCTCTGCCTTGAGCTCGTCGATCGTGCTTTGCGACTTCTCCTCTGTGCGAGCGGCAATATACACTTTTGCACCCTTTGATAGCAGCACCTATGGTTGTTCTTATCAATGAAAATGGCACAGTGGGATGGGCGAAGGAAGGTTCACTCTCGCTGTCTCCCTCCCGATGCCTTCGTTACCGCCAGTGACTATGACAGTCTTCCCTGTCTGATCCGGAACATCCGACGTGTTCCAGACCGGCTCCGGGGGAACGAGTTGCTTGATAATCCCAATTCGCTTCTCAGACTCGGACATGATTCAGACTTCTGTAGCAGTTGATAGAGGTGGAGCCAGGAGTCAGAGGGGAAAGTTGGATGATTTATTACGCCCTTTTGTCTCACAGCGGCTAGGAGATGTTTGGTCCTACAATGTCATAATCCCGAGAGAACACCAGGTGAACAAGTGAAGAGGTATGTATCGATTCGCCGACACGACGATTACAAAACACGACACGCCGCGATCTAATTCATAGCCTTGCCATTGCAAATTCTAACATGTACATGCATCGGTTGCCTGACCAAAGGCGCACAAGGCTGGATTAATCCGGAGCTAGGTGACCAAAAACTGGGATGAGTAGGATCCTTCGTGGGCCTTATGGCCAGACGCAGTAATGGTCCTAGGAAAAGCGGAGCTGGAAGTGAGCACGCCTCGCCCACCTGTCGACCCTAGTATGTCAGATGAATGAATGATGGCCATCGTATTGACTCACTGTCGCCGTCTCGGGTTAATTCGCTTAATCACCACTGTAGATCTCCCCACGACGAATACAGGACGAAGGTTCGCGCTTGCGTTGTAGGCATTTGAAAGTCCGCTTCAGAAGAAGTGCCTTTCCATGCTAGGCTGCCTCGATCTGTCACATAGCAGCGACCTTCGCCCTGCATACGTTGTATGTACAGTGCTGCGCCATACAAATGCAGAAATTCTCTCTCTTTCGGCGGATGCCATTCATTTAAAACAGTGCGGAAAGTTACGTCCCTACTGTACTTAGCAGTGTACATCCCCTCTATGGTCATTCCGTGATCGGCCTACATTTCGGCACTTTGGTTCTACTGGGCTCAAATTCATTTCTACAACGTCGTCCACCGTATAGGACTTGGTTTTTATGCTATATGCATATGACTGAACTTGAACGAACAAAATCGATAGGGAAAATGTGGAGATCCCATTGTTTTTGGTGGTTCGGCGGATTCACTTTGTCTTCGGGGTCGCGCTGGTTGTCACATGCCGAAGCGGAGTTTCGACTTTCTCAGCGACCAGGTGCGGCGGGTTCTATCATGGAGAGCACGGTTGCGGAACTCACCAAGGCAATCAAAGGCCACCTCGCAGAAAACCCCTCACGCATGAATGACCCGCTGTTCACTGCGCTTTTCAGCAGTTCGGAAAAGCGTTCCATGGCTGTGCCAGATCAGCAATAGCAAGCGTCGTTTGTTGATCCATCCCCGTCGTCATATCCTTCTGCGCCCACTGGGCCACCAGAGCTGCCCTCGGGTTTCCCGAGTTTTTGTTGGAGTAGGGACTCAGTCTTCGAGAGAAAGACTGAGGGACTACTGGCAGACAGTGTCGTACTATAAGTATCCGTAACGAAGGTAGGATCGGGTGAAAATAAATTTATAGTGAGTTGAGACGCATCAGGATTCAGGATGATCAGGTCGTCCATCTCGATCCGGTCCTGCCGGCCCGGCTGTTGGAATGCCGCAGTGTGTGGCTGCACCTCCTCCAACAGTTTTTACCACTGGCAGGTGCGTCACAGCTTATGATCCTACCGGAACATCACTATATCCATCCTATGAACACTCTTATAATTTTCCGTCATCATCTAATACCCCGGCACATCATATATACACTCATTCCTGACCACAGATATCATATTGCGCTCCCTCGATGCAGTATGCACTGGCATACGAGCATGATACATACCATACTACTACAAATTACTTCGCTTACGAGTAGATATGCCTCACTGGCATGGAATGCCTTCTAGTTAGGATTACTCACATCGATACAGTACATAGGACTATACTTGTCATACTAATACATTCAAGTCTTGAATGTATACTAACCGATCGACCGACCGCGGCCACCTTTCGACCAGTCACACCTTGAGCCTGGTCGACTTGTCTTGAGTTGACACTGTAGGCACATTTCCTCAACAACAGCTAGACAGACAATGTAGATATAAGTAGTTGGCGGTCGATGTATAGGTCGGTGTTAGTATATAAATCCTAGGTGATTCAAAGATAACCCTTGACACAGGAGTCCCATCAGCCAGCGGCACGTCTTGCGGAGAGGGTGTAGTAGTGTTCCTGGCCCAGGCTATTGGGGATAATCCAAGGGCCCCCCTGAGCCCGTAATGAGTGCTGAAAAGGCGGACAGCGCCCGCACGGCTGCAAGGACCGTGTCTTCCCTAAATTTGTTGAGGACACCACTGCTGGTGCCCTGCAAGTGGGGAGTCTGGGGACGGGTGATGAGCTCTGCACCCTAGAATGTCCATAGGTCATATTCTACGCAAGCTTACGATGCAGGGTTGAGGGCTAAGCCTCATTGAGATTGCATGTCCGCGGCGTACCCAGCATGCTGTTGTCCTCGTGGTGCTGTGCCTACTCCTTGATGCATTTTAAGTGCTCATGCAACCCTCGCCTTTGTGGAGTGCTCGAGGCACCGTCTGCACGTTCAGAGAGAGATAGGGGGATCGATGGAACACGCGTGACATGTCATCCTGTCGCTGTATTCGGAATCTCTTCAGCGAAGACGGGGTACACCCGGTGGACACCGTGTGTGATAATCGGGAAGTGTGTCAATGCCATGCCCTAGCAGACATACTGAGGGAGGACGGCAGAGGATCTAGGACATTCCAGTGCTACACAGTGGCTCCGCCATTGTCCTTGCCTCCGTTTATCGTGTCCAAAGTGTGGTTGATGATGTGGGGCACATGTGCCATTGCATGCGGTGAAGTGCGCACGTCTAACGCACGCGCGAGTCCGAGTGAACAGCGCAGGACCGTCCTGGTCAGACCAAGGCGGACAGGTCGGGCAGGTAGGAGTGTCGAAGCTTCGGTATGGCGTAGGCGTGGCGGAAGCAGCAGCGAAGAAGCAGAGGAGAGCGAAGCAGAAGAGGAGGAGAAGAAGAAGATGGAGGAGTTGGAGGAGGGAGAAGAGCGAGGCGATGAGTCCGTTCCTTAGCACACGTTGGCGCGATTGCCTAAGCTAGTGCGTCGAGAACCGAGAGGAGAAAGAGAGGGAAAAGATAAAAGCAGATCACGCAGAGACGTTTCGAGAACAGAGTGAGTCAATTTCACAAGGCTGAACTGCCCTACATCAGGGCTTGCCGTCGTACTTAAATACATGTGTCCGCGCCAATACATGGCCGTGATTCAGGTGATACTAGGACTGTTTGATATGAAAGGTCTGGTTGGTAGCATAGGGGATGAGGCAATCTGACAGGAAAAGCGGCGACGTGGTGAATAACGACGTCGGGCGCTGGGTCACGAGAGAGGCTGGGGGGAGAGATGGGATGATCGAGCATTCTGGTGGCATAAACGACGCTGGTCGAGACAAAAGAGAGCGAGCTAGGACGTATGGGACGAGCGGTAATGGCCTGTAAGGGAAGTGGTGAGGCGGCGACGCTCAAGTAAAGTGTAATAAGGATCAACTAGGAGCAATGGGGAATGAAAATGATGAAAGGAAATATACGGGCGTACGAGTTAGTCTTTATACAATTCCTGGGTTACGCAGCTCTTTGACGAGGGAGGTCTCGGAGAGCGTCATCAAAGTTGAGGGACAAACCGCGAACGGAGGGGCGTCCCAGTTCACGATTATGGCATCACGGGCGCTCCGAAGTGTCGTGTTCCGAGCACAACGGAAAGCCTCACCTTACAGCGGCTCTGGGTGTTCATGAAAGAGAAATGAGAATGGACGTTGGACCGGGCCCACGCGGGATTACATTGGCCCGCGGCGGATCCGCGATTTAAGTACTGTCAGGTCCCATCCAAGCCGGGGCATCGACGAGCTCTGCAACCCGAGCGTTCAGCGTAGTGTTGCCGCGGTCCCGGTTGCCGGTTTCGTCATCTATTTATGCGTGCCGCTTCTAAAGTGTGGGCGCATGCCAGGCTTTTTTAACAATGACGACAAAAAATGCCTTGGACTTAATCCCATAGGGAAAGATCCATGATCGGACTTCTTTCCCTGAGATAGAGTACTTTATGTACGTTATTCGTCTCCCCGCCTTCCAAAAAACTTCCGCAGACAGTCATGTGTCTCTCCCTTGAATCCCTTCAGTATACACTTTTTAACAGATCAAGCTATTGAATCCGGTAGACGTTTAGGACCTCAGTTGCGATACAAAGAGAGGACAGCACTACATCTAAGCGATGGCAGAGGTTGGGTGAGGTCCCTGAGGAAGATGGACGGGACCAGAGACTCAGCCTCTATTCATGGGCGTCTATCCTACGCGTTACATAATAATCAGTAGTTGTCTTATGTCAGCAATGTCTTTGCCCGGCTCCTAACACTACATTTATCTACAAGCGTGCTATGTATTCCACGACGAGATGACTTGGTTTGTGCATTGCGCCATGGTGCACTTCTCTCCTGCAATTGTCGACATTGAGCTGGCCTCTCGAAGAACAACCCTGAATAACTTGCTGCCAAAGTGGCTAGTTGCACAGTCAACAACCTGAGCATCGTGCGTCGTGTACAGCCCTGACGGGAGCTAGCTGGAGCTGGAGTTAGGGCACCTGCTGGGCAGGGGTAAATTCTGGGTCTGCAGCGGATCACCTCTCCATGTGTGTGTGGACATAGCCCAGGCATGCCTGTATTCCTGCAGTACAACCCCCAAAACTGTTCTACTGAACTACCACTCAATTGTACGTAAATTGACAATCCCTTCGCATACGAGACTACGGATCTTGAGCACTGAGGCTCTGTGTACCCATCAAATTATACGGCAATCGTGTACGCAAGCATTCGTAAGATCCTGTTCATCCTCAAAGAGCCAACAAATATACCAGCAACCACGTGGACCCTCTTCCATTTCCACGAGAGGCCTGGGTAAATCTCATTCTTGAAATTAATATGCTGGCAGGGCAGGGCAGCACCACTGATCAGCGAGAGTCCGCGGTCGATTCCAGCGCAGCGAGCTTGTCCACAAGGTCATCCATGACGTCTCTTGGGGGTTGAGCCTCTCCACCAGCACCACAATCAGCAACAACATCGCTTCCCTCCCCCTGCTGTTGATGGAGCGCCGGGCCCGTCTTCACGGGAACGAGGGGCGCACTGCGTGGCTCGAATCCAGGCGCGATCCGGCGGAGCGCTTCGCGCTTCCGGCGCTGTTTCTCATCCTCGTGAGCACGGAGGTAGGCTTCGCGGCGCGCCGCATGGGCCGCGATCGTTGCGCGTCGGTTGGACTCGACGGCGAGGACGTGGGACTCGAGGGTAAAGGGGTAGACAAACTGGGTGCATTTCGTGTCGCATCGTGCACGTGGAGCAATCAGTTAGACAAGGGACCACTCGAGGGGATGATATGCGTGCGCACGCGTCGAGGAGTGCGTGTGGGGTTAAATCAGATCGACTCACGTATGCGTTTACACTCTCTAGGAGAGGGTGGATGTCCGGTGGAAGTTCTACCTGACAATGTGCGGGAAATAGTGAATGCCTTGTTTGTTCATTCATGGGCGGGGTTGTTTTCGCGTTTTACTTACAAGTCTGGGTACACGTAGGCTAGGCGACTGAATGAGCGGAACGCGAGATGCCGCGGCATAATGAGACTTCGCTAGGACTGACGGGTGATTAATGGCATAAGAAAACATCCTGTGGAGCATACATTGGTCATGAGACATTGATCAACGTGGACAACTGTAGAGTCTAAGCTCGATGCGATGCTTCCCTGTTCTCTGTTCTATATCAAGTATAACTTTCACGTCCGTGCTATTCCTCGACTCAGAGGCTGTGTGTGTTGGTTCGACGTTCGACACTTACCCTCAACCTATTGCCCTTCTCCATCCACCAACTTGTTCCTCACCGCGATTCGGCTGCCTCTAACCGTCCAGATGGCTAATGTTACCGATCCTTCTATCTCCAACTTTACTTCAATATTCGAAGCTGCAGCGAAGGAGTACAAAGGGCTGACAAAGAAAGATCTACAAATACATCCATTTGCTGCTCAGTTTGATAGATGCGACTCTCCTGGCGCTGTATTGGGCATATTTCAGAATCAAGCGCAGGCTTTTGATCAACTCCGCAACGGGGACGAGAGATTGATGAAGTGGTTGAGTGGTTGAGTCTCACAGTTCATATCCTCTTCACATTTTCAGCAACACTTGGGGAAGGTATCGGACTGGTGAGCTTTAAAACGTCCCTCCCTTCCGCATCGTTGTGCCCCAACATGTTTTTCTCAGCCATTCCCTCCTGCAAAAACAATATTTACTGGTATCGGTGTTCTCCTCACCGTAAGTCACTTCCAAAATCCGTGGCGTACCTCCGCCTCACATTAAACTCAGGCGGCAAAGGATGTTGTCGCAAACCGTGACACGCTCGTGATCCTTTTCGAGCGTATTCAGTTCTTCCTCCAACGTCTGAAGATATATACTGGGATTCAACTCACGACCGAAATGAGGGAATTACTCGGGAAGATTATGGCACAAGTGCTCTCGATTCTTGCGCTTTCCACCAAGGAGATGAACCAGAGTCGGATCAGTGAGCCGATTCATTCGATATATGATTTCTGGCTAACTACTGGATAGAGAAATACATGAAGAGCCTTGTGGGACTCGGAAACACGGAGATTCCGGATGGGCTACAGCGGTTGGACATGCTTACGAGAGAAGAGAGTGGAATGGCGGTAGCGAGAAACTTGGAGGTCACACACGAGGTGGATGGAAATGTGAAGGTCATTGGGCAAGTCACACGCAGCGTTAATCAGAACGTGAAGATCATAATAGACGGTACGCAAAATTCTTTTACCTTCATGCACGTATCGACCAATTTCCCGTTGTGTCAAATAGCAACGAACGAACTAAGACGTATGTTACTCCCTGACGCCGCCACCATCGATTCTCAATTCTGAGGCGTGCTCACAGAGAACCAGTCACGCGAGAAGCTTCGAACATGGCTCGCTCCTTCAAATCCTTCCATAAATCATAATATCGCATGCGATATTCAACACGACGGGTCCGCAACATGGTTTATCCAAGGCAGAAGATTCGAAGAATGGAAGATGAAAGGTTCCCTGTTGTGGATCCGTGGCAATCGTACGCGCGTCTTGCCTAGTTCCGCCATAACTATTAACCAGTTCCTCGACTTGTCAGCGGGATCTGGAAAGAGCATTCTTTGGTAGGCGGTTGCCCACTGGTCCAACGATAATAAATTCATATTGTTTATAAGCTCTGCGATCATCGAGGACATCAAACGGATGCAAAAGGCCAGATCAGCGTTGTTGGGGTACTACTACTTTGACTTTAAGGATGTCTCAAAGCGGGACCTCCGAGGCCTTCTATCCTCACTTCTCTCCCAGCTCTGTGACGACTCTGACCGTTGCTGGGATGTTCTTTCTCAACTATACACCAATTATCGTGATGGCTCGGAACAGCCTAGTGAAGCCGCGCTAGCACGATGTCTAAGAGACATGTTCGAACTCCCTGGACAAGTGCCAATTTATATTATCGTGGACGCGGTAGATGAATGTCCAAATAACACGGGAACGCCATCTCCTCGCGAAAAGGTCCTGCATTTCTTAGAGGACCTTGTCGATTCAAAACATTCCAATCTATATATGTGCCTTACGAGCCGTCCTGAACACGACATACAGTCTGTTCTTAACCCTCTGGCAACTGGCTCTCGACGCGTGTCCCTTCACGAAGAAGGCGGACAAAGAGAGGATATCGCAAGCTATGTCCGCTCTTTCGTTTACAACGACAAGGCAATGCGGCGATGGAGAGCAGAGGACAAGGAACTTGTGATCAGTACGCTCTCAGAACGAGCTGATGGCATGTGAGTCACCTCCATTACGGTGTGCCTCGTGATTATTGCTGATCGTCTCTCAGGTCTAGATGGGTGTTTTGCCAACTGGACACTCCGTCGATGTATTCCTGCAAGCATTCGCAAGGCCCTAAATGAACTCCCGATCACTCTCGACGAACGTACGAGAAGACCCCTGCAGTGCATCCCTAACGAACAAAGACGGGCACGCGCATCGACTATTTCAGTGTTTGATTGCAGCTATTCGCCCTCTTCGTGTTGAAGAACTCACGGAGATATTCGCAATCCAGTTCGACACGAAGTTGGGCCTAACCTGTGGAGGGCTGGCGTCCGGAAGATCCCGAAGAGGCAGTTCTCACTGCGTGCTCGAGTTTAATCGCCATCGTCGACGTCGAGGATTCTAAAATTGTTCAGTTCTCCCACTTTTCGGTGAAGGAGTTCTTGACTTCTGATCGCCTCGCGGCCTCGAATGTTGGAAACATCTCTCAATACCATATTCCTCTGGAACCGGCACACTATTCTCGCGCAAGCTTGCCTGACTGTGTTGCTGCAGTTGGATGACAAACAGACAAAAAGCGGCTCGGGACGTTTCCTCTTGCCTTTTACGCTGCTCAGCACTGGGTTGATCATGCGAAGTTCGGGAGTATTGCATCGGAAGTTGGAGATGCGATGGAACGTCTTTTCGATCCAAAGAAGTCACATCTTGCAGCATGGACTTGGATATACGACATCCATAAGATCGAACGATCCATGACGACCTCGCTGAACACCCGTGTCGCCTGAAGCAACCCCCTGTATTATGCAGTTATGCGGCTTCACTGGCTGGCAAAGCACCTAATCATTACGCACGCAGAAGATGTAAACGCCAAGTGTGGTGACCGCGGGACTCCGTTGCATGGGGCGTGTGGGGTAGACAACTCGAGTGTATGCGGTTATTGCTAGAACATGGGGCCGACATCGATGCGCGGAATAGCGCCAAGATGCTGTGTCGCATCTAGCATCGAGAGATGGGCAATGGAAGTTGTACGTCTGCTCCTCCAGCACAACGCCGATGTGAACGCCAAAGGTGATTTGGGCTGGACAACATTGCACAACGCATCGAACGAGGGACAAATCAAGGTCGCGCAGCTTGTCCTGGAGTATGGAGCTGACCTGAACGCAAAACCATGTTTCAAAGTACACCGTTGATGTTAGCGTCGTGGTCCGGACATCTCGAGGTCGTGCGACTACTACTTGGCCATGGCACGGATGTGCACATACGAGGAGGCGATGAAGGCGAGGGTCACACGGCAATCTATTGGGCTACAAAATACGGACATCACGAAATTGCACAGCTGCTGTTAGAGCACGGTGCGCAACGAGAATAAGTGGATTGGGGCGGGGATATGATTACTCTGACTTTCGTTCAGAATGTCCTACAGTATAATCAGACGATGGCTCAGTCCCGCGTCTGCCCAGTGTTGCCATGACCTAGGTCTGACACTGTCAGTCAGCTGACACAAGTCAGAGCGAACAAATACTGTTGTTCGAAACGTTGGGACCTGTCAAAGTTCATACAAAAAAGGAAATGGTTTCGCATGGACCCGATAAAAGACAACTACGCGGTCTAACCACGTGAGACAGAGACACATTCTCATTGGCCGACACGTCAACCGCTCACGTGCAACAAACCTGAGGCCTGACACTGTCAGGACCCAGTGTCAGTTTCGGTTGACACTGAGAGTTCATCACTCATGGTGTCAGGCTCATGTACAACATGTTGGAATAGGGACTCAGTCTTCGATAGTACATGTTAGTGAATGTGGAAAGACGAGAACGCTAATGCTACTGACCTCAGTCTTCGGGAGAAAGACTGAGGGACTACTGGCATGCAGTATCGTACTAAGTATCCGTAACGCGGGTGGAGTTTATAGTGAACTGAGATGCGTACTGGCATCAGGACGATCGGGTCGCCCGTCTTGATCCGGTTCTGCCGGCCCGGCCGTTGGCACGCCGTAGCGTGTGGCTGAGCCTCCTCCAACACAACACTGGACGTATTACTGTAGACCCCGTCAATACTCCCCTTTTCCGAGTAGGCTTTGCACTAACTTAGTCGCGGATGACAGGAGCGGGAGCAGCAGCTTCCACTGCTACTACTTTGGGTTCTTTAATCACGCGCCCTTATTGCCATAATGTTCTGTTCTTCCTTCTTCCTCGAGACGACGATTCCTTTCGAAATGGGTTGTTCCCGTGTACTGTGTGTGTATCTATATCATCTACCTTCGCCGCTATGAAGCTCTGAAGATGTATGACTCCTGCCCCGTTTATCCGGGCACCTGCACGTTGGATCCTCGCTGCTATAAACGCGGAATTAAACGACGTGGCCGCTACCGCCGGACTCGGACACGCCTCGGCCTCACTCCGGAGTTGATGGTGGGCCTCGGCTCGGCTCGCAGCACAAGTACGAACATCCAAGGCAGCTAATCTGTCAACTCGGCTACAGCAGGGAAGAATCGAAGGACCAAGGAAGATCCATTTCTATGTGCCTGGGGATACATAAAGCACCTTATGTCGGGTCCGTAGATCTTGCTTTCGCTTGGCGAATCCACTCACGAAAATGGCAACTCCCTCGACCATGAAAGATGGCGATATGTGGTGCCCAGTTGCTGGGCGTGAGAGAATCGAAGGGTGGGAGTGACAGCAGCGCGTTTGCTTGTGTCAGCGCATGGTTTCACGGGCGCGCGTGCTGGAAGTGTGATGTGAAGTGGGGTCGTGTGTTGCGACATGTGCGTAGGGTCGGTAAACCCTGTGGCGGTAAGGGTGAAGATCCACGTAGGGCCACGGTTCGGCGTTTCCTTGCTCATCCCCTTCCGGCTCTGCCTATTCCCCCAGTCTTCCAGTACGGATCGTGCATACAGACTATATTATATTCAAAGGCAACAGATCCGAAAAGAAAGATACCCTTATAATTTCATTTCTAGAGAGGCAAAAGCGTGCTTGACCTCAGTTCGAAACTCTTGACTTCCGTCTTCGGAGCCACGGCAGCTCGCTCCCGTCAGGTTCTCGTAGGCACTCACTGCACCAAACTGAAAGCGGCAGCTACAGAGCAAATGCCGCCCCAACTAAGTTAAATGGGGTGATAAAACATCCTCTTGACCCAGCCCCTCGGGGTCTCAGGGTTGCCCGGAGTGGGCTATGCAGCCGAGCGTGAGTCGATCTCGCGCCGCGCTATGATCAGGGGGGTACGCGGGCAAGGGTAACCCACCTCGATCAGCACTACGACGTCTTCGCCGAGCATGCATCGGACGTTCTCAGACTGCAGTCCGTCTGGAAAGGGTATCTCCTTGACCGTGTAGGGAATCTGCGTATCCGGCGGCACGCCGCGCTGAGGGGGCTGTCGTTGTCGCTCTTGTCCCTCTTTCGCCGTGCCGGGACCGGAGCTGCCGGGGGATCAGGACCTTCGTCCATTTTACTTGGGAAGGGCGAGCCCTGACCGGAGCCCGAGCCATGCGTGGCGAGTGCGCGAGCGATGCGTCCTGGGTGATAGTCCATGATGCGGAGGATGCCCCGGTCGAAGAGGATAGGTGGCCCTTCGAGTGCATGCATGCCGCACAGTTTGTACTCGCCGTAAAAACTGTCTTGGAAGTTGGAACACCATCGGCGCCGTGACTAGACGCGTGTGTCCGGGGCCCCATTCGCCCCACGGCACCGTGACAGTGTCCGACGGCAAGTCGGCAACGCCTGGTGGGCTGCGATGTAGGATATGAACACGCTCTGTGGCACATATAGCGTGTGCTCAGTGAACGCCACCACGGGCCCATGGAAGGTGATATCTGGAGCGCCCAAAGTTTGCTCTGCGGGTCTGCGTGGAACCAGCCAGAATGGGGCGCATCAGGCGGGTTGGAGGGTGGGGTGTTCACGTGCAGTTGGGTGAAGTACGACTCGGTAGGGTTCGGAAACTCTAGCAGGAAGTGATAAGAACACGAACATGCCCCGCCAGCGACGCTCGGTAGTGTTGTGAGCTGGAAGCAGACGGCGATCCCCTGAGCAGAGCTATGGCACGTGTGTATGGACAATGGACATGATATGACCCCTGTCAAGTAAAGAATAGCAGGGCACGCTAGAGTGTAGTGGCTAAGACAAGTATAAAAGATCAGTGTCCTTCAACTTGATGACGTAGGAAACACTTGCAACGTTGGCCAAGTGTTCTCCAGTCTTCCAATCCCGAACAAGGACATTTAGGTCAGGCGTACTACTAAATTGAAGAACCGAGAGAAGATTTTCATGAATCAGCAAATCAATCCCGGAGGTCAATTGAGAGTGTATGACACCGGAGGTACGTGTCAAAGGGTGGACTGTTCCGGTAGAGAGCGTCCGAATGTGGATACCCGGCAAGCTGAGGAAAAGGTGCACCTACTGAGTATACAAACAGAATAATCAAGCGCCAGAAGCTTACGACAAGAAAACGAGGAGATCCTGGGGTTCGTCGATGCGCATCTCCCCGACTCGGAGGGGATGATGGTCCAAGTCCAGGTGCCAAGGACCCTCCGAGGCACGCGACTCGGAAGGTAATCGGACGAGTACTAGTTGAGTTGATCCGTGTGACCGGGTCCCACGCAACCGCATGGTGGCACGTGGGACTGTATGTCCCTGCTCTCACACTGGGCCAAGTGCTGCCACGCACCCACGCGTTTGACCTGCAGTGGTGCATGCCTGGCCGGGTGCAGTGGAGTGAAGTGTGGAAGGCGAGGCAGCTCAGTCGGGATGCCCAGGTCCAGGTCGCCACGTGCTATGTATTTGCAAGCAAGAATAACATTCAATTTTCTGACTTTTCCTTGAAATTCGTGAGCATGAAGTAGCTTTTCCTGAGATAGGTGGTTTCTCCTTCACAAAAGTTCAATTTCCAACTTTCGCAGTAAATTCGTGCAAAAAAAAACCCAATTCACGGATTGGGTTTTTCCTGATGACTGGTCGACAAAGAGAAGACCTTGCTTTGCAGCAAGGTAATGAGAGGACGTCGTCCTCGTCCTGACGCCTGCTATTGGTGAAAATTTCCGACATTGGAAAAAAGGGCGTCGGACAGAATCACTCATAACACATGCTCTGCGGTGGTTGGCCCTCCTTAATATCGATCACAAGGTTTAAACTCCTTTCACACCCTCCAATATTGGATTCGCTTGAGCGTTGGCCGCCGTTTGACTAGCCCATGGGAAATGCGTAGAAGGGAGTGTGCCAGTGTGGGAAACAGATCTCAACACGGGTATCAGTATACCGGGCCGAAAGACATAGGTGGAATAAATCGGACCGACTTCAAGTTTACTCAGGCTGAAAAATGCGGATGTTCCATCCACCCTCGACGAATGGCGCCGGTGACCCTACGTACCCTAATAACCTGATTGGACGAGAACTGACAGAGTCCCTCACTGCCGAACAGATACGGATAGATTCGGCAAAATTGTTTTTTTTTACTGTGTCCGATCATGGGATAGCAGGCTCAGATAGAGAAACGTCCGTAAAATCCATAGCTGCAATGCATACTGATTTACAAGAAACGCAGTGAATTATTTGAAAAACCAAAGAAAGAATAGTATGCCGACAGCCACGAAAGCTCCTACTATCGGCCATATTACGGCGTTAGAAAGGCTCAAGCTACCGATTTTTCCAGCATTATCAATGGTCATGACACTCCCCATATATATGAGACCAGAAATCACCATGAGTGCCATTACGGATAAGGAGAAGGAGACCGCATAGACTCCCCAATGGTCCTTCCGGTACTGCCTCTTCAATTTCTCGTCTATGTTGGGGTTGATCCAAGTCTCGTCTTTGTCGTTGATATACCGTAGGCCTGCAAGGATCCCAGATATGCTTGCAATGAACAGGGACGCGCCAGCCGTGATGGCGAAGATGGTGGTGAGTACGAGGAGAGATCTTGGGTTGAGACGGCTGGCTGCCGACAATTCATTGCAGTAAGACATAAAGGAAATGGATAGCGAAGTAATGACTGCCCCCTGCCATCCAGAATGTTATTTCCCTCCATTGGACAATGATTCCACAACAGTGACACATACCACGGCTGACAGCGCAGTGAACGCCTGCACATGTTCCTGTAACCTGCGATCCCATGGTCCCTGTCCGAGTCTGTCGGGGAGGTTCTCCAAGAGAGTACAGACTCTGTTCAAATGCGCTGATAGCATTGCTGGATAGGACGTTAGGGTTGATCCGACATTCCTTTCTGACGTCCTTGAGCAACATACCGAGATCCCCGACACTCGCAGTTTTTTCTGAATGATCCAGTGACATTTCGTCAGCAGGGCCGAGATGGGGTCGCCGTACATGGGACTGCATCGGGAAAATGTAAGCCTTCAGCCTTCTTACAGCGAGTTTAAAAACCATGGTCTCTTGTTTACCTATATTTTCGGTTTGCGGACCTCCAAGATTTGACAGAGGTCAGCTGTCTTCAGATCGATAGACCAGAATTCCGAGTCGCAGTTTACTTGCGGCGTTAGTACAGCTCTTCACATTCGTTTTGTGACAAATGGAAGCCAATGCTTCCGAGTCACAATGCCCCTTGCACCACCCCACTGGGTGAACGGCTGCCGTGGCCTGGGGCTGTACTCTTCCTCACATATTCTATATGGCGACGGCAGATTGATGAGATCATCTGCACATTGTGACAAACTTCTTGTGGCAACCAGCAACCATAGGTTCACTCATTGGGGCAGTGGCAAGGGGCATTGTGGAGTGTTGGCTTCCATTTGTCAACATGCATGACACAAAACAAAGTGAACGTGAAAGGCATGTATCGATTCGCCGACAACGATTGCAAACTTCAACATGACCGCTGCGATCTAATCCATAGCCTTGCCATTGTAAATTCTAACATGTGCATGCAGCAATGCAGCAGCATGCATCGGTTGCCCGAACAAACGCCCACGAGGCTGGATTCATCCGGGGCTAGGTGACCAAAAGCTGGGATGAATAGAATGCTTCATGAGCCTTATGGACAGACGTACTGTAGTAATGGTCCTAGGAGAAGCGGAGCTGGAAGTGAGCACGCCTCGCCCACCTGTTGACCCTAGTATGTCAGATGAATGAATGATGGCCGTCGTATTGACTCATTGTCGCCGTTTCGGGCTAATTCAGCGTTTAAAGACGAAAGTTTGGACCATTGAAAGTCCGCTTCAGAAGAAGTGCCCGCTAGGTGGCTTCGATCTGTCACATATCCTTCCCTGTTGTACAGTACGTACATGCTGCGCCTTACAAATGCAGAAATTCTTTCTCCCTTTTGGCGGATGCCATTTATACAAACAGTACGGAAAGTTACGTCCTCTATCATATCCTGTATTCCGCACTACAGTACTATCCCCTCTACGGTCATTCCGTGATCGACCTACATTTTAGCACTTTGGTTCTACTGGGCTCAAATTCATTTCTACAACGTCATCCACTGTATAGGACTTAGTTCTTATGCTATATGCACATGCCTGAACTTGAACGAACAAAATCGATAGGGAAAACTAGAAATGCCAACTTTACCTTGCTGGTTGTAAGTAGTACAAGTTAATTCGAAGCACATCGTTCATGGCAAATATAACTCTGTTACCCTTTTCGTACTTTCGATCGCTTGGGTGCCCGGGGGTTTGGGGGGTATGCAATATCCGTGTGGGTATGGCACAAGGGTATGGTCACCCATGTCACCTTCACTCCATCAAAGGCCCCTGCTTCCAGACGTCGAACTATTGCTCACTGCTGTGCAGCAGGGGCTTGCTCAGGGTGGGTGGGTGGGTGTGCTTACAGAGGATGCCGCTCCTCTGTCTTCTGTCCCCAGCGCGTGCACCCATGTCGAGAGCCTTGTATAGCAGTTCAAGCACGAGCAGCGTGAAGCCCCCGCGTAGAGATTGGCATGGAGCCCGTCATTCCCGTTGTTGTTCGCAGGGTGGAGAGAAGCTCATTTGCCGCGAGGACACTCGCCATGTAGGTAGGATGTGTATCTGTGAGGTAATTCAAGATGCGTTCTGACAGTGACAGAGGTCGGGCACGTGTGAATGCAGGAGCGGGAGACGTGGCGCTCACGAAAAGGAGGGTGCGGCAATGCCTCCGTTCGCGGCGGTTCAACTTTGCGCGCGGTGTTGACAGACTGCAGATGCCGCTGCTTCAGCACGCACCATGACGCCGCCTCAGCGCACACCGTGCAGCAAAATGGTTGAAATAACTCGGAGGTATTCAGTGCGAAACTAAGCAAGTCCAAGAACGAGTACAATTTTAAGAAAACATCAACTCGAAAAAGAAAGAAAACATACCCGCAACGCCTCCAGAGCTTGTGTTGGCGCGTTGTAGGGGTCGTGGTTGGGGCTGTGGACGTGTCCTTGAGGGGCTGTCGCGTTGTAGGGGCTGAGCCCGTCGTTGTCGTCTGTCCTGCTACTGTTGCTGTTGGTACTGCTGTCATCGCCGTTCCCGTAGATTAAACGATCTAAATACAATAAACATTGATTGAAAAAAAAAAAACTTGCAAGCTCAGGAGGCAACGCCTCCCGAGCTCGTGTTGCGCGTTGTGGTTGTCGTTCCTCGGCGTAAGCGCCGATGCGGACGCCACGGCGCCCGACTCGTCGTTGCTCAAGCCCGTTACGATCTCGGTGGTGTCCGAGTCGTCGCCTGAGTCGTCTGCCTGCAGGGAGACCAGATGGAGCAGCTGTGAGGTGGAGAACTCGAACGCGCTGCCCCCGTGCCAGCGGCTGCTGTCGTGCCCTGCGGCGTAGAAGACACTCCCCGTGCGCACCCTCCCCGCCTCTCCTGCGCCGCTGCTGATGCGCGCGCGGCGTGGGGCGGACGGGGTGGCATTGGTGGAGGCGGAGGTGGGAGGCACTCGCGGGCGTCCCAGTGGGGGGCGCCGTCCACCCTGAGGACTGGAAATACTCGTGCGTTGGGACAGAGAGCGCTGCAGCGCCGTCGGCGCCCCAGCGGCGGATGGGGGGGATGAACTGTGCTCACGCGATGTCAGTTCAACACGTCCACAAGACGTATGTTCATATATGCCGGGCTAGCAAGAAAGGTCGACAGTAGTCCTGAAGCATTCAAGTTGTAGTAACGAATATTGTCACAGCGTCATAGCAATAGCATGCCAGTGCTTGTGCCGCCCATTTCCACTGGCAGGTCGGAAAGTAGCTCACGTGATAGACGTTATTGCAATGGACAGAACCTCTCAGCACTGGGGAAAACACGCACCGCCTATTGCGCTCCCTCGATGCACTACTAGTATGCACTGCCCGGCCCAGTGGCTTACGGACATGATACATACCATACTACTACAAATTACTTCGCTTACAACTGAAGTAGATATGCCTCACTGGCATGGAATACCTTCTAATTAGGATTACAGTAATTACAGTACTCGCATCGGTACAGTACGTAGGACTATACTCGTCATACTAACACGTACAACTGTACAAGTCTCAGGCTTGCAGTGTGTAGTAAGAACTATGGAACAACCATGTGCCCTTGTACTGTATGCATAAGGTAGTGGCCATCAGGAACTGGCACCCCCTAGAAGTTAAGATTTGGCTTCTGTTCATGCTACATGAAATATTTTTCCAAAACACTCTCTGTGATACAAACTAGATATAATTCTCTTCCAATTGTAGATGCTATATTTTGTGTTTGTTGTGCTGCAGAGGCGGAGAAGGGTTTAACCCTACCCTAGGGTGTGTCAGTTCTTACTAACCGATCGACCGCGACCTTTCGACTGACGACAAGTCACACCCCGTCACAGTCCAGAAAAGGCTCAAATTCAAACTCAGCACGGCAGCCTTGGTCGACTTGTCTTGAGTTGACACTGTAGGCACATTTCCTAACAACGGCTAGACAGACATTGTAGATATAAGTAATTGGCGGTCGATGTATGGGTCAGTGTTAGTATATGAATCCTAGGAGATTCAAAGATAACCCTCGACACAGGAGCCCCATCAGACAGCGGGCACGTCTTGCAGCGAGAGTAGCGTTCCTGGCCCAGGCTATCGGGGATAATCCAAGAGCCCCCCGTAATAAGTGCTGAGAGGGCAGATAGCGCCCGCACAGCGGCAAGGACCGTGCCTTTTGGCCTAAATTTGTTGAGGACACCACTGCTGGTGCCCTGCAAGTGGGGAGTCGAGACAGGTGATGAGCTCTGCACCCTAGAATGTCCATACTAGTAGGACATATTCTACGCAAGCTTACGATGCAGGGTTGAGGGCTAAGCCTTACTGAGATTACACCTCCGCGGTGTACCCAGCATGCTGTTGTCCTTGTGGTGCTGTGCCTGCTCCTTGATGCATTTTGAGTGCTCACGCAACCTTCGCCTTTGTGAAGCGTTCGAGATCCCGTCTGCACGTTCAGAGAGAGATGGGGGGATTGATGGGACACACACGTGACATGTCATCCTGTCGTTGTGCTCGGAATCTCTTCAGCGAAGACGGGGTACACCCGGTGGACACCGTGTGCACGGTGTGTGATAATCGGGAGGTGTGTCAATGGCATGCCCTGGCAGACATACTGAGAGAGGACGGTAGAGGATTCAGGATATCCCACTGCTACACAGTGGCTCCGCTGTTGTCCTTGCCTCCGTTGGTCGTGTCCAAAGGGCGGTTGATGATGTGGTGCAGATGTGCCATTGCATGCGACTCTCAGGCTGGGTGATGAGAATGACGTTGGACCGGACTGGAGTTACGGACCGGGACCGCGTGGGATTACAGTACATTGCTTGAAAGTGCCACTGGCAGTGGCCCGCGACGGATCCACGATTTAAGTACTGTCAGGTCCCATCCAAGCCAGGGCATCGACGAGCTCTGCAGCCCGAGCGTTCAGCGGCTGGGCATTCTGGCAGTGGGCGCGGTTCTGTTATCTATTTATACGTGCCGCTTCTAAAGTTGCAATCTCCAAATTGCTCTCAGATCCCTGCCAAGACTCAAGAGTGGGCGCATGCCAAGCTTTATCAAAATTTCAACAGTGACGACAAAAACCTTGGACTTAATCTCATAGTGAAAGATCCGATCGGACTTCTTTCCCTGAGACTGTAGAGTACTCTATGTACGTTATAGAGTCGTTTCCCTGTCTTTCAAAAAACTTCTGCAGACAGTGATGTGTCTCTCCGAGTCTCCCTTTAGTTTGCACCTTTTAACAGATCAAGCTATTAAGTGGTACTAGTACTAATGTGCTTACTCTCAGCTGCGATACAAAGAGCTGAGGGCAGCACTACATCTAAGCGACGGCAGAGGCTAGGTAAGGAAGATGGACGGGATACTCTCTTCGAGTTCTCCCCTATTCCTATTCATGGAGACGCGTAGGCTCCCAACACTACATGACCATTTCGTCTTTTATCTACGAGCGTGCTATGTATTCCATGACGAGATGTTTCCTACTTGATTGTGCATTACGCCATGTGACGGTGCAGATCATTCGAGATCTCTCCCCCTCACCGCGAACCCCGGGTTCAGCGGCGCATCTACAGAAATAGTAGCACCATGCGCACTTCTCTCCTGCAATCGTCGACATTGAGCTGGCCTCTTGAAGAACAACCCTGAATGACTTACAGCCAAAGTGGCTAGTTGCACAGTCAACAACCTGAGCATCGTGCGTCGTGTACAGCCCCGACGGGAGCTAGCTGGAGCCGGAGTTAGGGCACATGCTAGGCAGGGATAAATTCTGGGTCTGCAGCAGATCACCTCCCCGTGTGTGTGTGGACATAGCCCATGCCTGTATTCCTGCAGTACAACCCCAAAAACCATTCTACTACCACCCAATGGTCCGATGCTCTGAGTACGCATCAAATTATACGGCAATCGTGTACGCAAGCGCTCGTAAGATCCTGGTCGTCCCCAAAAGGCCAACAAACATACCAGCAACCACGTGGATCCACTTCCATTTCCTCGAAGGGGCCGGGTAAACCTCAGTCTCGAAAATATGCGTGGCAGTAATATGCTAGCGCGGCAGGGCAGCGCCACCGATCAGCGAGAGTCCGCGGTCGATTCCAGCGCAGCGAGCTTGTCCACAAGGTCATCCATGACGTCTCTTGGGGGTTGAGCCTCTCCACCAGCACCACGATCAGCAACAACATCGCTTCCCTCCCCCTGCTGTTGATGGAGCGCCGGGCCCGTCTTCACGGGAACGAGGGGCGCACTGCGTGGCTCGAATCCAGGCGCGATCCGGCGGAGCGCTTCGCGCTTCCGGCGCTGTTTCTCATCCTCGTGAGCACGGAGGTAGGCTTCGCGGCGCGCCGCATGGGCCGCGATCGTTGCGCGTCGGTTGGACTCGACGGCGAGGACGTGGGGCTCGAGGGTGAAGGGGTAGACAAACTGGGTGCATTTCGTGTCGCATCGTGCATGTGGATCAATCAGTTAGACAAGGGACCACTCGAGGGGATGATATGCGTGCGCACGCGTCGAGGAGTGCGTGTGGGGTTAAATCAGATCGACTCACGTATGCGTTTACACTCTCTGGGAGAGGGTGGATGTCCGGTGGAAGTTCTACCTGACAATGTGCGGGAAATAGTGAATGCCTTGTTTGTTCATTCATGGGCGGGGTTGTTTTCGCGTTTTACTTACAGGTCTAGGTACACGTAGGCTAGGCGACTGAATGAGCGGAACGCGAGATGCCGCGGCATAATGAGACTTCGCTAGGATTGACGGGTGATTAATGGCATAAGAAAACATCCTGCGGAGCGTACATTGGTCATGAGACATTGATCAACGTGGACAACTGTAGAGTCTAAGCTATGCGATGCTTCCCTGTTCTCTGTTCTATATCAAGTATAACTTTCACGTCCGTGCTATTCCTCGACTCGGAGGCTGTGTGTGTTGGTTCGACGTTCGACACTTACCCTCAACCTATTGCCCTTCTCCATCCACCAACTTGTTCCTCACCGCGATTCAGCTGCTCCCAACTGTCCAGATGGCTACCACACATGTTACCGATGGAGTACAAAAGGCTGACAAAGAAAGATCTACAAACACATCCATTTGCTGCTCAGTTTGATAGATGCGACTCTCCTGGCGCTGTAATGGGCATATTTCAGAATCAAGCACAGGCTTTCGATCAACACCGCAACGGCGACGAGAGATTGATGAAGTGGTTGAGTCCCACAGTCCATATCCTCTTCACATTTTCAGCAACACTTGGGGAAGGTATCGGACTGGTGAGCTTTAAAACGTGCCTCCCTTCCGCATCGTTGTGCCCCAACATGTTTTTCTCAGCCATTCCCTCCTGCAAAAACAATATTTACTGGTATCGGTGTTCTCCTCACGGTAAGTCACTTCCAAATTTCGTGGCGTACCTCCGCTTCACATTCAACTCAGGCGGCAAAGGATGTTATTGCAAACCATGATACCCTCGTGATCCTTTTCGAGCGTATTCAGTTTTTCCTCCAACGTCTGAAGATCTATACTGGAATTCAACTCACGACCGAAATGAAGGAATTACTCGGGAAGATTATGGCACAAGTGCTCTCGATTCTTGCGCTTTCCACCAAGGAGATGAACCAGAGTCGGATCAGTGAGCCGAGTCATTCGACATATGATTGCTGGCTAACTACTGGGTAGAGAAATACATGAAGAGCCTCGTGGGACTCGGAAACACGGAGATTCCGGATGGACTACAGCGGTTGGACATGCTTACGAGAGAAGAGAGTGGAATGGCGGTAGCGAGAAACTTGGAGGTCACACACGAGGTGGATGGAAATGTGAAGATCATTGGGCAAGTCACACGCAGCGTTGATCAGAACGTGAAGATTATAGTAGACGGTACGCAAAATTCTTTTACCTTCATGCACGTATCGACCAATTTTCCCGTTGTGTCAAATAGCAACGAACGAATTAAGACGTATGTTACTCCCTGACGCCGCCACCATTGATTCTCAATTCTGAGACGTGCTCACAGAGAACCAGTCGCGCGAGAAGCTTCGAACATGGCTCGCTCCTTCAAATCCTTCCATAAATCATAATATCGCATGCGATATTCAACACGACGGGTCCGCAACATGGTTTATCCAAGGCAGCAGATTCGAAGAATGGAAGATGAATGGCTCCCTATTGTGGATCCGTGGCAATCGTACGCGCGTCTTGCCTAGTTCCGCTATAACTATTGACCAGTTCCTCGACTTGTCAGCGGGATCTGGAAAGAGCATTCTTTGGTAGGTGGTTGCCCACTGGTCCAACGATAATAAATTCATATTGTTTATAAGCTCTGCGATCATCGAGGACATCAAACGGATGCAAAAGGCCAGATCAGCGTGGGTACTACTACTTTGACTTTAAGGATGTCTCAAAGCGGGACCTCCGAGGCCTTCTATCCTCACTTCTCTCCCAGCTCTGTGACGACTCTGACCGTTGCTGGGATGTTCTTTCTCAACTATACACCAATTATCGTGATGGCTCGGAACAGCCTAGTGAAGCCGCGCTAGCACGATGTCTAAGGGACATGTTCGAACTCCCTGGACAAGTGCCAATTTATATTATCGTGGACGCGGTAGATGAATGTCCAAACAACACGGGAACGCCATCTCCTCGCGAAAAGGTCCTGCATTTCTTAGAGGACCTTGTCGATTCAAAACATTCCAATCTATATATGTGCCTTACGAGCCGTCCTGAACACGACATACAGTCTGTTCTTAACCCTCTGGCAACTGGCTCTCGACGCGTGTCCCTTCACGAAGAAGGCGGACAAAGAGAGGATATCGCAAGCTATGTCCGCTCTTTCGTTTACAACGACAAGGCAATGCGGCGATGGAGAGCAGAGGACAAGGAACTTGTGATCAGTACGCTCTCAGAACGAGCTGATGGCATGTGAGTCACCTCCATTACGGTGTGCCTCGTGATTGTTGCTGATCGTCTCTCACAGGTTTAGATGGGTGTTTTGCCAACTGGACACTCTCCGTCGATATATTCCTGCAAGCATTCGCAAGGCCCTAAATGAACTCCCGATCACCCTCGACGAAACGTACGAGAGGACCCTGCAGTGCATCCCTAACGAACAAAGACGACACGCGCATCGACTATTTCAGTGCCTGATTGCAGCTATTCGCCCTCTTCGTGTTGAAGAACTCACGGAGATATTCGCAATCCAGTTCGACACGAAGTTGGGGCCTAACCTCGTGGAGGGCTGGCGTCCGGAAGACCCCGAAGGGGCTGTTCTCACTGCGTGCTCGAGTTTAATCGCCATCGTTGACGTCGAGGATTCCAAAATTGTTCAGTTCTCCCACTTTTCGGTGAAGGAGTTCTTGACTTCTGATCGCCTCGCGGCCTCGAATGTTGGAAATATCTCTCAATACCATATTCCGCTTGAACCGGCACACGCTATTATCGCGCAAGCTTGCCTGACTGTGTTGCTGCAGTTGGATGACAGAACAGACAAAAAGCGGCTCGGGACGTTTCCTCTTGCCTTTTACGCTGCACAATATTGGGTTGATCATGCCAATTTCGGGAGTATTGCATCGGAAGTTGGAGATGCGATAGAACGTCTTTTCGATCCGAAGAAGTCACATCTTGCAGCATGGACTTGGATATACTACATCCAATATCGGAACGAACCATCCGTGGACGACCTCGCGGAACACCCGTCGTTCCCTGAAGCAACCCCCCTGTATTATGCAGCGTTATGCGGCTTCACTGGGCTGGCAAAGCACCTAATCATTACGCACGCAGAAGATGTAAACGCCATGTGTGGTGACCGCGGGACTCCGTTGCATGGGGCACGTTGGGGTGGACAACTCGAGTGTATGCGGTTATTGCTAGAACATGGGGCCGACATCGACGCGCGGGATGGCGGCCAAAATGCTGTGTCGCATCTAGCATCGAGAGATGGGCAAGTGGAAGTTGTACGTCTGCTCCTCCAGCACAACGCCGACGTGAATGCCAAAGGTAATTCGGGCTGGACAACATTGCACAACGCATCGAGCTACGGACAAATCGAGGTCGCGCAGCTTGTCCTGGAGTACGGAGCTGACCTGAATGCGCAAAGCGGGCTTCAAAGTACACCGTTGTTATTAGCGTCGGAGCACGGACATCTCGATGTCGTACGACTACTACTTGGCCATGGCGCGGATGTGCACATACGAGGAGACGAGGACAAAACACCAATCTGTTGGGCTACAGAAAACGGACATCACAAAATTGCACAGCTGCTGTTAGAGCACGGCGCGCAACGAGAATAGGTGGATTGGGGCGGGGATATGATCACTCTAGTATCTTTCGTTCAGAATGTCCTACATAATATCAGTGTATCACCAGCAGAGACAACCATGACCGCAGTGCCACTGACCGCAGGCAGCCCATGTACTAAGACGGGACAAGGGTGCGAATTCATACTTCGATGAGGGTTACAATCATGTGATGCGTGTTGGGATATCTCTATCTCATACAACGCATATCTTGAGACAAGGAAAAGAGTATGTAGATAAGAAATGCAGGTGTCAGGCAAACGGCGTATCAAACTCAGACGACAGCCTAAATATCTTTGACCCGCTCTTCACACCACTCCCACAACTTCTTCTCCAGCTCGGGGTCAAGAGCCTGCTTATGCGGAAGCGTGCGCCGTGCCCAGGCCGTCAGATACTAGAAACAATTTTTTTTCAAGTCGGCACCCCGTAGGTAGACACAAATACCACCAACCTTGCCATTAAGTTCGCCTGCAGCAGGGGCAGTACCAGCGTACAAAGAAGTGATTGCACCATACGAGACTGGGTATAACACCAGCCGTCCGAGAAGCTGTACCAGTGAACCGGCGGAACGCGCAAGATCCGTTTCGATGGTTCCTGGATGTAGGGCAATGGACACGATGCCTTCGCCGCCGTATCGTCGAGCAAGTTCATTCGAAAATAGGATATTGCCCTGTCGCAGAGCGGATTAGAAAAGAGGTGGTACCAGAGAGAAACGCATAATCTTTACCATCTTACTCTGGCCGTATAACCTATTCTGACCAAGCTTCTTTTGCTCGGAGGGATCATTTCCGGGCGCGAGCGTAGACCATCGGATAACCTCTGGCGCTCCCGTATAGTGGCCGATAGAGCTCACATTGATGACTCGCACAATTCCAGGAGAACACTTTTGTGCAGTCGCCATGAGAACGGGAAGGAGTAACTTGGTGAGATAGAAGTGACCTGCAGGTGCATGTCATGATC
Source organism: Lactifluus subvellereus (assembly GCA_022496195.1). Taxonomy (NCBI): domain Eukaryota; kingdom Fungi; phylum Basidiomycota; class Agaricomycetes; order Russulales; family Russulaceae; genus Lactifluus; species Lactifluus subvellereus. The sequence goes on along the minus strand of WTXC01000015.1, from coordinate 6,180 downwards.
ATGTTACTCTGCGAAGTTAGCTCGTTTCGTACCTAAAACGTTGGTTCCAAATTGCATGTCGAAACCCTGTTTTGTCAACCGATCAATTGGCGAGTACACTCCACTGCATAAGATTAGGCGCGTGCTTCGCGGCGAAAGAGCATACAAGGCATACCCATTATTATACAACGTGTGAAGCTCTGATTCCTTGCCAATGAATTCTTCTGCAGCAGCCTTGATGGAGACGAGGTCCGATAGGTCGATCTTGAGGAAGAATATGGACTCCTTTCCTGTCTCCTTCTTGAGGTCATCGATCGCTTTTTGTGACTTCTCCCCGGAGCGCGTGGCAATATATACTTTAGCACCCTTGATAGCAACACCTGTGAACACTCGCAATCAGTGGGAGGTCGTGACGGGGTGGCAAAGGAAGGGCTCACTCGCACTGTCTCCTTCCCTATGCCGCCATTACCGCCGGTGACGATGACAGTCTTCCCCGTCTGATCGGGGACATCTACTGCAGTCCAGGTTGGCTTGGGAGGGAAGATTTGGCTGAAGGCCCCAATACGCTTCTCAGACATGGCTCAGTTTCGGGGGAAAGGCGACGGAAGGGCCCCAACGAGACAATGGGTGTGCCTTACTACTACCACCCGGGTAGCCGACGGCTCAGTCCCGCGTCTGTACTGTACAGTGTACAACCTGACCTACCGTAAAGCGCATGGCATTCACACTAAGTAGTATTCTAAAACCAGCTAACCATCATTTCCGCAGCTTGTTTCACATCCGTTTTTGGAACTGACAGTCGTCTCCTATCTGTGGCGGCCCTGTAAAAATCAACATACTATACTTGGATACTTGGAGGTCTCCCCTCAGAGTGTGAGATGTGCGACGTGTACGGGGATCCTCCCCCAGCTGGGAACTTTGTCTCGTTGTTTATGAATGACCACGTAACAAAATCGTGGATTTTGCCCGGGGAGGCAGTACGTGTACTGTACCGTAGAAGACAAGTAAAGAGAAACATAGTACGAGATAAAGGCGAGGTGGAGAGATAACAAGTGTTCAGAAAACGAGGTATCCAAGTCAGATGGTAGCCTAAATATCCTTGACTTGCTCCTCACACCACTCCCACAACTTCTTCTCCAGCTCGGGATTGAGCGCCTTCTTATTCGGAAGTGTGCGCCGTGCCCAGGCTGTCAGATACTGGTGTCGTTTTTTGGCTCGTAAGTCAGCACGCCATAGGCAAAACGAATATCACCAACCTTGCCATTAAGCTCGCCCGCATCAGGGGCAGTGCCGGCGTATAAAGAAGTGATTGCACCATACGAGACGGAATATGTCACTAGCCGTCCGATGCGCTGCACCAGTGACCCTGTGTAACGCGCAAGATCCGTATTGATGCTTCCTGGGTGTAAGGCACTAGACACGATGCCTTCGCCGCCATATCGTCGAGCAAGTTCATTCGAAAACAGGATATTGCCCTGTGGCCAGGCGGATCAGAAAGGGGCGGTGTCGGAAGGGAATGCATTATCTTTACCATCTTACTCTGGCCGTACAGCCTGGTCCCAAGCTTGGTGCGTGGCTCAAGCGAATCATTTCCGGAGGCGAGTGTAGGCCATTGGATAACCTCTGGCGCTCCCACATAGTGGCCGATAGAGCTCACATTGACAACTCGCACAGTTCCAGGAGAACATTTTGGCACAGTCGCCGTGAGAACGGGAAGGAGCAGCTTGGTGAGATAGAAGTGGCCTGCAGGTACATTACGTGATGTTGGTTTGTGAAGTTGGCTCATTCCGTACCTAAAACGTTGGTTCCAAATTGCATATCGTAACCTTGTCTCGTCACCTGATCAATCGGCGTGTTCATGACACCACTTAAATCGAGTTATGCGCGTGTTTCGCGGCAAGAAAGCACACAAGGCATACCCATTGTTATACAGTGTGTGAAGCTCGGATTCCTTGCCAATGAATTCTTCTGCAGCAACCTTGATGGTGGCGAGGTCCGATAGGTCGAGCTTAAGGAAGTATATAGACTCTTTTCCCGTGTCCTTCTTGAGGTCTTCGATCGCTCGTTGTGACTTCTCCTCAGAGCGTGTGGCGATATACACTTTGGCACCCTTTGATAGCAACACCTATGAACGCTCCTAATCAGTGAAAGGAAGCGACGGGGCGAGAAAAGGAAGGCCCACTCGCGCTGTCTCTTTACCAATGCCACTATTACCCCCCGTGATGATGACCGTCTTCCCCGTCTGATCAGGAACATCCGCTGCAGTCCAGGTCGGTTTGGGAGGTATGAGTTGGCTGAAGAGCCCAATGCGCTTCTCAGACATAGCTCAAGCTTTGGAGGTAATGGGTTGTGGGGATAGGGGAGGCTGAAAGGGTGGGACAATAGGTGTGCCTTTTTGATTGTGACAGCCCCTTAATGTAATCTGTAATCTGTAATCACACAGAATGGGGAGCAACGAGGACAACGATATCCCATGGCCACACGGAAATGGCCATCGCCTTGGACTGCACTGTCACTGTAGCTCCTTGGCGAGTATTAGTCAGACTACCACTGGAGGCTCACGGAGAGCTAGATTCAATGGTCAGAATGAACCACCTCCCTCATGAACAGAATGCGGCGGTAGTGAGCAGCCCAAAAATGACAGCTTACGAGAAGAGTGGAGCTGGAAGGTACGACCACCGGCCTCGCTCTGAGGAGCATGCCAACTGCTAAGTACAAATGATCCGGATGGGCCCGATGGAGTCAGGAACCTAGGTCGCGGGTTGTTGTAAAGTAAATGCGGAGGTATAGACAGCCTGAGACATGTTTGGGGTTCTGTTGTATTGCTGTCCTCACACAACCTGGTGCTGGAATCGACCGTCAGGGTCGGGTCTGCCGGAATTCGGCCAGGCTCGGACCCAATTCTGCACACAAACAGCATATCAACAGCAAGGCAACTCCGCAACTCCTTTGAAGAAGTTATGTTCACGTTCACCTGTCCCTGCTTTGGATTCCATACTCACGGTACTGTATTGTCTATAGTAATGCCAACGCGTCTCCCAAATTTGTCATTCACTTTCAAATGAATGAGACAAAGTGATTGGATTGAAGCTCAGTCTCGGCGACAGTCGGGCGAGATACCTACTTTCACAGACGACTATGGACTCGTGATCCTCAAGGTCCGTGCGAGCGCTGCCTTAGACGTGGCTGCTCCCTGACATGGAGGCTGGCTTGTGTGCAGTGTGCACTGCTTCTTACAACTACAGCGGTGACTCGGGCTCGGAGAATAACCCTCCGAGCTGCTTGCACTAACACCCCTTCGAAGGCCCATCCAGATCTTACTTACATTACAGAGGATCATGCACGATATTTCCATTCCTCGTCGGCACTGCGGCACTGTTCAAACTCCCCATTTGTATTCGAATGTAGCTCTCCCCGGAGGAGAATAGCGACACATCCTCGGCTTATTTGGAAGGCTCCGACTTGCTGGTGGTGCGAACAGCAGACTAGCCCCTTGTATAGTTTTCCCGCCGTTGATACCTTACAGAAACAATAGTTCGAAGCGAGAAGGTGGGTGGATACGATGAGGAACTTTACATGGGCCAAATGCGGACGATTGCGATTGAGCTTCTTATAGAAGTTGGACTGGCACATGACTAGTCAGCTGAGTCATCGCGAAATGTTTTTCGGTCAAGACTTGATTAGAAATCATCATACCCGTTGTATGAGGTCGACCGTCTCATTTCATTTCTCGCTTTCTCGTACATACACGTCAGCAAGGCCCCGCTTGGCTTGGGGAGTGGAATGTGAGAACGGGAAGTTGCAACTCCTGGATTCTCCTTTGCAAACACCAAAGATGGTCGTTTCGTAAAGCTCTTGTGGAGTTTGTGATTCTATCAAGGCACAGTAACGTAATGCGCCTCATTACAGAACGTTGCCAACGCGGTGAGGTATGATACCGTATATCCTTTCGGCTTATACACTGTGCTGCCCCCTACTGCCAGTGTCACGGTGGTCCTCGGAGAAGGCCTCAGGTCTTCTCGGGCCCGGGATCCGCCGAAGACGAGAGGATCATGCCACATCCGAGTCCCGCAAGTATCACCCGTCTGTTCCAGTCAACACAGGGCCTTAATTTTTGAAGGAACGTGTCACACATAGCGCAAACGTGCTGAAAATTTGACTATCAGTGAACTACAGTAGAGGCCCTCACCACGCTCATCGCACGAGGGAATGGCACGCTCCGAAATTGACATCTAGGCGCTATCCGGACGCCCCCGCATAGCATCCAACTTATCTCCGTCGTGCTGCTGTTCATCGGCTAGTCGGGCAGCAGCATCCCCATAATTGTCGATTTGGTTCTCCTTTGAGTGCCCAATCACTCGGAGAACGGAAGGCAGGATTCAAATCCTGGCTACCTCACGTCACACCCCTGTGTGAGACTGAGCCGTCAGTTAAGCACATGCCCGTATCTGATTTTATTTGGTGCAAGCGACAAGGCACACAGAGAGCCAGGGCAAGGCGTGGGGCGGGTATCTGGTTCATATCAAGTTTTGTCAACTCGTGTTTTTGGTGCCAGATCAAAATTTATCGGCTAATGTTCCGATATTGCCCGCCGCTTCTGTCAGCCAGAGGCAACGGCTTGTAGATGGCGTCCTTAGTGTACACATTTGTGAAGACTAGCACCCGCCTCACTTTGTGCATTCTTGATCGCGTGGTCGGCGGGAACCGTTGCTACAGTTCGTTTTCACATCCTTTTTTGGGGGAATTAAACGATCTCCAATTTGTCCCCTGTGGACCCACCACGCCTGGAAGACCTCCTCACAGGTTGTGAAGATGTGCATGGATGGGCACCCTAGCTGCCCTGGGGTATTTAGGTAGGAGAGGAGCGCATGACACGGCGTATCGTGTATTTGAAATCGGTGTCGATATCGGCGCCAGCTGGATGGTGACAAGGCGAACCCGTTGGGTACATCGGCCCATCGGGCGATGGAACCAGACACTCAGATCCCGCCAATTTTGGTTCAACACGGAAACCCTTCGGTATTTGGGTTATGCTGTGGTCTAATGACCAAGCCTGCTGTCCAGTTTTTTTTTGCGTGGAGAATTTGTAGTGCTTATGATAAGGTGGCTGCGCTCGAGAAGCGCGGTGCTCCTAAGCGCGTGTTCCATGACATACTGACACTGTCACCCATCCCATCCTACCTATATAAGCCGGACCCTTACAAAGGGCACCTCGTCAACGTTCTCAGGACCCTTTTCCTTCCTAGCTCCCCTTTTTCTAAAAGTCACTGTCCCCGCCCCTAACCTGAATGATATCCAACTCCATGGCTACCGTGGTGCACGCGTCACTACCCCCTTCCCCTTCGTCATCATCGTCCTCGTCCTCGTCCTCTCCATCACCATCCCTTGCTATCACACCACGAAAATTCGCGCTCGCACAGGTGCACGACGATGTCTGTCTCGTCCAGGGTGAGTCGTCCTGCCCCCGCTCTGCTCTCTGCTGCCTTTTGACGCGTTCCTCCTACTATTTCTTTACTTCGTTCAGTGTGCTCCTCGCTCGCACACGAGGGCTGCCACTCCGCGCTGAGCGCGGTCGAAGCTCAAATCTACGCGCACGAATTCATCACCATCTTTCGGTACTCGCACCCGGCGGTGCTTCACCCGTCAGACATCCGGATACTCGAGTGGCTCGACGAGCAGAGTGTGTTGGACGAAGCTGACAAAGGCACGGTCTTCCTCGCACGGGACGTTATGGAGCGCCTGCGACGGCTCACGGACCGGCGGTGGTCGATAGGGTCAACCACAAAGGCACCGCGGGCAACCTATTCCCGCGGAGGAAGACGGATGTCATGATCGCCTATCTCTGTCCTCGTCTTCCTAATATCGGTGGAGGTGGTGGCACGCCTGTTTAATGGACACACTAATTGGTCAGGTCTGTTGCACTCACGCGTCGAAGTCTGGTGCGGTGCTGGTTGTACTTGTATCTGCTTGCGGGTAACTTATATTCGCGCTTAGTAGTACCTACATAGAAAATGAATCATTACGCTCCTACCTATCGGAGTACCCGTTGATATCGGATTTAAATCCTCTTGAAATAGAGTTTCGGAAGTCACTGGCGCTTCGGGTTCGGTTCATCGGACCGTATCTGTTTGCGTTATCGGGCCGGATATAGTGCTTCTATCATCCGCGAATTCAAGCCATCATCGAGTGCTCGCAGCAAGC